>JAGQAX010000065.1:0-448984 GCA_019142605.1 Cephalopholis sonnerati
GTACCTAGGAGATTGAATAACAAAGACTGCCTGAAACTAACCTCAAGTGGCTCAAAGAAACATAATGACAGTCGTTCACTGGTAACCACACATCATGCCTAACGACTGTTGTTCACCAGTGGCCCCACTCACTCCTGACGACTGTCGTTCACTAGTGTGACTCTCCGGACCCAAACAATGGTCCAGTGAAACTCCACTAACGAAGTATTGTCCCTTGAGAGTGGTGGGCGTACACCTCCACAGAGGTTAAAAACCTGAGTCTTACTCCACTGTTTGTCAGACTAGTGGGGACTAGTCAGACCGGTTGCGTTACGAACTGATGAAGCCGCTTGGATAAGAGGCGAAACGTCTTCTAGACAAATCTAAGTCCAGTTGCCTATGATTCAATTGTTGCCAGAATGGAATTGACCTGGATAAATGAGAATATCCACAGACATACCAAAGTGCTAATTAAACATGATTATTACACAGGAGTGCCTTGGGTCAAAATAAAACGGGACTCTAAAATGTGCAGTTTTATTACACAACACAATGCCACAGATGTTGCAGGTTTTGAGGGAGCATACCATTGGCATGCTGACTGCAGGGCTCTCCATTAGAGCTGTTCATTTGTTTTTTTATGTATACAGTTTAAGATTACAGGAACAGTGCCAGTTTATCCAGAGTAGCTAATTTCCAACTGTAGTCCCTGTACAGGTGTAATGGCAACTATAGCAAAACACATACAATACATTAAAACAGAAACAACACTGTTGTACAAAGAACAGAGCATATTTCAGAATCTAAATAAGTTACAGAGTATGGTCACGCCCTTGATTGTCTTTTCGCCATAATTTTTAGGTTACTTCTAAATGAACAATGTGTGTCACAGTCTGCTAAGTGTTGGTGGACTTTTTCATGTGTGAACCTGTTTCACTGAAAAAGCTGACTGTCTGAAGGAAAACCTTCTCACAGGTGCTGCACAATCCCCACTTGTCACAGATCCAATGTGTCTATCATTAGTTGTTCTCACTTTATATAAAAGCACAGGGGGTGGGGGAGCAAGCTGTCAGATCTTATAAAGCCAATCTTATAAACAAGACAAGCATCTGTAAATTTGATAAGATTGTTCCAGCTTAGTAAATCATGATTTCTTAAGCAGTAACAATAGTGATGAGTGTTTGGCTTCCTGTCAAGCACCTTAAGAGCCCGGTGGTATACTGACTGCACAAGTCTGAGTGTTGAACAGAAGGCTTGTGCCCAGCTAGTCAGACAATATTACAGATGTGAACTGATCATGGCATTGAAATGTAGTGTTGTTGCCTTTGTAGTTAGACACTTTATGATATGGTGGAAATTTGACAAGTTAAACTTTACATTTGTTACTATCATCACTTTATTTTTATGTGATTACAGTCACTATGACACCAAGGTATTTGAAGTCAGATACCACTGTCAGCTTCTAAACATCAAGTGTAAGATTGGCTGTTGACCCCTTAGTGATGAACATACAAACTGTTTTCTTTATGTTTAAGTGAAGACGGGTGTTATTAAGCCACTGTGTGACACTGGAGTTTAGATGCAGCTTGCTGTTTGGTCATTGCATGTAAATAAATGACAGTATCGTCTGCGTGCATTTGGATTGCAGAATCCTGACATACAGTGGGAAGATCACTTATGTAAAGGCTAAACAGCAGGGGGCCAAGAATGAATCCCTGTGGTACACTAATATCACTGCTAAGTGCTGATGACAGTTCATTGTTTATTTTGACCCTGTGTGATCTGCCCTCCAGATAACACTGTGTCTATGTATTAACATTAGGGCCAAGGGTGAACATTTCAAGATTTAGAAGTAGATCATTGTGATCCAAATTTATCAAAGGCTTTTGTTAGATCTAAGAATATGGCCCCAATAACTCCTCCCTTATCTGGTTTAGATTTCATGTTCTGCTGTTAGCAGTTTCTATTGATTGGTTAGAGCTAAAGCCAAACTGTGTAGGATGTCATCTGAAACAGCTGTTGTTAAGTAAGTTGTTCTGCTACACATCTCTTAGTTGTTTTGACATGATGGGAACTTTGCTAACTGGCCTGTAATTACATACCTCTGCATGTGCATTGAATGTTCATTTCACTGCCATAACCTGTCTCCAGTGTTGTTTTTGAGAATTTGGCAGTACATCCAACCAGCCAATGCAGATCACTTCTAATCACACCAGCCCAGAACCTCAAGATCATTTGGGACCAACCACTAAGATAAGGAGCCCCGAGACAATTTTGGACAGTTTTGAGCAGAAGCTCTGTGGTTGTGCAAACTATTTGCTGCCTCAGTTGTTTGAGTGGCTGTTGTAGAGGTCCTTGGCTGGTGTGGTAACATGTGGTCTGCAGGTTACTTAGCTGGTTGGATGTACTGCCAAACTCTCAACAACATTGAAGACTGCTTATTGTAGTGAAACAGTTAATGGGCAACAGTATTAAAAGACAGTGCTGGAGGCAGCATGCTAATGGCACAATCTTTCAGAATTTACTACATCTGTGGCTGTTTTGTGTGATAAATCTGCATTTTAGAGTGGTCTTTTATTGTGACCACCCTGAGGCACCCATAGTCATTGTGCTGTTTAATCAGCACCTTGATACGCCATACCTGTCAGGTAAATGGATCAGCAATTATGATGGCAAAGTGCTCAATAGCAAGGATTTAAACATCGTGAACAAAATTTGAGAGAACCAGGCTTCTGTGTTTATTTAAACTCGGGAGAAATGGGAACAAAAAGAAAAGCGTTGCGTTTATATGTTTGCTCTGTGTGTGCTTTGGGTTGCAATAGTAATTTCATTTATTCATTCATTAATTCAAACCATTATTTAAGACTCAAAAAATCAATTTAGGGAGACCTTCATTTTCAGTGATGCCGAGTATGAACAAAGACATTAGCAACAATCATTAAGCAAACAAAGAACCATCATGCATATCAACTGAAACAGAAATAAAATCACACAAAATAACAAACAGTAGCTAAAAGTAGAAATATAAGGTGATATATATACAGTGTCCAAGTTTAAAGATATTAAGATTATTCCATGGGTAAGGTGCACTGTGAGAGAATGATATTCTTTCTTGTTCAGTTCTGATTAAGGGAGTGTGAAGCAACAACCTGTTCTATGAGCAAGTATCAAGAGTATGTAAGGGTCAGAGTTGAAGGGATGAAATATAGGGTGGACACATCTGCATCAAAGCTTTTTAAATGAACAAATACCAGTGCTGTT
This sequence comes from Cephalopholis sonnerati, assembly GCA_019142605.1. Classification (NCBI taxonomy): domain Eukaryota; kingdom Metazoa; phylum Chordata; class Actinopteri; order Perciformes; family Serranidae; genus Cephalopholis; species Cephalopholis sonnerati. The sequence goes on from JAGQAX010000065.1 coordinate 3,241, forward strand.
CCTCATAGACTTAAAAGGTGGCTCATCTTCCATGAAGGACAGCAGCTGTAGCTCCCCAGGATTCACAGCACTGACAACTGATTCCAGTAGAGACCCTGTTTCACAACAAACTGGCTACAGCTGCTGTCCCCTGCAAATTCACCAACCATAAACTTTTCAGAGCCACTACTCAAGACTACAGGACATGTCTGATACTAAAAAAAAACACATGTCGATTGGAGTGCCCCTCATCGCCAGCGTCTGTGACAATGAGCATCCACATGGCTCACTCTTCCTTCTGGAGACAGACAGCTGGTGGGTGCTGTAGTAGAACATGTCTGGTGAGTTTAAAGCACTGACCATGAACAGAAACATCCCTCATTCAAGTATGGCCAAGGACTCTTTTGCACGTCACTCCCTATTTCTCTCTCTCTCCTCTTATTTCCTCTGTCATCTTTGTCCATTACAGGTCCATCAAAACATGCACTATATGATTCATATACAGTCTCCACTGCAAAGCCATCATCAGACTGAACCCTGAACTGAAGCAAACTATATTCTATTTATTACTTATTTTTATAGGAACCCGGTCCTTGAGTGCACCTGAATTTCGTTGTATGTTGTACGCAGACCATGAAGAAATCTGAATCCGAAACATAAAATAAGTAGAAGAAAAACGTAACCTCGTATGGTTGTGAGAGTAATTTAAGTCCTCTATAAGTAGCCAACATTTTACGCTAAAAAAACAAAAAAGTATTATATTTTTATTTTATTTTTTATTTTTTCATATTGAAAGATTACAATATTATAACTGAAATGAGACTGTATTGTCACATTTTTTTTTTAATGCAATCTGTTGTCAGCTTTGAGAACAACAAAAAATGCAAAGAGCTCCTTTTTTTATTGGGTTGACCAGAAATTCTGAAGTCTCTTGAGTCACACCAAAGAAAAACCATCTAAGTCTGAGTATAAAGATAACAGATAGTGTACTAGTAAAAATAAGTACTGTTTGGGTTTTTTTGTAGGTTTTTGGGTGAATTGAGCCTTTAACTGAGGTCAGTGGTGCAGAAAACTACTGTATGTTTGTTCTGTGGCTCACTGTCACTTTGTGTCAAACATTTTCAGCATTTTTGTCAGTGGAAGATGATGTGACCTAACCCTGTTCACTGTAGCTCCGTACAAACACAGTTTTATTGTGTGTTTCTTTGTGCATTTGTGGAAATGAATGAGAGTGTTTGTGTTATTCATATGACTTGACACTGCCTCGCTTCGGTGCGCTCTGTAGCAACATATTCACATGCACAGACTCCCCTCCTTCACCCTCTTTCTAGAGCAGTACTCTTCCACGCTTGAATAAACCCTGTTGTACTTGTTTTTGTTGTTGTTGTTGTTGTCTTGGTGAAGTAAACAAGGTTGTTGGGATTAATTGTGACCACAAACCAAAGGCTTTCTGCAGAGAGAGGCTGGCAGTGTTGGCAGGTGGCAAGAAAAACAGTTTGTGGAAGAAGGGCTCTGCATGTTTAATACAAAAGAACAATAGCTGGATCAGAAACACGAGGTAAACAGTGGATTTGCAATAAAGGCTGGAGGCAAACAAAAAGGAAAAAGCTGGCCTCAGAACGTCTTCCTTTGCTCTGTTTAATCTGAGATGTTCACTAACTTTAAGAAGCTATTGTGGCATGTCTTTTCTTTTTCTTTATGAACTCACTTTTCCTTAACCTGCCTGCTTTAACCCTCCTCCACTTAAAGCTGTAGAAGGTGGAGTTTTCTTGTAAACAAATAAAAGTTGTGTTTACAGTCAGTGTTACTCACCAAAATACATTATGTGTATCCTTGGAAGTCAAACAAACATGGTGAATGTGTTTCCTCTAAATCATGCATAAAGCTGATTTTCTTCTTGCCTGCATCCTGTATTGTTAACATGCATGTTTACCATCTACCAGTGTTCTTCTTCCCTGTCTTTGCTGGTGCATTGTTGTGTCTCTTGGTGCACTACCTCCGCCTGTAGGTCAGTGGAATTACGCGAATATGCCGATGACATCTTGTGTGCACAAGACAAACAAAACAGCACACCTAATAAACAGTCCAGCTCCGAAAATAGAAAAGAAAACATGGTGGCAGATGTTTTTATCGTGGCAGGCCGCCACAAATATATGAATGTTTTGGAAACCCTGCATACAATGCCAACATTTTGTTCCTGAATGTGACATTTCATTGAGGTCTCCTTAATCCGCTCTTAGTCTGGCCCCTCCCCTGTGACCACCTTGCCTTGGGAGACCCTACCTGTGGATATTAGCCCTGCACAACACTGCTCCCAGGATCACAGGGACACGCGATCCCTTCCACCATGTTAAGGTGGCGATCCTTGGAGGGGTGAAGAGAGAGCTGAGCTGAGCTGAGCCAGAAGGCAAAGCTTACAATTTACATGTGTCGACCAACACCTGTGGTCATGAGGTTTGGGTAATGACCGCAAGCGTGAGGTTGCGGGTACAAGTGGCTGAAATGAGTTTCCTCCGTGGAGTGTCTGGGCTCAGCCTTAGAGATAGGGTGAGGAGCTTGGACATCCGGAGGGAGCTTGGAGTAGAGCCGCTGCTCTTTCGCGTCGAAAGGGCACAGTTGAGGTGGTTCGGGCATCTGATCAGGATCCTCCTGGGCGCCTCCTGTTAGAGGTGTTCTGGGCACATCCCACCAGTAGGAGGCCTCAAGGCAGACCCAGAATACGCTGGAAGGATTATACATCGTCTGTAATGCTTTGCTCAGCCTGCTGCACCTGTGACCCAACATCTGATAACCAGTTGACAATGGATGGATATAGATATTGATACATTTTTGTCATTTTTTCCTTTCAGCAACTTTTCATGGTAGGTCCAGGAAGATAAGTCATGAGTGACCCTTGCACATCTTTGACCTTTTACAGTTTGGCCTTTCCCCAAGACAAAGTGGTTTCTAAGTTTTATGTGGCTCTTAGCTTGGTCACATCCTTTAGACTTGTTCAAGTTAAAGAAACATAATAATACATGATGTGAAGCTCGTCTAACCTGCCACTACAAAGTCTTTGCAGTTAATGAGTGATCCATGAGTTGAAGTGCTTTTACTTCCATCTCAAGCATCACCACTCGAGCCCTTAATGCATTTTTTACACTTAATAAATGATCCTCGAAACAATCAAGAACAAGCTATTTTTACAGCGGGAAACTTCTGCTAGTGGTGCGTCACCTTGCTACTTAAGATTCAGACAGGTGAGGAGTAATATCCACTTCTTCTGCCAGACTCTCCTCAGACCTGTCCATCACTTTCCCAACAGAATGTACAGTAAACTAGAACCTAATGTCACCACTGCCACCATTTCACCTTGAATTTAATCATCCAATCACCGCTGTATGACACATAAAACCAGTGTCCGTGAACTTAAAATAAACTTAATGTGTGTGATACCCATAATTTATGTTTCTCGACATGTCTGATGAAACATGTCAGCTGAACTATAAATCAGGATTAAGTATCTTAAATTGTGAGAGATCTATTGTTTAAAAATGTTTTAGGTGTTTCGTTGCGTTATGAAGCTCAGCGTTGACATGTGACTCCAGCAGACACTGACTGATGAACTCCAGTCACTGACGTTGTTTACACAGATGGCTGTTCGGTGTTTGGGAACAGAGCTCGGTGACCATCGCAGAAAACTTTTAAGTGGTGGTTCAAAGACTCTCTGCAGTGCATTGTGGGACACAGCAGCTCATATCGTTGAGGCTTATGGGATGGTCAATCATCCTGACACCTCTGTATTGTTCCTGTTGGCGGTGTGTGTGTGTGGATACATGTGTGTTCAATACAATGACTGAGAAAGCAAAATATATGTGTGTTTTCTGTGTGTGTGTGGGTGTGTGTTTGATATAGTGACACAATGATGGAGTGTGTCAGTGTGAAGGTGTGGAGTGTGTGTAGATGACTGTGTGTGTGCATGGAGGCCCTTAGGTGGAGGTATGTGTGACCTGCACTTACATTCAGAACAGTCGAACCCAACACACACACTCACAAACACACACAGTGTATTTTGCTGTTGCCTGTTAGGGTATGAGAGAGTTACAACTTCAGGTATGCTGTTCATCATTTGTTTTCACTCTGCAGTCCGTGTCCGTGTGTGTATGTGTTGTTTTATTGTTTGTATTTCCGACGTACTGCACAGGCTCTAGATTATATTTCAGTTATGATGAGTTCTGATGAGTTTGGCAGTTTGAGTTGTCCTTCTTGTCAAAAAAAACCCCCAGTGAAACAACAGTCCTCTCTTCTGTCATTTTATCATTTCACAATTGAAAGCACACTCTGGTGCAGTACATGTAAACTTTAGTATTGGCTGTCAAAACACTGTGTTGCAATCATCTCTTTTGTATTTATTTGAAGTATATCCTACGAGGCAAAAATGCTTTGTGTAATCAAAGTCAGGAGGGTCCTTATGATACTTGCACGTTATTAAAAATAACCATTTTTATACCGGTGATCTAGTGAGGTAGCATCTTGATGCAGGATCCTGTCACGATATGCCATAGTTATATTTCCTTTCAACGAGGTGAGTCAGCTCGCTATGGAAGCAGCAATTTGATCATGTCTGTTTCTTGAAGATGCTGTATATCATAACTACTGTAAGTTTACCACTTCCTCTGTGTACAGTGCATCTGGTATGTGCTACATGCAGCCATTGAGACTTGTCAAAGTCAAGGGGCAAACTCCGAGATTAAAAAATGTAACAAAGGCAAAGTGACAAAAACTGTAGTTCCTCTAACCCCCATATACCTCCATGTTAAAACGTCCAACTTTACAGAAGAAATAAACATGTTTACAGCGTGGTACAAAAAATGGTTTGAGTCTCTAATTGTCCCAGTCATGACAACTGGACAGGGGATGAATTTTTTTAAAGCTCTCCTGTTTACATTTTATTGAGGCTTAAAGTTACGTATAATTAAGGGAGAGACACTTTGAGTGACACGTTGTCTGCTGGTAGTGTCCTCATTTCAGTCAGGTCCACCTCTTGCCTTTCTACAGTGTCACCCTTTTGTTCAAATTTGATCACTTCTGGCTTAAAAATAAACCTTGATGGCGAAGGCTGAAGTGCCAAAGTCGATGCTTCAGTACAGGAGTCCACAAATCAGTGGGTGAAGTCACGGAAGCTACATCCATTATCTTTGTAGTCCGGATAGTCAGATTACATGACGCTTAACGATGTTGTTGGTGTGAGTCTGGGGGTGTCACCCGAGGAAAGGTCATGTTGCAACCTAATTTAAAAGGATTAATGGTAGGAATGAGTATCAAGAACTGGTACTAAATATTGATAAGTTCCAGGACAAACTACTTTTTGTAGTCATGTAATGTTGATCCATTCTAACAAAGCAGGCATGCTCAAATTCCTAACTGTCCCCTAAACTGCCTGCATCAGACGATTATATTTGACGTTGCATAACTGCCTGTTTACATTCTGAGCTCTCCAGTCATGGCTGAAAGAGCAAAATGTTTAAAAGTGTGGGCTTAGTTTACCAACTTTAACAAAAATGCAGCTAAATGCCATATATGTGGAAAGGTAGTTACATGTAGAGGTGGTAGCACCTGCCATCTCATGATTCACTGAAAACATTCTGTAAATCTGAAGTGGTGCAGCGTGTTTAAGTGCTTTAGCAAAGTGGCTGCTGCACCTATTCATCCTCTGTGCTCAAATACTGATGTTTTTTTTTTTGTTTTTTTTTTTCAAAGTAAGAATACAACTGTCTTCTTGTCAAGTCAAGGTAGCACTGATACTCATTATAAAAATAAGACTCCTCCACAGCTTCAGCCTCTTGTCCAAATATGGTCATTTCTGGCTCCAAAAACCAAGATGGTGACAGCCGAAATACAGAACTCGAGGCTCCAGAACGGCCACCCACGGACCAGTGGGTGACATCACAGCAGTTTTGCCCAAAGCTGATTATTTCTCAACTCTTAGCAACCAGAAAAAAAAGAAACTGCAAACATGCAGCACTCAGTCCAGAAAAGTTACTCAGTGCCTCGTCACGCTGTTGGCATCCATATCCGAGTGTAACTACACAGCACTCCCATTAAAAAGGGAAAATCATGAATATAGCGGCTGTTTTGGTCGCTCTCCATCCCCTACAGTTGGTTTGTCAACAGCACAGTATGGTGATGCAGCTGTTATTACAAACTCCCTACATGTTAGTACACTGACTGCACATGCTTCTACTTCTTTCTCTCACATCTCTTCCATGCAAATCATCCCCCTCTCTGTGCAGTCTGTCATTTGTCATTGAGAATATCTAACATTTCACAGAATAAATAAGCAGCTCAGCCTGACCTCTGGTTGTTACAGCAATTGATGTGAACTATTAGAAAATATACAACAAGAAAATTAACTTTTTATGTTTTTTTTTTCCCTCATGTTAAATATGCAGGTTTATGTAAACTTTAAATGCATATCCGTAAATACAGGCAACATAGGAAAGCAGTGTTTGTGTATGTGTGTGTGTCTGCATGTAATTGTAACAATAATAAGATAAATGTTTTGTTTATGATGTAAAGAAATTACAACTATCTATCACTGTATAAACATGTAAATACATACGCATAAAAATGCATCCACTAATATACACAAAGGTCCAGTGTAATTAAGTTCTGATGTATTAACGTCAGTACACACACACACACACACACACACACACACACACACACACACACACACACACACACACAATTACAAAGGTTTCATCCCACTGTAGTATAATCCTTATTGTGAACGTAATAATACACATCTGCTGTAAAACATAAACACAGTTATGTTAACCACTGCATGGTGCTTTAAGGGCATGAAGTACACACACACACACACACACACACACACACACACACACACACACACACACACACACACAAACCCAGACATGAGAGCAGCTGTGGTTTTATATGCGTAAAAGCGATGGCATGTAACTGTAACTGTACATAAAAAGCATAAAGAAAACTGACACTAACACACACTGCATATGTACACACTCTGTTCCAGAAGACACATGTTAGTGTCTGGTTTTATGACTGCATGACACCAGTAAAAGGACCATGCACACATAAACACTAGGCAAACATAAGGCTCTTTATTGCCAGCAGTTTTATGGAGATGCTCCTGTACTGTCATGTAGAAACCAGAGAGGATGTTGTCGCTGGATGCCTCGCAGTCAGAGCCTCCTCCTGCTAACAGGAAAACAACTTTCACACAGTGAAATAATCCAACAGAGTTAACCTGAGGAAAAGGTCGTCTTCTGATGTCTTTGCTCCTGGGTGTAATCTTTTCATATCAGCGCAGCATCACAACATCTCCTGTCAAACACCCACTGAAACAAATCTCCTGCAGGAAACAGCTGTCACCTTTTAAAGCCTTTGTTATGGTGACAGCAGGTTTGACACTGAACTTTGGATTTTAATAAATGACAAACACGTTATCTTAACGGTCTTAACAACTTCTGGAAATGTCATCTAGATGAAGACAAAAATAAATGATCCACTGTAACCCTAAATGGCTCTGGTGAAGAAGTTTAGTATGTCCTTGTAATCACGTAACATCTCTCACTGATGCTTTAAAGGGTAACTTTGGTATTTTTCAATTTGTAGCCTCTTTTCCAATGTTTTTGTTTCTAGGAGACTAATGTGAACAGCAATTTTATTAATTGGTCTATTATTGAGAGAGACTGCTGCAGGCTGCAGGTTGAAAACTTGCCGCAATGTAATGCTTGTGGTTAATTGAGCACCTTTAATTAATGTTGTTAAAGTCTTTGTTTTTGCCACCGACAGGCTGAGATTGTTATTATCAGTGTCTGATATTATGGAACGGATCCCTACAGAGATACATGTTTTTGTTAAAGAGTAAGATCCTTTTGGTTGAACCTCAAACAGCCCCAAAATCACTATCGCCAAACCCACCAGACCCATTTTCATACACAGTAATTTAATCATCACAGAACACACATCATTCAAAGTCGACAGAGGCCAAAATAAAACTAATAAAAATGTCTTGGTTCGTCTTTCTATTGTTCCAACAATCAGCAACATCTGGTTTGGTTGAAATAAACCATTAATTGACCCAGTTAGATGTGAAAATATGCTGACTCAACACATGCTAAAATGATTGTTTATTTATATAGAATCTGGTAGATTTGGTGATTGTGAGCTGTTTGTAGTTTAATAAATATGATCTTTCTCTTTAATAAAAAGGTCTACTTCTGTAGGGATCCTTTTCATAAATTGTCAGACACTTCTAATAATAATCTGAGCCTTTCAGTGGCACAAACAAACTCTCAGTGGACCCAAACTGACGATGCTCAGTTGCCCCAGGGATTACATTTCAGCCAGTAGCCACTGCTGCATTCTTGCTCAGTACTGCCAATTTCAAAAAATGTCCTTATCACTCACTTAGACATGAAAACATGGGAAATTGGGTGCAGGTTTAAAAATACCATAGTTACCCTTTAATCTTCCGAGTTTCAAATTTTCATAAATGATAAAAATGGTATGTCTCTATATTTGTCTTATTATCAAAGATACCAGAAAAAGAACAGAGCACCAAATGTGTACTTATACGCCTCCAAAAATAGTCCTACAGAAATGCAGTATTAGCTTCTGTTTTAGTAAGATTTGTTTAAAACTACACTGCTATTTAAATTCTGAATTACATTTTTCACTGTTGTGAGAACCACAAATTCTATTCAGTTATATCAGGGTGAATAACTCCAAACCTGGACAAACAGAACTATCATGATCTAATACCACTATGGTGTAAGACAGAATATGTAATTTTAATGAGCCGGCCCTTTAATGCAGATGATGTTTTATTCTATACTGTCATTATATTCTATAATTCATTATATAGTGGGGCTTCAGTTCTTCCTGTCTGTACCTTCTCCTGTCTCCATGGTTACCTGTTACCATGTCAGGATGTCAGGACACGTCTACTGGACGTCAGTCAAACGTCAGACAGTCAGGCAGTCAGGCAGTCAGGCAGTCAGGCAGTTTGGCCAAACTCAATGAATGCTCTCTCCTACTTTTCCCCTTCAGTCATCTGCACCTCTCTTTTTATTCTCTTCTCTTCTCTTCTCTTTCCACCTATTCTACCGTATTTAGTACCCTTATCACCTTTAAAACACTTCTGTGTGTGTGTGTGTGTGTGTGTGTGTGAGAGAGAGAGAGAGAGAGAGAGAGAGACTGTGCAGCTACTGTATGTATGAATTTTGGCATAGAAACAGGATTTATAAATATTTCTATAAGTAAATATGCTAAGCTGTGTGTGTGTGTGTGTGTGTGTGTGTGTGTGTGTGTGTGTGTGTGTGTGTGTGTGTGTGCGTGTGTGTGCAAACATGCGCAGGGAAAGAGAGTGTCATGACTTTGCATCCAGTTGCCTCATTAAAGTATTTAGTCAGGCCTTTAGTTAAGCAAGGCTGCAAGACTGTATGGAGCTAATCCTGTTTAAACACATGCTGTGTGTGTGTGTGTGTGTGTGTGTGTGTGTGTGTGTGTGTGTGTGTGTGTGTGTGTATTAGACTGGTCCCGCATAGCCAGACCTATCTCCTGCTGTGCCAGCGCTGGAGAAGGATCTGGCTGAACCCAACATAATTCCACACTAAGGGGCAAAACACACTAGGCACACAACAACAATCTTGTGGGCGGCGCTGAGCCCAGGATGCAGCGACGATGTTCTTGCAAAATAGTGTCGAGCATTGGCATCTATAGGCCAAATCCTCGCAAAAGAAAACCGTACATGAACCTTGACAGACGATGACATAGCTCTGGCTATGAGGGACTGGCATCATGTAGTGACGGGGAACAGAGAGACAGACCGAGAGCTAAAGAATGATCTTTGTGGTTCAGGACTACAGATCTATGTTTGAGCAGTTCAGAAGGATTTGGTGTGTAGTGACATTATTAACGTTGTTAAAGGATGTGTCCTCTGTTGGAAAAGCATTCTGAGCCACTGTTTGAGACCAACAAACAACAACAGGTTGTGTCTTAGCAATGCTACATTTCCAGTGGCTTTTTTGCCACCAAACATGGGTTTTAACCCTCTAAAAATGGACCTCTCAAGGACGGCCACGGCAGATTGTTGTTTGCAGAATTCTGTTTAAAGAGATATGAAATATGAACCATAACAGCTAGAACATTCATTCTTTTTGCAGCAGACAGCTAAGGCTTCTGTCTTTGCTGTCATCACGTCATGACTATAGCCACTGAGGGGCTGCATGGACGTGCTCGCCTGACCTGACCGACCCCTGCTCATCAGGTGAAAACAAAGAGTCCGCTTCTTCTTCTTTGATGCATAATTTATCTGTCACTGATGTAGTCTTCAATGAAAAACTTGCAAACATCCATGAATCTGTGTCCATAAACCATTCAAAGGTACACATTTTCACCATTACATTCAGCGGCGTACACCTGACTTGACATGGCTTAGCATTGCAGTCAAAAAATGTGTGTGTGCTTCCCTGTCAAGCAACACCTGTCCCTCAATGAATTGTCCCTACCTTTATCTCCAGACAGCCATGAATATACAGTGACTCCTACAGGACAAATTAGCATCCCACATATACATGTAACACTAGGCATGGCTCCTACAATGACCTTATGTTACCTTACTGTATGTGCTGTGCAAATGTGGTATTTAGCCATAATTACGCCCAGATTTCCCCATGTTTTACCCTGTGTTTGCTGATATGAATAAATACAATGATTGTTCTGCAACTGGAACCTGCAGTTTATTGTCTCAACTCAACACAACTGAGGAAGCTCGACCATGGAAAGTGCATCAGCCAGGTCAGGCCAGGTGAAACATCTCTGCAGCTGCAAGTAATATGCTTAGCTCCTACAGCTAATGTTAATGTTTAGTGTCATTAAAGCTGGGCTCATATTTGATGACAAAAAATTGATGACAATTTTTTTTATTTTCTGCTAGTCTGCAGAGTGGTGACTGTCCCATTCACAGCCCATTATACACACTCTGGAGGGGCAGTCACTGACAACGTCTGTATGTGGGTTCAGACGTCTGTTGACACACACGCCTGTCCGTACTTCAGTAATGTCGATCAATAATTAAGAAATAAATCAGATAAAACCTAAGCCACATATACGGAGTGTACTGCAGAATTCTGACATGTCGCTGTCGACAGGATTTGCGATCTGTCACAAATATCAAGCGTGTTTGATATGGAAACGCAGCAGTACCACAGACACAGCGGGGCGCCGAGCTCCTCACAGTAGGTGGACATGAGGCGCCGTCTTCTGTGCACTCTGATATTTCATCAGCAGCCCGTTCAGGACTTAACTAGTCGTGTCTGTGAATGTGAGGAAATACAGATCATCTTTCCCACATCACATCTCTGTTATTTTTACCCATGACAGTTTGACATTCGCAACTACATGGTGATTAAAAGTGTTTTCCGTCCCTTTGTAAACGGATGCATGATGAATGTTGCTGTTGTGTTAAAATACATGAAACCACAGACAAATTCAACATCTAGGATTTTATTCTTCCTTGACAGAGGTGATCATTGAATGTGTCCAGGTGTGTCAACAGGTGTGTAGCCATGTGTGTTCTGCCTGTGAGTGATCAATTAATCAAGGATATATGTTTGGTTTGAACACATCTAACCTTCAGTTTACATACATACAAAGTACAGGCAAATATCAGCAGCCTGTCACTAATACAGCAAAAAAAACCCAAAAGCTGCAGTGTCTCCTGGCTGAGAGATTAATATCCAAATCAAAGAGAACAGCTCCGACTTTTGTTTTCATTAATATTTTACTGTTTGCATTTTCCTGCTAGCTGAATACACAGAGCAGATATGAAACGCTGTTGTGCACTATGCAGAAACTATAATATTAAAATTAGATTTGTTTTATGTTCCTACGGAGAGTATTGTGGGTAGCTTCCTATTTGGTTTTGTACTACAAATTAATTTGAATTGTAGTGAGAGGGAGAGGAGAAAAAAACAGATGGAAAGTAAGAAAGGGCGATGATGAAAAAGTGAGCTGGAAAAAGAACAAGAGTGGTGAGTTTGGACAAAAAGACAGAAAGAAGGGAGGTGCTAGAGAGAGGTAGAGATGAAACTGCTTCTCACCCTTGTTTCTTACTTGACTGAGCATTCAGCATCCTTCACCCCAGGGCTCTGTCCTCTCTGTCCACTGTTTGTGTGTCTGCGAAAAGAAACTCGAAGGTCAAAGGAAAAACAAAAAAATCAATGAAAGACAGAGGGGAGGGAGGAGAGCAAAAGGGTTTGACAGACTGAGGAAATAAATGACAAGTAGATGGGCATTCAAAACATCACACTTTGTCAGCAGAGACTGTAGCTCATACCCTGAACTCTCGATTTTGTTTTTTAAGCATGACCACAATCAAACACTCATTGTAAGTTTTTTTCATCCTAAACAATGTGTAATAATCTGGATAAACATGGATGTCAATATCTTGATTTTTGGTCAAGTACAGGTGGGCAATATATCAAATATACTTGATGTATCGCGGCTTGTTCCACATGTAATGTATAAAATTACTATATCATGAACATTGTGTATAAACGGTCATGTTGTTTTTTCAAGCCACTAGCATGATACTTCGGAAATTTGGTTCTCTCAGTCTCCCCATGATATGCCCCACATACTCATCCGTCCAGGCGAAGTGTGTTTCTCACCTGCGGGGTTCCAGACAGCTAACGTTACTATGTAGTCACATTTTGCGACCATGGAGCACCACTGCGACTTGCAAAAATTATTAATATATGGACTGGAGAGCTTTTAGTTTGTTTCCAGCTTACAGTGAAGAAATGATCACATTTAACAACGCCGTGGTTATAGTTTAACTTTATGAGATTAAAGATAGGTTGAGCAGAGGAAGTGCGTGTCTTTGTATCTGCAGGGCTCCAGACCGCAACTATGTAGTCACATTTTGTGACCATGGAGCACCACTGCGATTTGCAAATACTATGAATTTATGAACTGGGGAACTGTTAGTGTGTTTGATAGTCTGTTTAAATGATTTGTTTTATTATAACAATACTTTGTTTACTTTATTACAACAGTACTTTATTTGGCTTTATTAAGGCAGTAGCTACTATCATTTCATAATTTTGTATTTTAGTGGTCTACAGTACTTTGGAGGAGATCTCAAAATATGATGATATATATTGTGTATCATGACATAACATATATATGTATAGCAATATTATTTTTAAGCTATATCGCCCTGCCCTAAAACAAAGTGTCGGCTTTCAGAATTTTAAACTATAATCACCAAAACCTGACAATAAAAAGAGTTTTGAAGCTTGTAAAAGCCATGATGACAAGCTAGCTGCAAACACTTGTCAACTGCACTCTGGTCCTGCTCAGCACTCTTCCTGGGTTCCTCTATGTCTCCCCAAAATTATGAATTCAAGGCTTGATAGTAAAGTAACAAGACAGGGTCCAGGACAGTGGGCTTACATCTGATTTTAAATGAAGAAAGTCTTGGTTGTCAGAATATTTAAACCTCTTAAAATCCACCAGGTTTCACCAGTGACCTGCTAGAGCCACTTAAGCAGCTTAGCATCATGCATCACAGTACAAGTTAAGTTAAATATTAAACTGTCAAAATTTTTGTCAGTATGGACATGCTAATCGTCATTAGCTTGGTTAAATTTTCCACAATTCAGTCATTCATTTTACAGAAACTATAAGTACCAAAGTATAATTCATACAGATTTACCGACAAAATAAAGTGGTGATGCCCCACCCCTGAAGTTCTAATATGTGTCCGGTTGTCGATTACTTATTTTCCTTAAGTTCGGAAGGGTCCGCTGATCAAAAGAATCAAATGGTTTTTTCTTAAAAAACCAATTCAAGTTGGGAAAATTGTCATTCAAAGTCCATTACTCACTGTCACTATTACCAACGGACCGCAGTTTGACTGAAATAATATTTTCTTGTCTTCTTGCACCCTGTTGCTGGGTATGCTTGTTTTGTTACCTGGCTGGCTCCAAAATTAAGTGTCCTCAAGCTTTTTCATCCTGGGACTGCTCCTGGAGTACAGCATGGGCTCCCAGTCATGGATGGATGACTGAACAAGCCTAGAGGCCGTAAGTGTCAGAGCCTCTCCCCCCACCGCCTTCACCTGCAAAATGTCCCTTTAAGAGAGACATACCGATGTGAAAGAGACTCAAAATGACCACAAAGAGATGCAAAACATTTGCAAAGGGACTTAAATGATTACAAAAAGGGACAAAACAACCACAAAGGGACACAAAATAGCTACAAAGAGATGTCAGCAACCACAAAGGGACACAAAGACAGATGCATAATGATGCAAGAAAACAACAGCTATAAAGTCAGTGTCCTGCTTCTGTGTAGGAACACTGACATCATTAGACCACTTAGCATCTCCTCTTTCCAACAGTGTATACATCTCAAAAAGTGTTTCAGGGTCAGTGGGACTGAAACTGATTGAGCAAGGTCACATTTTTAATAGGCTGATTAATGTTTTCTATGTAAAATCTAAATCTGCAAAATGACCAGTAATGTCAGCTGTTAAGTTCAGGAAAAAGTGGAATATTTCCTGTCCTGGTGTCTAAAGTATAACGTTGCATAAAATGAAAATACTCCAACTATGACCACCTCCAACTTGCACTAAAGTACAGAACCCTAGTAAATGTCTTTTGTTACTTTCCATTGCTGGATTAATGACAGTGAAAGACACGTAGTCATAGTCGCCTCGGAAGTTAACAGAGGTTTCTCTTTAACTTTCTCCTCACAGGTTCTGAACCTGCAACCCTGAGGCCACAAGACTGATTCTGAGAGGCTTCAGTACATGATAAATTGATGGATAACTGGGGTTGACAGAGAGTGCAGAGATTGATTCAGGAATTAATCAAACAGACACACACACACACAGGGAGAATATGTGTGTCAGCAGATGTACATTTATAGCCTGTGGTAACATAGATAAAAATGCACAAACACACACTGACACACATTTTAATGATTCTCAAATGTCTGCATGGAATAAGGAAGTCTTGCAAGCAAATGTTAAAAAAGTAGCCACCAATTACACACACACACACACACACACACACACACACACACACACACACACAGCGTCCAGAATACGAGTGTATCCCCGGGCTGTGGTTCCCATTAACATCCTGTATGTGCTGCAGTGTTTACCGCCTGCAGTGCCAATCAGCTGAAATGCCAGTCTGCTGCCGCTGGCAGGAGCCGAGCTGTTATATCCCTCTATCGTCGTGTTTTCTTTTTCCTGTTTCCTGCAGGGAGAAAGACGGAGAGACAATCAGAAAGGTGGAGAGAGAGAGATAAAGGGAAAGGACAGGGGCAGAAACAGGTAGCCAATATGGTGACAGTCACTGACAGTTAAAGACGTGCACGTTCTCAGTGGATTGTCTGGTTGGTTAATAATCTTAAGGGGGAAAAAAGGGACTCCGTTTCTAGAAATAAATATTGCTGTTGAGTTTTTTTAAATTATATGTACCACAAACTGAATTCTTTTCCTCTCCACTGTATTGGTAGACCACCTGCTTTGGGACCAATTTCCCAAAAGCATCATTAAAACAATCTATGTTAGGAGCCTTCTTAAACTTGAGTGGTGTCTCTAAAAATCCCAAGAAGTTAAATTTACCCTATAAAGTTAAATATACTAGTTGCTCAATAGACAACACATCCTCACTCCGACTTTGTCACATGTGGACGTTTGGTCATGGACCTTTGGTTGTTGAAGTTCTGAGATGCAGTGTCAATTTTTGCCTGTAACATGCATTATCTGTTTCCAAAATACACTTCTGTTTTCACAGTATCTTTGGTACAACACCATGAACAAATGCATGTGGTTATGTTTTGCCTACAGACGCATGTGGTTGGGTTTAGAACAAGGTTTGGCTTTGCAATTATATGGGAAGCGAACACCGGCCTCCCTGGTGAAAGTCGGTGGTTGTTGGACCTCATCCACCACCACTCCCACTGGCTGTACTCGGACTTTTGCTGCCTTGACATTCATTGTTGTCCCTCCCCGTTTCCCCTGACACAGCTAGCCCCCATTAAACAATAACGGTGACTGGCCGCGTGTCATGCCAACATGAAAGGACATTTTGTCTCGTCTCTGTATTGAAAGACGCTGACCATGCGTTGTAGTTTGACAACTTTGGAGTGAGACCAGGCTGCAGTGGCCCACAAGATGGGCCACATTTCTGCCAGTTGTTTACGTTATTCCACTCATCTACAGGTTGGTGGCCGAGGAATGCAGCAGCACATAATCTCTATAAACAGATATTTGCCAGCATTCTTGCTTCTTTTTGTAATACGTCTGTAGTCCAACTAGTGCTGATCAATGACGTTTGAGCAGCAGGTAAACAAACCTGTTCTCACCACAGGTAGTCAAATACCAACGCTTTGTCACACCCCTCTGCGTCTCATAGTAATGCACAGGGGCACCCTTTGGGATGGGTAATAATGTGTTTTGACTGTGCTACGATCCACCAAAGTTAGGAACTAAAGGAGATAAATAAAGTCCTTTTTCTGTCTTCTTTGCCACCATCTTGACCGTAAGGGAGCTGCTGTTTTTTTCCGTCTGCCACACGGTGTCATACCACACCAGGAGCATTTCACCTTCCCACTTTTGATATTGGAAATGTACAACCCCAACAAGGAGTGAAAGCTAAAGATTGTATAAGAGTCAGTTTTAGATGAACTTAGTAACCATGGCATCATGTTTTGCTCCCAAATGCAACAAAAACATGCTCTGAAGGTGGTACATCTCAGATTTGCTCCTCTGACTTCTTCTCTACGGCAACTACAGCTGCAGCACATGGATAATGTAGTGTTTACAACTGTTAGTCATTTAAAAACAGATTTTTTTTATCTTGAGGATATTATTTGAGGAAAACTTCTAAATGGGAAACTACACTTCCAGAAAATAAAAATACTTCCAGAACCACTTCTGCATTCAGAGTAGAACAATCAGTGAAAAAGCTCCTCCCTGACTCTTGCTCCTCGGAGCAAAGCAGGCCCACTATTATAAAGATGATCTTCATGTTACGTACACAATATTTAGTGATTGTAGCTTACATGGGGTTGGTGTGCATATGCTTGTTAGAGCTCTAAATTAAGCAAAAGGCAAGGGTACAGTTTCTGAATCCATTATTATTTCAGATATGTGGTCCATAGAAAATAAAAGTAGATTTTCTCTGAAAAAATCAAGGTTAAAGAAGGCGTGTGATTATGTGTGCTTGTTTTCATGATTTGATTCTGTATGAAGTTCCCTTTATCTTTTGTGTGTGACACTGTTTGTATAAAACTCATCCGCACGCTAAGAAGTCTATAAAAAGAATTTCTTAAAATATGAGCCATCATCGGGCTGTGAGCTCCCATCAGCCCCCCTGTCAGCTCCGCTCGTCTGTTGTTATTTGTTTGTTTGGGTCTAATTAGCGCAAAATCCAGTCTCAGTGTGGTGCTGAGGGTGGGGGTGGTGACACTGATGACAAAGAAGCTGCAGTCTATGCAATATGCAAGCGATGCTGTTTAATGACGACTGCCAAGACTGTGTGTGGTACGGAGTGTGTGGAGTGCAGCTGTGTGTAGTTCTGTTTAATGAAATGATGAATAAATAGTTTTCATTTTTAAATGAAGCAATAAGTCATGAAATAATTCAATAAGTGAAATATTATTTCATCAGTCTTATTATTCTTACATCAGTCTCATAGTCACACACAGTTTTATTGGATTCAGTTATAGTTTAAAATGACCTTTTCCCAATTATGCTTTCATTAAATTAAAACAAACTATGGTTTAATAAATGTGAACTGTGATGATGAAAACCTTGAGCTCATGAGCTTAGTTTTAACAAGTTAGTAAGTTATTTATTTAACAATCTATAAAGCAATAATACTAATAACTTAATAATTATGTCTGTCAAATTAACCATACAAAGTGCTTCACACATATGGATACATCAAAGATGGCAGGAAACAGTCTGTAAATCCATGTGCACATTAGAGAACAGATGATGTATGAAACAGATAAAAAACAATGAAAAGTAATTATCAAAAAGCCAGACGGTAGGAGTAAGTCTTGAGAAAAGATTTAAAACAGGGCAGTGAATTCTGTGGTCTAAGTTCCTCAGCTAAGCCTTTCCAAACAACAAATGTCCTTCTACCCTTAGCCTTAAAGCAGCCTTAAAGCAGGACTTATACTTCTGCATTGACTCAATGCCATACCTATGGTGACAAAATAGCATTTTAAGTATTGTGTGATTTATCCTGGCTTCATATGAGTAGAGGAAATCTCCGCTAGTCACTAGGCCAATTTATACAATGTAAAATGCCATAGGCTAATGCTAATAACATCAGCATGTTGTATTTGTTTGGAAAACGTGTTTAGTATAGGACAGTTGTTTTGTCAGTGAACCTTGTGAGTTGTAATGGAGCCACATTTTGTAAAGTTACCTTTGTTAGATGTTGCTGTTGTCTCTGGCTTCATATGAGTAGAGGAAAAGTCCACTAGCCACTAGGCTAATTTTTTACAACGTAAAATGTCATAGGCTTGTGCTAAAAACATTAGCATGTTGTATTTGTGGGGAAAATGTGTCCAGATAAAGACAAGTGCTTTGTCTCTGCAAGTTTTAATGAAGCCGATGTGTGTAGAGGACTTCAGGTTACAGGATGGTGATTATGATTAAGAAGGTCAGCCATGCTGGGTGCCACGCCATGTTGGGCCTTAAAAGGTAAGGTCAAGAATAAAGATTTAAAATGAATACTTAAACAGAAGAAACTAGCGAAACTCGGGGAGATATTATCATGCTTACGTGATTTAGTTACAAGTCTGGCAGCTGTGTTTTGGACGCCCCAAAGTCTTGTAATCATGTTTTGGTTAAGACATGTAAACAGGACATTAAAATAATCCAGATGTGAAGTTATAAAATTGTGAATATCAGCATGGAGATCATTAAAATTAGTAAAAGATGTAATTCTAGTGATATTTCTCAAATAGAAAATACATTACTGGGCTGACCCCAGAGTTCTTAGCTAGAGCTCCAAGAGCAGGCAAAACTTGGCCATAAGTGTGTTCACGGCTTTAATAAGGGCTTCTGTTTTAGAGGAGTTAAGCTGAAGAAAATTTTCAGCCATCCAACCCTTAAACCGCAGCCAGGGAATTATTCAGGGATGATAATTTAGCTGCTTCAGAAGGTTTGCAGTACAGCTGAGTATCATCTGTGTAACAATGAAATTAAATATGCTGTTTGATAATGAGGCCCAAAGGGAGTAAATACAAAGAGAATAAAATTCATTTTATACACATATCAGTTCAACTAATAAAGAATCTCCTTTCCTACCTAGTGCCTTGGAGCTAAGTAGTCTGCTCCTATCATCTCCAGCTGATAACAAATAGTAGTGGGAAATGTACAGCCTGTTCTCATTCCACGCTTGTCAGAAACTGCCCCTTGGTCAGTGATTTTTGTGTCAGACACCAGTGCCAAAGGTCACCTTTCATGGTGGTATGATACACCACCAGGCAGCCGGACGGTACCTGTCGTGGTGGTATGACATGCTGCCGGTTAGCCAGACCAGACCTGTCGTGGCGGTATGATACACCACTGGACAGTGTCAGTTTGAAACACTTCCGGTAACGACGTTAACAATAAGAAGCTGGAGTGTCCCATGTAGGGTGGGTGGGAGGGGTGGTGTATTGGAGCAACATCCCCTGGACTTTCACCTGGGAGCCTGGTGTTCACTTCCTGTGTGGATGTTACACAAAACCATGATGTTTTTCTAAACCGGACCACATGCTTGTGTTGCATAAGGGAATAAACATAAATATAGGTGTTTTACCAGTGATGTAAGTTTATTGTGAAAAAGACTACGCATCTAACGAGCAGAAACTGTACATTTCCTGTAAAAACAGGAATGTATGAATGTATGAATCTGGAGGGTATTTTCTAAGTGTTGCTGTAGATGCAGCTTGTCATTATCAAACTGCAGCACAGTATGAAATGGTCCAAATGGTGTTAAATGAAACTTTGCTTCTGTAGTTTGTTCTCTTTTGGCTCTCAGACAGTCAGTAGTGAGCGTTATTAATCAGAGATGATCTATTGGTGCAGCAGTCAGTGGTTGTGCTGTGTCAGGGATGGTTGATGGTCATAATAAACAGCAGAGAAACACTCAGCTGCAGAGATACAGGTTCAATTTACCACTCAGAGTTTCCACTGGGAGGGTAGTTCTCATTTTTTGACAGCATCCACAATTATTATTTCCAACTCTGCAGCTCCGCTGAGCTTTTTAGCCTCTTTTAGCTTGTAGTTTTAGTTTAATGGTATGTTTGCTGTCAGTTTCACCACTCACATCAGCTGCAGGCAGCTGTTGTGAGCAAAAAGTGCTACTACAGTAAATCCCCCTGTCCAGCACCAAACAGATGAGGTGGTGAAGAAAGTTGGGCTGAAGACACAGATATTTTTCTCATTGCTATTTTTCTATATTTCAGCTTGTTGTGGAGTTCCTTTGTCACTAAGTGACCAGAATGACTAAAATGTATGCAGCTTTAAACTGTAAATAAAGTCTCTCGTAGTCAGACTTATCTCCACAGCTATGTGTCAGCACAGAGTTACTCTGGCTTGTTTGTATTTCTTTAAGCCAATCACAATCGTCTTGGGCAGTAGTGTCAAGGGTGAACTTTTTGTGGTGGAACATTTGCACGTGGGGAGTCAAGCATTGTCATTAAGAAGGCCAAACTTCACATAAACCATCAACAGGCATATGCTGACAGTGTCATTTAACTGTATGTGGCTCTGGCAGAACATTGTTACGATGATATCATTGAAACTCGTTTGAAGTGAAATAAATCAGAACATTGGTGAAGTCACTATTACTGGTGCATGGCACTGCCAATGTAACTTAAAAAAAAAAAAGAAAATCAACCCTAACAGGCCACCATGGCAGAAAACACATAAATCACACAACATCAGGCATAAATGTCTTATCCTGTTCTAAGATGGAGTCTGGGCTTTTCCCAGGTGCGTTCACAAGTCGTTTTATTTGTTGTAGTTCTTCACAGCAATTTACTGGAAGATCAAAGCAGGCATGTGTCATTGCACGATCCAAATCTTTGTCCAGAGTTGCCATTTTCAGCATGTAGCATGTTAGCCTGGAGTTTGTTGTGTCCCTGTACAAAAGGGATTTGAAAATGCACACAGATAGCGTGATGAGGGGCAGAGTGCCGGCCTTAACCGCAGGTGAATGGCAGGTTAGAGCTGGAATTGGGCCAGTGCGAAAATATTCAAACTGGTTTGGTATTAAGCTTAACACCGGACCGGACCGACATAATGAATTTTACCAGGTGTCAGTTCCACCGCTCCTGAGTGAAACATAAGTATAATTCACTGGGCTGACTGCCTGGAACTTTTAAGGTGGAATGTTTACTTGTAATGTTACTCAATACATGACTTGACAACATGAATCCATGGGTTCACCTTAAATTTCAATATGACAATTTTGACCATTACTTTAGTTTTTACTGTCTCTCTTGGATGACAGACACTTTTAGTAATGAGTGGATCTTCAAGCGTTTAAAAAATTATATTAATTTCGACCAGATTATGTGAACTGCATATATTCTAATCCTCACTTGGAGAAAAAAAAAGTGTCATGGAGTGTTGTTCCTGTGGGCTCTGGCAACACTAAACCCCTGAGCTTGCCTGAGAAGGTGCAAATGCACATGCCTGCTATTTTTAAATATCCCATGGAGAGAGACTCTCACTACAGCCTGTTCATTTTTGTTTTGAAAATGTTGGCGTGCAGCCTCGTTCTGTGGACGATAAACGAGGTGCAGACTGATAAAGGAGGAAATACAGTGAGTGCTTGACGGAGCGGTGAGTGACAACAACCCTGTCCTGTTTGTGGTGGAAACACTAGGGTCTGGGTACCATGTCTGAAAGGTACTTTTGGTTCCAAAGGTACCATACCAAAAGTGTTTGGTGGAAACAGGGCTTTAGATTACTTTTTAATATGCCAGAACATATTATAATGACAAATGCCAGTTCAGCCAATTTGCAAAAAAATCAGACTGCTTTAAGCTCGTACACCAGACTGGACTGGCAAAACTACATATTGACCCAACTCTATTTATAACCACAGACTACATCAGATTAATCAGACTACTGTCATCAGACACACATAATTTCAGATACTTTTAACCTGTGGTGTCTTTTATAGACACAACCTCCATTTAAATGATGTATGGTCTAGAGCAGTGGTTTCCAGAATTTTCACCACTTGCACACTGTATGTGTAGAGAGTATGAACAGGACACAGATCCATTAAATCATGTATGAATTCATGAATAAAACTCCTTTTGTGTACACTGAAAGACAGAAATATGCATATGCGTTCTTCTTGCCAGAATTATAAGATCGCTGTGGAGATGTGCACATGTGCATGACCCTTGTGTAAATCATAAATGCCTATCCACCTGCACCTGTCAATGAAGAGAATGGCACAAAAGAAGTGCAGTTTTATGAATCGTGCCACATCTGCCAGGTTCTCCAATAATGGCAGGGCAGCTGCCATTGCACACGGCTGTAGCTATTCATAGTGCCTGTATTATTACTTTCATTAATTCATCTTATGTGCCTATAAACTAGTAACAGCAGCGATACTGGTCATTCAACGTCAGAAAGAGGATCAATAATTTAGCTTATAGCACCGATATCAGAATAGACTTCAGTGATAAAGCATCAATTTAAAACATTTTCTCTAATATCAGGACAGTATCTGAGACTGAGTGGCTTTTATTTCCGTCCATTTGTTTTTATCTATTATTACATACGGTATTATTATATTATTGAACAAGTTTCGTCTCACCAGCCACAAACAGTTTACTTCCCCTTCCTTCTGAGGCCTGACCAGTCCAGATGAAAAACAAGCTCTAAAAGTAGAAATTAATTAGAATGAGATGTGTGCTGTGCTCTGCTGATGTGAATATGAAGCAGCTGATGAGCATAGCCTCGCACGTCCATCTCAGTTGTGGTTTGATTGGAGTAGACTGCAAATGAATTGGTTAGGAGGGATGAGAGAGGATCGGCTGCCAATGACAATTCACTTAGACCGACACTGATCCGTGTGTGTGTGTGTGTGTGTGTGTGTGTGTGTGTGTGTGTGTGTGTGTGTGTGTGTGTGTGTGTGTGTGTGTGTAGAGAGAGCACAGATTCTTTGTATAGGTTCAACATCAGCGTGTGTATGATTTGGGTTTCAGTTAAGATCAAGTTAGCACCACAGCATGTGTCTTTAAGAGTGTTTGTTTTTGAGTAAATTCAATCCAAGGTATCCCCATGCGGCATCATGCCCACATGCATGAGTTGTGTGTGTGAGTGTGTGTGTGCTCAGTGCGTGTAAATTGTAAATGAAGTTCGATTGAACAGGTGTTCCAATCAGACCCTTATAAATATTTAATTAGTATTCAAGAGTTGCTGTAATAGGTCCATACTGTGTGATACTATACAGGCTGTTTGATGTTTTGTGTGTGTATGTGTGTGTATGTGTGTGTAGTCCTTTGTATGCAGCCTGTTCAAGGCAGGAATCTCATGCCATTATTCTGCCTCCCAGTTCTGTATCAAAGGTATGATCACAGAATGGGGGGACAGAGTTGTCTTGCCTTTTTTTAAAAGTAGCTGATAACAGTTAGCAGCTAACTCAAAAAAGATGAACAGTGGCTGGGAAAACAGTGAGGTCCAGGAGTTCCTTACCCTCTGAGCAGAGGATGAGATCAGCCGCCATATAACAGGGACAATCCGGTCTCACCCCACAGTTGTTGAAATCCAGCGCTTAGACAACGACTTCCTCAGTCAGACACCGACGTTGGCATGATACACGACCAGTCACCGTTACATTTTAATGCCATCTCGCAGCATCAGTGGGAAATGTGGCGAGACAAGAGCAATAATTAAGGTGGCAAATTTCAGTGTAGGGTGGGTGGTAAGGGAGGTAGATGGGTCCAACAACCACTGACTTTCACCCAGGAGGCTGGTGTATCTAACTTTACTTCTTACTTTCCGTAAGATTGTGAGGCCAAACCCTGTTCTTTTTTCCTAAACCCAACCATGTGCATGTGTTGCCTAAACATAACCACCTGCATTTGTTGATGAAGGAAAAAAGACAACAATTTGTTGTGTTGTACCAACATAGTGCATTTATTTTGAAAGAGACTGTACTCAAACAGTAGATTTTCTGTGAAAACAAAAATGTTGTTTGAAAAAAGACAATGCATGTAACAGGCTGAACTTCACACAGTGTCTCAGAACAGCAAGTGTCGATGCACCCAGGGTACCTTGTACGTCATATCTTAAGATAAGATAAGATAAGATAAGATAAGATATTCCTTTATTAGTCCCACAGTGGGGAAATTTCCAGTGCTACAGCAGCAAAGTGGATAGAACAAAGATAGGGAACACCAGTAACAGACAATAAATAGCAATATAAGCAATATAAGCAATATAAACAATATATACACGTATGAAAATTTTAAGAATTTAAAAGAGGAACATATGGAGTATAAAATATAGAAATAATGCACAATATATACACAATATATACAGTCTTTCCAAATTTGCACTATGAGTGAATATCTTGAAGTGGAAAGTCCATGATCAAACATTGATATGTGACGAGGTTACTGTGACAATGTGTTGGCATGGATGATAAATGACTGTTATTGCCATGTTATTGTTTATAAAGTGCTGCTGACACATTTGTTATACGTCACGCCAGAAGCCGAGGCTGATGTGTTACCAGTCACACCTCTTTTGATTCCACAAAGCTGGGATGCTGTCTGAAATCACACAGGAGTGGCATCACGGTGCCGTTGTTTGGTTCAGTGTAAAAATGCAAAGGGGGTGTAAAGTTGGGACTTCATAGCAGCCCTATAACATGATCTCTGTGTATAAAGGGCTTGCGTGTGGGTGTCTGTTTGTGTGTTTAATGTATATGTGTAAGACTGGTGCTGTGAAAGACAAAGAAACAAAGCTGGAGAGAATCCTCTGAGACCCTGTGTTTGTAAAGTGGGACTTGTCGTGGCAGTTTTGCAAATTTAAGGCAATTCTGTGAGGCAGTCATGGCCCACATTTATTATTCATAAGGATGTTTTTAATTAAAATACCCAAGAAGACAATGAGACACACATACAAGCATAATATATAAATGGGGAAAAAATATTGAAGGCATCACCCATTGGCTGCAAATGATATGGGTCAAAACATCAAACCCATTGTGTTGTAAGGCCCCACATCTGTGCTGACATTATGGGCATCATTGTGTGGGAATAAACCACTGTCCTACTTTCAGTAATTGATCCATCTCAATGAAAGAAAATATTGTACATCAACGGTTTATCACATTTTCCCTTTGGATTGGCTCATCCAGGCTACGATACCATGACTGCTCCCTCTGTCTGTAAGGGGAATCTGGAATTGATGCATTGAATCATCATCAGACTCCTCAGTGAACTTGTATTTTTCAGGTCGAGCCATTGAACAGTCCCATGACATCATGCGCTGGTGGTTAATTGATGAGAGAAGCTGTAACCTGAGGCGGAGTGGTTGGTAAACTAGGTTATCTGTAACAATGTCACAGAAGAAGCCTAAAGTATGGCAGCATTTCGAAGTTTTGAAGGACAAAACTAAAGTTAAATGCAAACTATAAAAGCAAGAATTTGCTTCACAATCAACATCAAACATCGTAAATCACTTCAAACCGGCAAGTACATCAGGGCTACTGCAGCCATTCTACAAATATCTTACTACAGACAGCCAGTAGGTCTATTTACATGGCTACAGTATATGTTATGTTGATCTCTGCTAAGCCTATTCCAAATACAGTAGTACCCAGACGACTCTGGGTTTGAGGCCCCCGGTCACAGAGACATTGAAATAGCGATTGCCGACAGAATCCCAGATTCCATTGCACTAGATATGAGGCGTGTGGATATTATTAAGGGTGCAGGATTTAAGATGCTAATGAAAAATCTGGTGCCAGGGTACACTGCCTCTGACAGAGACACTGTTATGCATGTGATGTTGGCCAATACAACAAAATCATCATGTCTACATCCACACTAATATTCCACTATTATACTGAAAATTATTCCGAGTTTGATACAAGTCATGTAAACTGCTTTGATATTCTTAATTAGGCCTTTTCCAAATTTGACTTTTTCTGATGTGGGACTTGGTGATATTAATTGGGTTTTAATAGCATTATTTGGGCATGTGTGCAGTGCATTCGGAATATATGTCTCAGTTGTGGTTTTTAAACACAGTTTGTGACACATTCGGCACCCCAGGCAAGGATTGGGCCTGATTTTTTGGGTTTGATCAGGGCTATACTATACTATACAAATATGTCTATTAACTGATATTTTCCTCTATATTCTGGCCTCATTTCCACACACAGAGTTTTAGATCACTCAAACCAAGATTTTGCAAGTGCAGATTTTTCCAAACTCTGTCACTGTGAATCTGTGTGGACAAGGTAAATGGAGCATTTGGGAAAAGATGATGTGATCTCCTCAATGTATGCATGCTCAATGTTGCTGTCTGTAATGAGCATAAGCTAGAAACAACAACAGCAATGGCCAACTACTGCTTTCCTATGGTTTTGTTCACACTGCTTGGTCTAATGACTACTTTACACTAAAACTCAGTATTGCTGCACCACTTCACGGCTGAATGGAGGCACCTGCCGCACCCAGTGTTTTTGCTCCACATCAGCATCAGCAGTTTAAAGTCAGCCAGAAATGATGGTTTAAGATCAGGACTTAGCAGATGGTTGAGCACTTTCTAGAGAGGGATTGGTGTCTGTAGGATTGGAGGAAAAACGTTTGCATGTACAGAGCATCACTTGTATGTTTGAGTCAGCTCCTTCATCCTTAAATTGAATGGGAATTAATGATGATGAGATCTCCAGTAGGTGTTTTGAAAAAGGTAATGTTAGCCTGGACACTGTACTACCTTTGTAATTTGGGGAGACTGCTGAGGGCAGCCAACGCCAGTGTTTGGAGTCATTTTTGATTTCTAGTGTGGATTTGTTTTGTAAAACAAAGGTTTTGTGGGCTGAATTAGTTTTTAAAACAGCGGCGAAAGATATTAATTCTCATAAATCTCAGTATACATTTAGACAGGCAACTACTGATGGGCAAGCTCGCTGCAGAATTAGACAGGAGGTGGGAGCTGACATGTAGGCTCCTGGAAAGCAGTATGCAAGCAGCAGTTCTCAGTCCGTGTTTTAAAAGCTGTCATTCTTAGAGGATGCTAAATGCAAATAGGTATATCGAACAGTGGCAAATCTGGACAAGAGTGTGTCTCAAAATGGTGCAAAAGCCTCCTCCTCCAAAAAAGGATAACAAGGATAAGGAGATAGAGAGTTAAGGTATCAGGGAAGAAAATGGCAGATCAGTATGTTCCTGATTCCTGCTGATAAAGATCCCAAAATAATGAAATAAAAATCACTCTTGAATATTAATGTCAAACTTTAGGAAATCTTTCATGATGTTGGACTAGTGTTACATGCACCAGAGGAGAGACCGGTGAGCTTCTGAGTAAATGGTGTCTTGTTAAAGTCAAAGCAACAAACCAAGTTATAAACTGAGATCTGTTTTGAAATTGCACAAATCAGCCTCCAAGATAGAAACTGGATGTTGATGAGAGATTTGTAAGACAGCTGCAAAACTCACAGGCCTGTGTTTGATTGAATACAAGGACAAAAAACATCTGATCCTTAGCTTTAGCTGTAGAAAATCAAAACAGGTCTCCTCTGCCGGAGCTTAAAATGAGCATTTTGCTCTCTAGTTAAAAAGCAGCTGAATGTCAGTTACCAGCCACATTTCCACCAGCTGAAACACATTTTATTCTTTAGATATGATGAGAGACGTTCAGAAAACATCACTGTGTGCACATTATCACTATTGATGCAAGGTGTGTAGGAGTGCTTGTTATTTTAGCAGGCAGGCCAGGGGTGGACAGATTTTAACAGCTCAGAGCTCAATCTGCCCTGGGAGGATAAATTAAACACGCCCCCAGAGTTAAACCTACATCCACCGTGTATGTTCTTACTGTGTGTGTTTAAGTGTGTATATGTGTGTTCGTGTGCTGGAGCCCCTGCCCCATTCTCATTTCTTAGCATTTCCTCTTTAAAATGTTGATCCCATAATCCAGAGCTACAGAGAGGAGGCGGTGAAACAAAGGGTGAGGTGAGGGGGAAAACAAGTGCCAAACCCCAAATCAATTTCTTTAAATTACAGTCTAAATAAAATAATTTAACACGAGACTAACTGAGTGGAGAAGTTGGGTTAGGGGTCAGGGTTAGAGGCTAGGAGCTGCCAGGTATTGATTTTTTTTCTGACTGTAATTTTATATCTAACATGTTTGAGTCTATTCAGCCAGGGAGGGGGAAGAAGGGGTCCAGTTTGGGAACCTCTGAATCTGTGCTTTTTGCAGATGATGTGGTTCTTTTGGCTTCATCACACCGTGACATCCAGCAGGCACTGGGGCGGTTTGCAGTCGGGTATAAAGCGGTTGGAATGAGAGTCAGCACGTCCAAATCTGAGGCTATGGTTCTCTGCTGGAAAACAGTGGATTGCCCCCTCTGGGGCGAGTGAGCTCAAGTATCTTGTGGTCTAGTTCACTGTGCCGAACTGTCATGGTGAAGAGGGATCTGAGCCAGAGGGCGAAGCTTTTGATTTACTGGTCCATCTACGTCCCAACCCTCACCTATGGTCATGAGCTCTGGATAATGACCGAAAGATTGAAATCGTGGATACAAGCGGCCAAAATGAGTTTCCTCCGTGGGGTGTCTGGGCTCAGCCTCAGAGATAGGGTGAGGAGCTCAGACATCTGGAGGAAGTTCGGAGTAGAGCCGCTGCTCCCTCACACCAAAAGGGGTCAGTTGAGGTGGTTTGGGCACCTGATCAGGATCTTCCTGGATGCCTCCCATTAGAGGTGTTCCAGGCACGTCCAACTGGTAGGAGGCCCCGGGGCAGACCCAAAACACACTGGAGGGATTTCATATCTCATCTGGCCTGGGAATGCCTTCGGCTCCCCCAGAAGGAGCTGGAAAGTGTTGCCGGGGAGAGGGATGTCTGGGGTGCTTTGCTTGGCCTGCTGCCCGGATGAAAATGGATAGGTTGAGTCTGTTCAATAAATCAAAAATACTTCAGGGTGTTGCTGTGGCCACTTGATCAAAAATATATTTAAGCTTTTTGTCTGAGAAACCACATTTTTCTATCAATCCATCTGTTTGTTTATGCTAATTGCTCTGAATACCATTGTTTCCCTGACCCATCGCTTTGGTTAAGACACCAGCCAGAGTCTTTGTTCACACCTGTTGCCTTTTCACAACACTTACGCATTGATTTACATTCAGTTGTTTCAGAATTCATTAAGATTTCTAGATTCATCACATGATTTTACAAAGCTCAACCTGTCCCTTCACAGCAACAGATTCTGATGCTCTCTGAAAGGACGTCTCTTACCTTCATGCTTCCTGGACTGGGATGCAGATATTTTTGTGCTTGTGACTTCTCTAGTTTTCGATTACACACCCTGCTGATAAAACTCTGTTACTGTGGGAACCAAGGTCATCAGATCTGACCCATCAAAGGTCACAGCTAAGCAAAGAAGAGAGAACGTCTCACCACACTCAGTACATCCAATAGATTTTGTTAACACCACTGACCTCAAACTAGGTAAACTTATTCCCTCATAATATGTCACTTTTCACCTTATTTTTTTTCTTCTTAAAGGAGTATTTTACTCATGAAGTTCAATTTCCCAACATGTCATCCAGGTTATCTGGGCAAATTGTTTGGACAAATTCATAAGGGAAGGCCTCACTCCAACCTCCTCACATATTGATGTTTGGTCATGGACTTTCCACATCCAGATATGACGTGTAAGGTACCCTGGGTGCGTTGGTTATTGATGCCATGTCAAGTTCCGACTGTTACATGCATCGACCTTCTTTTAAAATACACTTCCCTTTTCACAGGGTCTGTGGATTATCTTGGGTAACTGGGTCATGACTTCTGGAAAGAGACATTGCTGTTGAGTTTTTAAATGTGTTTTTTTAGCGCTTTGAGCACCACAGGCAGAGTGCCATCTAGTTCCATTATGTTGGAGAGAAGGCAGACATCTCTACAACCAGGCGCAAAAGCAGCTATACTACTTGAGGACACTCAGGAAGGTAAAACTGTCACAGCAGCTTCTAGTTTCCTCACATACGGCATCCTTGTGCGATGTGGTAACCGCTCTGCAGCAGATACAATGTCTCTGCAGAGAATCAGAAAAACTGCAAAAAACAACATACAACCACAGCTACCTGCCCTGGACGACATCTTCACCTCCAGGTGCCTGCAGAAAACATCCTAAAAGACTCATTCCATCCTGCTCATCACCTGTTTGAACTGTTGCCCTCCAAAAACACTACAGGTCCATAAAAACATGCACCACAAGATCTATAGACCCCAAAGCCATTACCATACTGAACTCTGAATCGAAGCAAACCCACTCAAACACATAACAGTTCTTTTTCGTGAGGGAAATAACATATTTTATGTGCAATAACATGCATGAGCACTTTTTAAAATCCCACTTTAACTGCATACATTAGCAATGAGTGTATGATATCTACAATTGTGTAGAATGAAAGTGGAATGGAAGCATTTACTTATTTGTATTACTATTTTACAAAAAGATATCTGCAACACTCAGCAACTCACAACCAACTATCCTAGACTGATAAATAGTAGGGCTGCAACTAACGATTATTTTCATTGTCGACTAATCTGTCGATTATTTCTTCGATTAGTCGACTAGTCATTTTATCAAAAAATGTGTTAAAATTGTGAAAAATGTCGGTCTGTCTCTCCCAAACCCCAAAATTATGTCATCTAATGTCTTGTTTAATACTGACGCCAAAGGGTTTTAGTTCGCCATCATGGGAGAGTGTGTAAAGCTGCCAATATTTGAACGTAAGAAGCTAGAAATAAGAGTATGTTGGGGTACTTTTATAGTACTTTTCTATGAAAAATGACTCAAACCGATTAGTCGACTACTAAAATAGTCAACGATTATTTTAATAGTTGATTAGTAATCGATTAGTCGACTAATCGTTGCAGCCCTAATAAATAGCACAACAGGTAAGAGGAAAAATATGTATTTTTGATTTTGGGGCTGAACTGTCCCTTTAAAGATTTTAAAAAAGTGAGGAATTTCCCTGTGTGTGGTCAGACTTTTATTCTTTTCATAGTTTGATGGACAAAGAAAACAGCCACTTTTAATCAGTACAGATATCAGCTGACTTCCCTCTTTGCTGTGACAAAGATATTTTTACCTATGTAGAATAATGCTGAGAGAGTTAACAGTCAGTGTAGGAACTTCATGAACACGTGTTAGCTTTTCTCCCTGTGTTGGTATTTGAAGTACTTTGGACACCTTCTCTCTTCACTCTCAGCATTAAATCAACTGAACTGCTCAGCTGAGCCGATGTTGTTGTTGATACCACTGTTCTGTTGTGTCGCAGTTTATTCATCATGATTTGACACTGAATTTACTTCATGTGAGACACCTTGTTGCTTTTACAATGAAGCCCACACGAAATTGGGAGAGAGATGAACGGGTGAGGTTGAAGAAGGTGGAGAGTTGAGGGGATGAGGCAATGAGGTCTGGATGGAGAGAAAGGGACGAAGAGAGAGGTAGGGCTGCAATGACGGAGGCATTGATTTTCTATAGAGGCTCTTTAATCAGAAGCTGTACTGACACACCCTGAGAGTTGTGTGTGTGTGTGTGTGTGTGTGTGTTTGTGCAGGGTCGAGCCCATTCAAATTACACTTCATCTTATTCTCTGTGGACACCTTGTGTGTGTGTCGGAGGGGGGGGGTCATGCTGTCATGGGTTTCAGTGTACATGTTTGTGTGTCCTTTGTTGTGTGTATGTATGTGTGTGTGTGTGTGTGTGTGTGTGTGTGTGTGTGGGCATGGCAGTGGATAGATAGATGAGGCTGCCCAGTAGATGGATGAGTGGAACAACCAGTCGTTCATCATCTGGAGAACAAGGAAGGAAGGAAACACCATGATGGAGAGGAGGTGGGGGAGAGGAGGAGGGGAAAGGGGGGAGCAGAAAAGTAGGGAAGAGGGGAGAAAGGAATTGAAGAGTAAGGGAATTAGTGGAAAATTTAAAGAAACAAAAGATTAAAAAAAAGAAGACAAAAAGTGTAAGACAGGATTAAAAGAGGAGAGTAAAGATAATAAGGGTTGAGAAAATTTCCACAATTAGATTAGGAGAGGGAAGAGAGGACAGAGGGAATGATCAGAGAGGGAGGAGGGAGTTTTGTAAGGAGACATGAGAAGGGAGGAAAGGAGAAGGAAGGAAAAGTCAAAAGTAGAAGGGTGGAAGGAGGACAGGAAAGGACAAAATTGAAAAAAATGAATTGAGCGGAGATCTGATAAAAAAGGAAGTGAGACAAAGGAGAGAGGTAGAGGAAGCAGAGGGAAGAAGACGAGAATCAGAGGAGTTGAGAAAAGAAAAGGGTGGGAAAGGAAGGTATGTACAATCTGAATATATGTTGTCAAAATTGGAACTTAGGCTACTGAATAAAACCACACACACTCTGCTACACTTCCCTTTCGTTTTGTTCTGTCCTTCTTGTTCCTCTTTTTCTTAAAATATTTTCCTCTTCTTCTTCAGAGTTATTTTTTCCCACCAAGACTATCACTTCCATCGGGTCTGAATTGTTATTATTTTCACATTGTTCTGATTCTAGCTGCTACAACCATGTGGCAAATAAACACCAGAGCTAGCACTTATTAGCGCGGTGCTAACACATCATTGGAAATTATCAGCATGATTGCAATTGATTCCCATTCCTTGAGAATCCCACAGGAGTCCCATGACCCACAGGATTCCCCCAAAATGACAGACTCTAGTTACAGGCAGCCATTGGTTTCCATTCACTTCTGCAGACTATCTAAAATCAACCCGACTCTTGAGGATTGCTCATGTGGCTTAATCTACTCCAAAGAACATGAAGTCTGTGTTTCTTTTTTGCTTTGTTTTTTTGTGTTAAGGCTCAGACACATCAAATTGACATTCAGGAACTAGTGGCAATGAAGGCCGACTGTTTTGTCACCTTATGTTGCTTGTGTCTCGCTAAAAAGTTTGACTTGAACACACCTCAAAGATTACAATCCATGGCTGATTAGCCGCTGTTTTCTGCACCTGCATGAGAGGAAATAACTCTCCATCAAAGCTAGTGGCAGTAGTTTGTTTTTGTCTTTCCAAAAAACCGGAAGACCGACGGGATGGATTCAAGATGCTAGTTAGCCAATTAGCACATTAACAACACAACACAGTGTCGAAAGAGCAAATTATATTTACTGTGTGCTAGTGAACAATAACGATTAGGAACCATTTTTGCTGAAGAGCTTAACGGTTAAAAAAAAAGTCCTAACTAAAAGAATATTTTTGTTGTTATTGTCTGACACCCTCTTGACTTTAGTCATTTGTTTGCTTTCCTCACTTCTGTTTCTGTTCGCGTGCACTGAGCTTAACTTTCAATTGCTTGCTTAAAATTTGATTGCTCTTACCAGTAGGCTCCACGATCAATTCAACATGCTGCGTCGGCTGAAAAAAGCTAACAATGGCCAGTAAGGGCCAACTAGTGCAGTTTTCTCAGGATACAAGCTTAATGTCCACAATAGTGAATTATGTCCAACTAATATGGACGTCAGAGATCTCCTGCTTTCTGGTTCTTCATTTGGGATAACCCCCAATGATTTTAAATACTTAGGTGTTAAATTCTCTAAACAAATGTCTGATCTCTTTGAGCTTAATGTCTCTTCTCTCTTAGATCAAGTCAAACAGGACTTCACTGAATGGTCTTCCCTTCCGCTTTCACTCATAGGTCATTATAAGTCCATTAAGACCTATGTGCTATCTAAGTTTCTCTGTTTATTCCAAAGTATCCCAATCTTTATTCCCAAATCATTTTTAGGCTAGTTGATAGGCATGTGATAGCATTTATTAGGATCAACCGTCCTGCTGGAATCCATAAGGCTCTTCTTCAAAATCTAAAATGTCTGGTGGCTTAGCACTCCCTAACTTTCAGATTTATTACTGGTCAGTCAACATTCATAGTCGTCTTCACTTGTTTCAGGGCTATTAAGGGCCAACGTGTGCCAACAATGCAGGACACATAGCAAAAACTAGGGTAGCAGATGCTCACAAAAAACTGATGTTTCAGGCACCAAACATGATTGCTGTAGGAAAAGCAGCCTTGCCATTTGCCAGTTTTGAGTTCAGTCAGTCAACTTTTCTTAAAACCAGATGGCTCACAATGTTTTTAACCCATAATCTAATCTCCTGGGTGACATTAAATATTCTGCATCATTTTGCATCCTCATATACTGTAACCTGAATGTTTATTGCAAAGGAAACAAAATTGTAAAAATAACCAAAGAAAGGTGCAGACAGTTTTTTCCTCTAAAGGGAAGTTGGAGCAGGGCCAGCTCACCTCCAGTCAGCTAAATGGATGCGGAAACATTCATCGTAGAGAATCTATGAAATCATTATTTAATTAATCGTTGATTCCGTAAATTGCCCTCATATTAATTGCCTACCTGCGCTGATAGTGGACTGATGTTGGCTGTGCCGTAATTGTGGAGCAGAAAACAATGCAGTATTGATCCGTCCATTGGCTGTCCTGGTTCCAGGAACAACAGTTCATTAATGCAGTCTAAGAGAGACTATCTGTCTCTATTACTGCCTGCTGGCCTGCATGGCAATGATTTATAGGCAACCTGTGGAGGCAATGGAGACGGCTAATGTTGCCCTGAGTGGGAATGGAGGAGTCATCTGGGATGAGGCCAACAGTGAACAGTGTGTTGTCAGGTGTGGAACTACCACCAATAAAATACCTCATATTGTCAGAATCCTTTGCGAACTGAAAATGAGGTCTCTACGTGACTTTATT
Organism: Cephalopholis sonnerati; assembly: GCA_019142605.1. Lineage (NCBI taxonomy): Eukaryota > Metazoa > Chordata > Actinopteri > Perciformes > Serranidae > Cephalopholis > Cephalopholis sonnerati. The sequence goes on from JAGQAX010000065.1 coordinate 38,271, forward strand.
TGAGTCAAATATGCGGTGCCTCTTTACCTTTACCTCCCTCAATTCTATCACCACATTTTTAAGCAGTCTGTGGAGAAATGTGTAATGTTTGGAGCATAACCAACCTTAAAATATTTGGCAAAGTAAGAGACACAGTGGCCCTTCAAACTTGATTTCATATGGTAATTCCTGGCAGCAAGAAAAAACTGTTTGATCATGTTGGTGCATCGTACTTAACACGATAGGACAAAAATGTAATTGAATGCAAAGATGAGAATCTGTATTTCTGTGCTCTATCTCCACAGATACGCATGTACCATACATAAAAGCACTGTGTGATCCACAGCCCACTAAGCAGTGGAAGCTTAAGTGCCTTACTCAATAGCACCTCAGCAGTGGTAATTACAGCAGGTCACCAGTTTTCCACTTCACCAATTTAATTCATCCTGGTAATCCTGTGATCATCCAGACAACCTTTTGGTCATTATGACTTAGACTCACCAAACCAACATCAAAGAACTAGTGGAAACGAAGGCTGACTGTTGCATCACTTAACATTACCTTTGTCTCTGCCAAAAAATTGAACTTGAACACATCACAAAGTCTACAGCCAATGGGCTGTAAATTCCACACCTGTGTGAAAGGAAATAACTCTCCACACCAGCAGGCGGTGGTAGTCTGTGTTCATCATTCAAAAAGGGAAACTGGAAGACCAACAGGAAGGATTCAAGATGCTAGTTAGCCAGTTAGCACATTAACAACACAACCCAATGTTAAAATAACAAATAACTTTTAAAGTGCGCTATCGAACAATAACATGATCAAAGAGCTCAATGACTAAAAAAATATTCTAACGTCTCACTCCAAAGTTTTCGAAATCCGGCGTTTGGGCAGTGACTTGAGGCATCACACACCAAAAAATAAAGCCGCACTTTCACATCGGCATCATACACAGCCAGTCACCATTATAGTTAAACGGCGCTCGGCAGTGTCAGGGGACAATGCGGTGGGAAAAGAACTAAAGTTGAAGCGGCAAAAGTCCAACTGGGGCAGGCGAGAGTGGCGGTGGATGGTTACAACAAACACAGACTTTCACCTGGGAGAGTGGTGTCCTGTGAGATTTTAAAGCCAAACCTTGTTCTGTTTTCCTAGACCTTACCATGTGTGTTTGTTGTTGAAGGGGTAAAAAAGTCAATTTGCGGTGTTGTACTGATGTAGTGAATTTATTTTAAAAGAGACTGTATGAAAACAGTACATTTTCCATGAAAACTGAAGTGTATGTAGACAAAAGACAATGCGTGTAACAGGCAGAGCTTGACATGGCGTCTTGGAATGTCAACAACCAACACACCCTTGCATGTCGTATCTGGATGTGAGAAGTCCATGACCAAACGCTGATATGTGATGAGGACTGAATGAGAATGTATTGGTTTATTTTGACAATGTGCCCTCTTGACTTATGTCAGTTGTTTGCTTTCCTCACTTCCCTTTCTCTCCTCATGAGCTGAACCGCCCATCAGTTATTTGTCTCACCAACTGACTTCGCCACTGATTCAACATGCTGATTGGCCAGGAAAAAAAGCCGACAAGGGCCAACTAATGCCAATAATGTGGGACACATTGCAAAACCTAGGGCGACAGACACTCACCAATGGCTCGACATTGACCAATGACCACTGTTGGCTTGATGTGTCAGAGCCCATTTGCTTGTCTGACCTCAAAGCCACCACATCCCAGTTTTTATCTCTATTTGCAGTTTGTAAATCTGAATGTAACTCTACCATCGACCACCTTGTTGAAATGTCATTTGACAAAGAGTTCCAGATAAATGACTAAAACTTGAAAAGCAGTGTACCGGCAGATGACTGTGTGTTTGTTCCAGAGAAGTTTGATGTGCGTTGGCACTGTAACATTAATCAAAGAACTGCCTGAAGTCAGGAAATTATTAAAGTAAGATTTTTGTTTTAAAGTAAAGCCTCAAGCTGCTTTTACATTTGTTAAACGTATATCATCGCTCTGTGATGTTCAAAGCATTCTAGGAGTTATTTTGTGATGAAAGGCTGTAATGTACTTTTTGTGGATCCCACTTTGCCTGAAGGAAAACAAACCACCAAACAACAAAGTGAACCCAGAAATGGAAGTTACATTTCCACCTGTGTTAGAGTGGCACTGAAGTGGATTTGTCCTTTAATATTGTGAAATGGGTTGTAAAAGCCAAACAAGGGAGGGTCAGACTGTGGAGAAGAGACAGTGAGAGTTTTATGTTTCTTTAAGTTAAAAAAAGTCCAGCTGCTTTGTTTCTTTGATGATAAATGGGGGACAGTGATCAATCAGAAACTCAAAAAAAGGGTTTTAAATTGAGAGATTTTCAATTGTTAATAGAAACTATTTACAGTTAAGATGTATAGAAAATATATCCTTCACTATAGGTTTGGGGTTTGAAAGACATCCAGCTGCAACACCAGGCTTTTCGTCTCGCTACCCCTGAGTTACCTTAGGGAACTAGTGATGTGCACTGCAGGTCTACCCACCTGTGGGTCCCAGCGGATTCATTCCCAGGTAGGGTTGGGAAAGCTTACTAATGAGTATCCCTGGTTTAACATGTGGGTCAGAAAGGGACAAGCAGTGTTCCAAGTAAGTTATTGATGCTTTGCAGAAACATTGCGAGCAAAGGACTGAAGGCACAGACATGTCAATCAATCATTTTTTTCCTTGACTATAACAAGCAACTTTGGATAGAATTAATATCTTTTTCCATCGTATTATTTGTGCTTTCCCTGATAATGGATTCGGATTCGGATGCATTCATATACTTTTTCTTTTGGACTGTTCTCACCTGACACCACCTGTTTATGTTTTCTCAACAAGCAACTTATTGCAGCAGCCTGCAATGTAAGAGGAGGCACAAAAGGACAAATTTGTAGTTCATTTGCAGTCAAAGAAGCTGATGGGATCACATTTCACTGGAGCTGTAAATTGTATGGCTTCATGTGACAAATAAATAATTATTTCATTGACAGAATAAAGCAGTTTTAGTTGCCTGAAGCCCGGTTCAGACCAAAGATTCACAACAAGACACCATTGTGAAACGTTGCAGAGAAAGGTTGCAGCGGTGTGAACGGCCGATCTGAGCTTGACTCAAGTTGGCTGATGGTGTCGCTTGCAACTCAGCTGGTCACATTGCCAGCAGCTGGTTTGAGAACATAAAGCATGTCACCTGGTCAACTCCAAATGACCGCAGACAGTGTGTTCACTTGCTGCGGCAGGTGCTCCGTTCCCACTGAGCCCTCTGTTTCTGTCCTCACAGTGTGTTGGTGTCAGATGGTGGGTCGCTGCTGCTGCTGCTTGCTGTGTGTGCTTATGCCGCCCCCACACACACTCATTAACTGATTAATTGGTGCTAGTTATTTATATTATTGTTGTGTATTTATTATGAACAGTCCGTCTGATGCTCGTTTTGTTTCTGTTTTTCGCCATTTCATCACTACAAATGCAGCTGTAGCCAGTATCTCACTATCACTATCCTCATTCATATTTTAAGAAGCTACAAATTAGATTCAGCCACAAAATTAGACTTAAAAGCTGCAAATCAGAACAGAAGTACAGAGAGTTGTTGCATAGAGATGATACACTGCTTTATGTAGCTGCGTTGGTGTGCAGGTTTTTTAGAACGTTGCAGAAAGGCGTGTTGGAAGTAGTTGCCCGTTTCAACTCACCTCGTCCCAAGTCTTTGGTCTGAACTTGGTAAACTCTAAATCAACCTTAAATGTGGACGAGGAAGAAGATGTTCATATGGAAATGTGTCCATCACTTTGGTATTCAGTTCAATTCAATTTTATTTATAAATCCAATATCATGAATCACAGTTTGCTCCAAAGGACTTTACAACATATGACATCCTTCTGTCTGTGGATGTTTCACAGAGGATAAGGAAAAACCTCCCCAAAATAAGCAACGGAGGACTTGTTAAAGTTTCAAGGCTCTGACTGTGGTGGTGGAATATGTGCTTAACTTATGTTGAATGCACTTTCTATTTATAGTACATTTAGCAAAGCGACATAGACCTATAGAGACATGTGCTAACTACAAACTGTTGCCATAGTAACAGATGGATGATCTCTCACTGTCTCCCGCTCTCCTGCTCTAAACTCTAAAGCCACATTTCTCTGCTCCATTCACCAAATCTCAGTGATAATACATGAATAGGACTCGGAGGCTGCAGGGACTTGAAGTGGCAACACTCAGCTGGCTCTGCACTGATCTGCCAGACAGAGGGGAGAACGAGGTGACAGCGAGGAGGGAGCAGATAAAAACAGAGTTTTAGGGAGACACCAACAGACTAAAAGATAAGGAAGAAGACAGAGGTAGAGACAGAGGGCTACAGATACAGTGCAACAGCCTTAAAGCAAGAATTTTTTTTTTCCAAAACTGATTTTGAAAACTTCTGAAGTTACTGAATGTCTCCAAAATCATTAAATACGCGCTTTTATTTGAACATATATTGTGATATCTAAAGGCTGAACCCATTGAAAAAATGGGATAAGCAACACCAGCAGAGTATCTATCATAATTTATTCTAATTGATTAAATATTAATATGAATATTTTGTTGTTTATGTAGAATAGTGTTTGTAGAAATGAGAAACTATGTTCAGTAGTGGGTCATTCATCTTAAACCAGACAAAATATAAAAGCTGCTGTGCTGTGCTTTACTTAAGTATCAGCACCATTAACACACACACAATCATCATCATCATCATCAGTGTGGTTGGGCAGGTAAGAGGGTCAATTTATTATCATTATTCAAACCAAGCCAAACCATTACTCACCTAGGTGTGGGTGTGTGTGTGTGTGTGTGTGTGTGTGTGTGTGTGTGTGTGTGTGTGTGTGTGTGTGTGTGTGTGTGTGTTTCCTGTCTAGCTTGTGTGTGTTTGTCCTCTCATCATTTTCCAGTCTGAGTTCCTTGAGGAAGAGTCTTGATGTGTGTGATTTTTGAATGTGTTTCTGTGTGAATTTCCATGTTTATGTGTGCTGTGAGTGCTGTCGTGTGTGTGAATGTGTGTGTGCCAGCCCAGCCTGCAGTCTTGCTCGCGGGCTTCCAGCTCAACTCTTCAGTTATGCATTGAGCTAAGAGCCTAAGTGTGTGTGTGTGTGTGTGTGTGTGTGTGTGTGTGTGTGTGTGTGTGTGTGTGTGTGTGTGTTTCATGAATCTGAGTTTATCCTTTTGCCACAGCTGTTACCTCAAGCAATAATTCAGTGTGTGTGCATGTGTGTGTGTGTGTGTGTGTGTGTGTGTGTGTGTGTGTGTGTGTGTGTGTGAGAAGGTCTTGGGAACAGAGTGGAAATGAGGGTTTAAAAGAATTTCAAGTAGCAACGTAGTAAGCGGAGTGTCCGTGTGTAAAACTTTAATGTTTGGCATGAATATATGTATTTCATCACATGCACACACTCACACACACGTCTTTGACCTGATGCTCATTTTCAGAGTGATCTGAATTCACTGGTTCTCTGTCCTGACATATTTGTTCATTTTTGAGACAAAGACAGTGACACTGAAAACAGACTCTTAATGTTTTAAAGTTTACCATGAAAGTGTGACATCCAGGTGTCCATAGTTTGAGGGTTAAGACTGAGTTTTAATGTTAAGGTCAGAATTAACTTGAACTTGGGTTGGTAACTGGAGGGTCATGGGCTCAAGTCCCAATCCAGACCAAATATGGAGTGTGGACTGGTAGCTGGAGAGGTGCCTGCTCGCCTCCTGGGCACCACTGAGGTGCCCTTGAGCAAGGCCCTGAACCCTCAACTGCCCTGGGCACCTGTCCAAGGCACCCCCCCACACTCCCACTCTGACATCTCTCCATTTAATGCATGTATAGGCCCTGTTTGTGCATGTGTGTGTAATTTGGGCCTGGGTATACTGTAGATGTGATTCCAAAAACATGGGCATTAACACACTAATTGCCAAAATAAATATTAAATAAAGCATGATAGTAAAATGCAATATAATATAAAATTAAATTAAAGAATAAATGCATTGTAATGCATGCAATGTTACATTTCTTTATTATGAGATGGATACATCAAAACGTACGTTAAATTTCAACAATGTTGTGGTTACCGTGTGGTTGGGTTCAGGCACAGAAAACACTTGATTACTGGCTTAAAATGCTTACTTTGGTTGCTAAACTGTTGCTGGAAACACTTTGATGGGTCACTCAAACACATTCCCTGAGCTAATATCCTTTGTCACTTTAGAAATGTTGATGTGATACATATGAAACATACAAATGTAACATATTTGCAGAAATGTACAATGCCAACATTTTCTTCTGGTAACCGGGTGTCAATCTGCAGCTATAGCAGCCTTCACCTCTCTGGTTTCAGGTTTTCCACCAGATTATGGAGCCTAGCTGCAGGGATTTGTTCCCATTCAGTGAGGTCCAACACTGATATTTGGTGATAAGGTCTGGATCACAGTGAGAAATCCAGTTCAACCTAAAGGTGTTGGACGGGGTTGAGGTCAGAGATCTGTGGAGGCAAGGCAGGTCCTTTTTCACCAAACTGATAAAGTAATTTTTTTTGGACCTGGCTTTGTGTACTTGGACATTGTCATGTTGAAACTGGAAGTTTTCCAACTTTGGTTCAGTAGTGTCTAGAATCAGCCAAGTTACCAGAATAAAATGTTGGCATTGTATGTCTCTGCAAACCACAGATCTGTTACATTTATACGTTTCATCCATATAATATAAAGATTTCTAAATTGAGGTGATTCAAATTGCATGTATATATAAGCTGAGTTTTTGCGTTGCTTAATATACACTGTAGCATAAAGACTCATCTTGATTGGAACTACTGAGCCTCAACCAGACGATTAAAAAAAAAAAAAAAAAAACCCAGCTCTGAATCTGTACAAAGGTATGAGGACAACCCCCCATCTTCTTATAGTGTCCATATATAGTGTATTCAGTTAATGAGGACCTTGTCAAGTATGCAAATATATGTGTGAAGAAGAGGGAGGGAGGGAGAGAAATTAATTGCCGGCCTACGCGAAGGTCAAATATTCAACATTAAACACAAACACCATGACAACAAGTGAAAACAAATTCCTATGTGACTCTAAATTAATCTCTCCCTCTCTCTCATTTTCTTAAAAAAAAAAAACAGTCTCCTTGTTATACTGCATTTGTCCAGGTCTGTCTCGTTATCTCTGCCAAACACATTGACTCACTCTTTTTCCCTCCCTCCCTTCCTCTGTCTCACTCACACACAGTGTTGACTGAACAGTGTGAGGGCCATGTTCTTGGCGGTTCGATCAGTCCTCCTCTGTACTGCTGCTCTGAATGGGCAAAACGTTACACGTCTTCCTTTCACGCACGACACCGATGAGGTGAATCCAGGTGAGAGCTGCTCCAGCTCAACACGCTGGCTGACTGGCCTCGTCCTGCGAAAGGTTCACAATCATTAACTGTGTCCAAAAACTGTACCACACTCATCCTCCCAGATACAGAAGGATTAACACAGTAACATGAACACCTGCACAATCTAATGCAATAAAATGTAACTTCGACTCCAGCCTCAGAAATTAGCACAGAGTTAAATCAACAGCTCTCTCACACAGTGCCAAAAAATATTAAAAGCTTCTCAAAAGCAGGATTTATTGCAGGGAAGTTGCTTTGGATTGCAATAGACTCAAGTCTTTGTTGTTGTACCCACCCCCTGTAGATGGATGGGTAAATATTGAATAGTGACTGCTAGTGCTGCTACTATTAAAAATTAGGATTAATATTAACAAAAGACTATTTCATATTTAAATTATTTCACTGAGTCTGTGAGCCTGGGATACTCAGGCAGTAAGTTCCACAGCTTTGAGGCCTTGACTACAAATCCTTGGTCATCTTTTATCTTGAACCAGGATTTTGGAACAATCGGAAGAACTCTGTCTGAGGATCTTCAGTTACATATTTACATGTGTTTATTCACGCAGTCATACATATTGAGCTGACTCTCGCTTACATGAGCAGATGACAGACTTTATGTTGTACTAAAGCTTTTCAGTTGCAGAGTGCTGTCTTTTTTATGACCATAAAAATAGAATGAGAGTAGAACGGACACTCCTTGTCAAATCAACGTACCAGGATGGTCAGAGCAGCGGCCATTTTTATGCGTATCCTTGCCATTAGAACAGCTGGGGTTTGTGTGATGTGCTGTTAAGTTTAGTTGATTCAAAACACACATTAAAAACACATTAAACATGGCTTAATAGCAACAATTTCAATGACGAATACACAAATTAGGTTCATTATAAATCGCAGCAGTCACAGACAAAGCACTTGTCTTTTGCTGGACACATTTTCCCCACAAATACAACATGCTAATGTTTTTAGCACGAGCTTGCCACTGAGAGGAAATGGTCTCAGCCTACAAGAATAGATAGGTCTGTAGTTACATTTTTGGAAAGGTGCACATCAGGCTATGGTGCAGGGTGTGGCGTTGATTCAGCACAGAAGTATAAATTTTGTTTAAGAAGACTTAATTGTGAGTTTTATTTTGTTTCTGTCTAAGTTTGAATTAAATGTGTTTTACGATAAGTTAACAAGACAATCAAGCTAACGTTAGTCGTGTGAGAGAGAAACTTGGATTTGTGTACGGTTGTATTTTTTTGTTCAATAAGGAAAATAGGTGTAAGAACAGGCCAAAACAAAACAAAATATCTAAAACTAGTGAGTGTGATACACTTTATGGCTGCACTGACGTGTGTTGTCACCATAAAGACTTACAATCACCATTTTCTTTTGCATTAGTCAAATGACCAAGGCAAACTATTCTATTTCTATCGTCTTTGTACTTTGAATCTGGACTCTGATTTGTTTCTTTGGTTTGTTTGGTTGCTTGCACGTTGGATGCTGTTTTGTGTCTTTGAGGTGCTCCATGGCTGCAAGACACTGAACATTAGTTTGACAGCTGACACAAACAAAGAACAGATCCTGAATGTGTCTGTATTTCAGAGTAACAACTGTTTGTTTAAAAGGAGAGTTTGTTTGATTTTGATCCAGGAACGAGCTGCAGGTCATTGTAGGTTTTTTTGAAAGCTTTTTGTTGTTTTGTTTTTAATCACTCTAGATCACTTGTGTCACTTTCCAGGTCTTTTTTCCATTTAATATTCATTTTTCAGATTCATTTCTGTGTGACTGCCGCTTTAATGGAGCTTTTTTTTTGGTGTTTTCGTCACAGGGTCAGACCAGGTCTTCCTTATAGAGAAAGAAAAATATTCCACTGTGTAAATTGAAGAGAAATTATCTCTTTAAAGGTCAGCTCTGTATGTGAATATATCAGGGCCTCGGTGCTATTACATCAGCATTATTGGCTGTGTGAATATTGACTGTAAGCCCACAGTGATTCAGTCTATCACAGTATTACCTCCTTGTGTTATAAGCACAGTTCTCCATGAACTGTGTGACTCTAATCCCAAAGCTGCTGCTGTCTCGACTGTTCTATTTATTATTATGAAGTGTTTCTCCCTGCTGGTTCCTCTGTGGTGAAATGACCTTCCCTCGTTGAGGGCGGAGTCACTTCTCGTCTCGGGCTGAAAACTCGACTTTTTATGATGTACTTCAAATAATCGTCTCCCAGCTGAGCCTGAGCAGCTCACCCTTACTGCTCTCTGAAATCCCCCTGTGACGGCAACCCCCAACAGTTTTTCCAGCACCTCACTAAGGAACACAATCAGTGTTTGGTGTGAGAGAAATTTGGAATCAAACACACTTTCTTGGTAATGCTGGTTGTTTAGGGTGTTTTTACACCAAACCGTTGGGTTTGATACAAAGTGGTGTTATAGCTGTCAAACTGATACAGAAGAAAATGAAAAGATAAATCAGCAAATTGTTATTCTAGTGTGTGACATTGTAGCACTTTACTCTGTAACTGACATAAATCCAAACTAACACCTTTTAATGACTCCAAATGCGATGTGCACTTCAATGCAAAAGAGGTACAAATCAGAATTGTTGTTCTTTGTAATTGTTGCTCTGTAGATTCCAGGCAGCCCACTTAAAACTGCAGACGTTTAAAATATTAAATGTGGCTTTAGTAGTTTGCTGTCTGTGGCAGGCAGTATATAAACAGCAAAAAATGCAGAGTTACATAAATTAAACATGGTAAAGAAATGATGACAGAGATATGCAACTGCACAACAGGGAGCAAACAGAAGACAGGAAAGTGGGGGATGACAGCCAATCCCTCCTCTGTATTAATACTGAATATATCACACTATATGTTCATAAGAGCCTCGAAGGGGTTTGACTTATAAACCCAATCTTACCAAAGCTGAAGTCATGTACAGCTAGGTAATATAATTCTCAGAGAAGGGCCCATTTTTATTTTGCATTTTACTTTCAGTACAGAGAGGAAGTTTTCTAGTCTTCTCCTCTGTGTTGCAGTATTTGAGTGTTTGTCATAACTGTGTGACATTCACCCAGAACTGTGACTTTCCTGGCACTGAATTCATGTGGCAGACGTTTTACTTAAGAATGTGAGCAAAACAAGTTCTCTTGTGCTGCAGCAACAGGATAAAGTTGCCTGTACTGAAACCAGTATTTTCCAAAGGCTCTGTCTGAAAGATGGAGAGTAACTCAGGGAACAACATTTCATCCAGATCATATTTAGATACAAGCTTCATTACCTGTTTGTAGGCTGCAGCTGCCCACAAGTAAAATCCAGCTTTGATTGTTTAGCCAGTGTAGTGCTACAACCAACCTTCGCGGCTGAGGAGGGCTCACCTTTGGTGGGATGTATTTCCTGGAGCTTCATGTTGTTGTGCTGTCAGTCATAGTATGTGTTTCAGACCCGCGGTTTTAAGAGTTTTAGTATGACTATCTGCAGCAACAGTGATCTTGTCTTCTTTCCTCCTGACAAAATCAAAGTATGGGAATATTTTCTGCCGCTAAGGTAAGCGTTTCCATCTTCTGAAGTTATGGACAAAAACATATTTTGTGAGGGCACACCAACCTTGACCTTTGACCATCAACTACTTATTAGTTTACTCTTCAGTCGAAGTGGCTTTTGTGTCAAATTTGAGGAAATTCCCTTTTGTTCTTGAGATATCATGTTCACGAGTATGAGACGGATGCAAAGTCACAGTGACCTTTGATCGCCTAAATCTATTCAATTCATTGTTTTGTCCAAACGAACATCTGTGCCAAATTTGAGGAAATTCTGTCAAATCAATCTGTAGATATTGCTTTCACAAAACTGGGACAGACAAGATCACAGTGACCTTTGTTGAGTCCAAGGGGACGTTTGTGCCAAATTTGAAGAACTTCCCTCATGGTGTTCTTAAGACTTTGTGTTAACAAGAATAGGATGGACGGAGGGACAACCCAAAAACGTAACGCCTCAGGCCATCGGTTTTGCCAGTGTGGAGGCATAAAAATCAGTCATAAGCATCCTTATAAAAAAATGTTTTAACCTTGAAGTGGTTCTAAACGTTTGGAATTAGAAGCATCAAGCAGTCATGTTTTAATCATGTCATGTCATGTTAACTCTGTCACGGTGTTCCTGTATGTTGAAGTCATAATTGTAATATTTCCAACAGCGCCTGAAGACAGCATTTGTATAATAAGTATAATCACAGTCCCCTATGGCGTTAGCTTTAATTGCTAATCCTACAGCCACAAAATCACAGAGAGAGACTGCCTGTATGATTTTCTGCAGCGGGGTGTGTGTGCAATTTAAGTTTAATTAAAATCCAGGAAATGAAGCTCATTTGAGTGTAAAGCTGAACTCATGAAGCTACTTCTCTTCTCAAAGCAGGACTCAGAAGGTAGAAATGTTAATGGATGCGAATCGTTGAACCTGGAGAGCTCATCTGAATGCTAATCACACACAGAGCTGGGAGCCAGTGGGTACCTTAACTATCTGTAGTGGGATTTTGGCCGGTTTCATTGATCCGCGCTGGACAGAGCACAAGGTCAGCTTCCACTGGCAGGATTTTTGTGATTTGCTCAAGGGCACCTTAGCAGCACGGACATGGAGGCCTGAATGGTTTTGTCCAGACTCGGGGCATCAGGTCAGGCTGTTTTCAGGCCGACCAGCAGAGCAGACAGCACAAAATGTGAAAAGGGTAGATTTTCTCACAGAGACAAAATCTGAGAAAGAGTCCAGAACACTGTTGGATGTGAAGCCCTGAGTGTGCCGCTGTATTAATTACAGAATTTTACAGTTTAATTACAATCAATGAATAAATCCATACATTTAGAAAAGCTATTACAAATGCATTAATTACATTTGCATTTAAATCCTACATTTATAAATGCAAAGTAAAAACAACGAATAAAATTCACCACTTTACATTTCTATTTCCTTGTTCTTTAAATAATGAATTCATACAATTACAAAATACATTTTCATATGGCTTAAAAGTTTTATATGTGTTTTAACAACCTGTTCTCACTCCCAGTTTGTCAAATACCGATGTTCTTATACACCTCACTTAATGACGCACAGCTGAAACACACTGTAACGTGGTTAATGTTGTGAAAAGGTCAAAGTTAGGTTTGGGCAATAAAACTATGTGGTTAGGTTTAGAACAAAATTATGTTTTGGGTTAAAATGAGTATATTCGTTACATTTTGAAATGTGAGTAATGGCCATGTGCAACACAAGTAAAACAGTGTTGACTTTTGGTTTCACACGAGTCAAAGGTCAGCGTCACTGTGACATCATAATGTTTTGAAAAAAATACATTTCTGGCCATTATTCAGTGTCATATCTCAGGAACAGAAGGGTCAGATACTGAAGTGGTGACACTGCCAGGGGAAAGATGTGTGTGAAACATCCGTGTTTTCACAGACATGGATGTAAACGGTTAATGCAACCTGACTTGTTCATGGAGGAAAATAACTGTTAGGTGGTAATTTTAGTTGCTTATTAAGACAGAAGTACAAGTTTAAGATTTCAGTTTCTGACAAACTATTATCCACATCATGTGCACATTTCAAATGCTAAAGTAGGTTAGCCAATACCCTCTTTATGTTTCTTCTTCTTCTACTTCTGAGGTGGATTCTGGGAAATTATTCTTTATTTAAGTGAATTAAACACATACGGGTACAATCTATAATTGTTGTATGTGGTTTGCATTTGAATGGCAAACTATAAATGTAGAAACTGATTTTTGGGACTTTGGACACACTGGGACTTTAGAGAAAATCAGCAAATATGTCTAACTTTTCAGAGTCCAACTTATTCAGGACATATTTTCGTTATCTGGCTTGACCGACCCTAACATTGGTCGTCTGGATGACCGGTACTATAAAGCTGGTTATTAATTAGATCAGTCACCTCTGGGTTTTCCTATCCGGCCACGAGCATGTTCAGGTGAAAGAAAATTATTACGAGCAGCATCATCTGAACCATGAATGAAGTCGGCTGCTTTATATGACATGTGATGAAACAGTACTCAAAGTGTTTGCACCTGCAAGACAGTAAAATGTCAGTGACGCAGGATGCAAACAATACTCTGTAATCTTATAATGGGAATGTAGAAACGTTGAAAAAACTATCCAAAAATTCACCATTGCCCGAAACTTAAATTACATGTAGGTAACACTGGGGTTTAAACAGGCTGTGATCCGATACTCTGAACATAACCTGCTGCGGAGCAGGTTATGTTCAGCATAAGTTACCACAGCAATTTATCCTGGTAAAAAAGGAACGAGCTCTGTAGGACTGAAAACCCAAAAAGTTAACCTTGAAGTTACCTCACTAACTCCAAATCCTGCTTAATAGTGCAGGCTTCTGATTGGCTGCTGGTGTTATCATCCCGATTATAAGTGAGAGAGAAGACTGGAATTTATCTCAGTGCATTCTCATTCTGATTGTATTAGTTGTATTGGATTTAACTCCAACCTGATCCCAAAATTGGGCATCTCAAACCATATTCAAAGATTTTAAATTGCTCGTACAACATATCGCTGGTTTGCGGATGTCTACAATGCCATTGTTTCTTCTTCATGGGCCTGCACGTCAAACAGAGTTGTGAGATTTACTCAGAGATGATCTACCCTTGATTTATTTTACCTGTCAAATATCATTATCATTTTGGGATCAGCCAAAGCTTCGGCTGGAGTTGTAGCAGAAACCTGTTTATTAATGAATTCATTTGTTGTTGTATGTGAGTGTGAATGTGGGTCTCATCATAGACGACATAGCAAACTCACACAGGCATACAGTGTATCAGTGGGATGTTGAAAAACTCATCTGTGTGTGTGTGTGTGTGTGTGTGTGTGTGTGTGTGTGTGTGTGTGTGTGTGTGTGTGTGTGTGTGTGTGTGTGTGAGAGAGAGAAAGAGAAAGAGAGAGCAACCTACAGTACTTGCAACGATGCATAAACAACTCCACATGCAGTACCTCGAAAATGCCAGCCTGCAGCTTCCTGTGTGTGTGTGTGTGTGTGTGTGTGTGTGTGTGTGTGTATGTGCGTTCGTTTAACACCATGGAGATTTCCTCCGTCTTGCTAACTGCACACACACACAGAAATTGGAAACATTCACACACATCTTTTCTCACTGTCTCTCTCACTCTCTTTCTCCTCCACACACAAAACAAACACACACTCATTGAATCTGCTGGATCAACACTATTCTGTCGTCCACTGAATCTGGACCTCTGAAACAAACGCAGGTCCCTCGGGGCCAGGCGCAATTTGATTCATTAGAGTTTCACCAATCAGATTTAAGATGACTCTGTCACTGCGGAGGTCAGGTAGGAGAGACCAGAGATAATCAAATCACACACACACACACACACACACACACACACACACACACACACACACACACACACACACACACACACACACACAAAGAAAGTTTCTTTAACCTGACTTTTTAACCTTTTAACTTTTCTTGAGATGGAGCTCTGAAAGCAAAAGCTCTTCTTTCCTGTAACACACACACACACACACACACACACACACACACACACACAGTCAGCAGTGCTGAATCATAAACATTCCTTCTCTTTTGGAACGCAGACTCACTGCTGGATATTTCTAATGAGGAAAAGAAAGAGACGAGCAGCAGTATGTGGACACACACTTCTCCAGCTCTAGGTCTCTTGGTTTTTCATGGTTTGGGCACCTTATTTATTTATTTATTTATTTATTTTATTTTATATACCCTTATTAATCCCGCATGGGGAAATACCAAGTTTTCACTCTGTTTTACATATACACAGGGCCTATACATGCATCAAATGGAGAGATGTCAGAGTGCATTTTGTAGTTCAAATAAAAGGTGATGCAGTCTGAAATAATATTTTAGACAACAGCATGCTTTTGACTCTGTAGCATCAGTTTAAGTTGATATCCCCTGTGCAAGTTGTTCCTGATGACTGCTCCTTTGGTGGGCATTTAAACTGCAGGTGGCACCTTGTATGGTAGCTCTTTGTATCAAAGCGCTTTGAGTGGTCGGAAGAATAGAAAGGAGCTACACAAGTGCAAGATCCATTTACCACACAAAATATTACGAATGTCTGATGCTTTTCAAACTGCATACAATATTTGATTTGCTTTTGTTTTCAAGTTCACTTTGGTTTGTCTGTAGAGTTTTGTTGTCATCAGCGGTGGTGAGATGTACCGTGACGTTTTGCACCTGATTTTTTTTTTTTTTTTTCTTTTTTTTTTTAACAATAAAATTTCATGTTAGTTGCAAAAACAAAAGGAAATTGATCCTCCAGTGAGTTAATGAAACTGAAACATGAAACAAAGAAACAAAAAAAACCACATGTTGCTCTTAAAACCGCCTTTAATACTGCTGGTACAGAGTTTACCTGCTTAAAAGCTGATTCTCCAGTGTAATAATCCTTTTCAGAGACTGAAAGCAGTCAGTTATGATTATGAGGAAGCGTCACCCTCATATGTAGTGTACGTTACTCCCTTATGTTTATAGGTTCCCTGTGGAGGTTAGTGACACTTGTGGTGGCGATTTTAAACCATTTTAACACAACAAAGTTTTATACACATATTCTTACTTTCATATCCATCCATCCATTTTCAGCTTCTTATCCAAAGCTGGGTCGTGGGGGCAGCAGGCTGAGCAAAGTATCCAGATTTAAAGTGGAAAATAACTTGTAGTTTGAGTAATTTAATAATTTATTAAGTACTTTTTTTTTACTTGAGTAAGTTTCTCAAATTGTGATTTTTTTTTGTGGTGAATGGAGAACTTGAGTCGTTTTTAGGGGAGTGATCATACTTGTACTTGAGTAAAGGGGTCACTCTCCTCACAGCTGTGTCTCTAATACTGCTGTCCTGCTTTCTGTCTCGTCCTGTCCCTCAGTATTTTAACACTGAACAACAAACAACAAGATGTTCCATCTCCTCTCTGCTGACTCATCTGTCAGACTTCACTCCCACTACTGTACTATTAGCAGTTTAGATGAGTCATTTACTTGACTCCTTCAGCTTTCTGTAAATGCCAAGTTTACATGTGAATGCCAAGAGATGAAGCAGTAATGAAACATGTTTGGAGGGAAATATAATCCTCTGGAGCTTTACAGCAACACCTGAAGAGAGAAGCCTCACATGTTGCACCCTGATAGATTGCTAAGGTAGCGCTCTCATCCCTCTCTTCTCTTGCTCTTTTCCAATCCGTTCATTTTCTTTCATTTTAGCCTTAATTTCCCTTTCCTCTTAGTGCTCCTCTTCTTCCCTCCCCTCCTCTTCCCTGTCTTACCTTCTCCCTTTGTCTTCTCAGCTTGTGTTCATTAGCTGTGTGGATGGAGGGAATCCGCACACAGCGAGAAAGGAGATAAAAACTATATTTGGTTTTCAAATACTGCTCCGTGATCGATTGAGCTCGTCTCATGTGATGAAGCAGCGGTGGTTCGGATTGCTGTGACTCACCTGATTTTGCTTTAATGCAAATACACATCTAAGCAACTTGAGCTGCTCTTTCCTTTTTAGTTGAAGTCCTTCTGTTGAGTGGTCAGAAAATCTGAGTGGCGCTGGTTTGTGTATAATGAGTACTTTGTGAATAGCCCCTATTTGAAGGAACACTCGATGTTTCACAGTGGTAAGAGCAGAGAGGTGAAGATAGTACTTCACTTATTAGACATATTGTGTATCTGCTTCAGTGCTGATTATTACTTAGTATAATAATTAAGTGCTGTCCCTTTACTATTGGATCTTTTATTAAAAAATACAGTTTTATTGCTGTTCTAGTGTTTACTGTATCGTGTGTAAAATAACCTCTAAAAGATGCCCTTTGTGTATTATGAATGAGGCTGTGTTGTTCAATTCAGCTGATAAAGATATGTGAAATTGGAGTCAGTGTGCAAGGTTGTATGGCCTGTCAAAATTTCATTCAGACATTTTTCACCACAAATAATTTCTACACATTTACAAACTTATATTTCTCTTGCTGAGCTTTTGGCAGGTTTAAAGGTAAATGGTAAATGGACTTTTACTTGTTGCACTTGTCCCATCAAGGTCTTCTCAAAGACTTAGTAAACTGGGGTATTGTTCAGAAGTTAGGGTCGAATGCAGCATGAGATGGATCAGTGGTTTGGTACAAGATCTGCAGTGATGCAGGCGCTGCGCCAGACTGTTGTGGTGGAGGGGGAGCTGGGCCAGAAGGCAAAGCTTTTGATTTACTGGTCCATCAACACCCCAACCCTCACCCTGGTCATGAGCTCTGAGTAGTGACCAAAAGATTGAAATTGCAGATACAAATGACCAAAATGAGTTTCCTCTGTGGTGTGTCTAGGCTTAGCTTTAGAGATAGGGTACAGAGCTTGGACATCAGGCGGGAGCTCAGAATAGAGCCGCTGCTCCTTCGTGTAGAAAGGGGCCAGTTGAGGTGGTTCGGGCATCTGATCAGGATCTTCCTGGGTGCCTCCCTTTAGAGGTGTTCAGGCACGTCCCACTGGTAGGAGGCCCCGGGATAGAGGCAGAACATGCTGGAGTGATTACATATCTCATCTGGCCTGGGAACGCCTTGGGGTCCCCCAGGAGGAGCTGGAAAGTGTTGCTGGAGAGAAGGACGGCTGGGGTTCTTTGCTTGGCCTGCTGTCCCTGCAACTGGCCCTGGATAAGTGGATGAAAATGGATGGATGGATGGATGGATTGATGTATTATTCCATGTCTCTCAATATATTCCCCCAAGTCAGACCTTTAAGGGATGATATTTGAGCACACACTTTCTGATGATCATTTGAAAAGCTTAAAATCTGTCCCTAAATAACTCATTATGGAAGTAACGATGGAAGTATGTGTCTTGCATTGCCTTTGAAAGTTCTGTCAATATTAAAAGGAAAGTGAAGCTATCACAGGAAATACACTTACTTGGCCAGAAAAACTCATCAAGACTGTTATTCTACTCCACATCATACTTCTGTTAACCCACACTATTACTGTGTTCTTATTTCATATGACAGTCTTACAAAAGGGTGACTTGTATCTCTGTGCCAAGGTCTTGACGCTTACGTGAACAATGAATAAACTCTAATTTGCTTAGTAAATAAAGTTTTCTGACTCATGCTTTTTCAGCTGGTTTGGGGATTTTTGTTTAGTTATGATTGTCAAATGTCTCAGTCAGTGAGGTGGCAGGTTGCAGCTGTGCTCCATTATGTCTTTTATGACTAATACCAGTTCTCTGTTCTCTTTTATTCTCCTCAGATCCCCGTCTCTCTGCATCTCTCCCTCCCAATCCATCCATTCTTCAGTCGCTTCCTTCGCTCGTCTCTCCAGCATGTCGCTGAAGGTCCAGACCAGTAATGTGACCAACAAGACAGATCCAAAGTCCATCAATTCCCGGGTGTTTATCGGCAACCTGAACACAGCAGTGGTGAAGAAGTCAGACGTGGAAAGCATCTTCTCCAAGTATGGCCGAGTGCTGGGCTGCTCCGTGCACAAGGGCTACGCCTTCGTCCAGTACGCCAGTGAGAGGCACGCCAGGGGGGCCGTGATTGGAGAGAACGGCAGGGTGCTGGCCGGACAGACGCTGGGTGAGTCCACATGACGATGTGATTTATAGCTCCACTTACAAAGCAGGAGAAGAAAATGTGACGGCCAAAGTGGTTGTCATGGATAACTGTTTGACACATGATCCATTTAAGATGTTATTTTACCTTCAAATGGAAATAATGAAGCTGCATTTTTGACATGGAAAGTGGAGTGCATATTATGTATTTAATTAGTTTAAGTCACAAGAATACATTTTCCTTGTCATTCTTGTGACAAGGACATTCTTGTCCTTTAGACCTATTAGGAATGTTTATGTATTTATATAGGCTGTGTGGAGTTTGCATGTTCTCCCTGTATCAGCGTGGGTAATCTCTGGGTACTCCAGCTTCCTCCCACAGTCCAAAGACATGCAGGTTAATTGGTGACTCTAAATTGTCCGTAGGTGTGAGTGTGAGTGTGAATGGTTGTCTGTCTCTATGTGTCAGCCGTGTGATAGTCTGGTGACCTGTCCAGGGTGAACCCTGCCTCTCACACAGTGTCAGCAGGGATAGGCTCCAGCACCCCTGTGACCCCTAACAGGATAAGTAGTCATGAAAAATGAATGAGAATTGTTTACAGTCTAATATAGATTAAATAGGCTGTGGTGCCTTCTCTGTAAGGCAGCTCGAGACAGATTTTTTAAGTTTTTAGCAAAAATGGCTCTTTTGATAGCGAAGGTTGTTGACCTCTGATTAAAAGCCTCAGAATGTCAGAAAACATTTTCAACCTTTATCAGTAGCATACTGAAAGATGAGTTTGTTTCGCAGGGCAGCAATAGAAAAAAGCCGTTCACTCATTATGTTATAGTTAAGTCATGATCTGTCTCTCTGACCACACACACCTATTCCTGCAATATGTGTGCATGATTTAGACCTTTCCCCAAGTAATTTTGAAAGGGAAAATAAAAAGCCAAACATGCAAGGTGGAGCACAAACAGATGAGCATTACTTGTAGGAGTACTGCATGTTGATTGATTAATGTCTTCAGACCACAGAGTCCTGTAATAATCCGACTTAGTGTACTTGCTGTGACTGCACAGATCTCTGAAACCTTTGGGGACTTCTGAGCACCATTACATCCATTTTCCTCTTGAGTGTTTACATATGCCGTCTCTCTCCCCCCTGCCTCTCTATGTTATTGTGCAATAAGATCTCAGGATGGGAATCAGAGTTGAGCGGAGTGTGCCTTTAAGCTGCTGGAGTGTTTTCCTCCGTGTGTCTGTTCCCCCTACAAGGCGGGAAGAGACGAGATGTCATTGTGCTGGTGCGAAGAACTCAACGGGTTTATGTTCACTCACTGTAGAGCTGCGAGCACATTTCTCTAACAGTCTCTCTCAGTGCAGTGTGTGTGCGTGTGGGTGTGTGTGTGTGTGTGCATGGAGAAACATTTATGAATGAGTATAACTGAGAGTGTGTCTGTGTGTGACAGTGTATCTAACTGTGTGTTCTTGGTTGAAGGGTTAATTGCTACCCCACTAACAACACTTGTCAACACTCGCACGCACGCACCCACACACACATACACACACAAAGTAATACAGGGTACATTTCCCAGAAGGCTCCATCAGTGTGAGTGTGTGTGTAATGTAGGATAAAGCTATGACAGCTAAGGGGCTGTTAAGTGATGCTCTCTGCCCCACTGCAGCTTTTGTGTGTGTGTGTGTGTGTGTGTGTGTGTGTGTGTGTGTGTGTGCGTGTGTTGCTATGGGGATCATAATAAATCTGTCTCTTTCTCTGTACCACTTAACTAGCACACTCTTTTTTCTCTTTACATCTCTCTGTACCGCTCTCCCTCTCCTCTCAGCTCTCCAGGTAATTTCAGCCCTGAGTGTTTTTTACTGCCGTGATTTAGAGTTCATATTATGACACAGTTTTAACCTTTTAAACACAGAATCACAACCCTGGTGTTTTTTCGGTGGCAATCAAACCTTTCTTTTTTTGTTATCATTATTCCTCTGTGTGGCAGGTGCATGTAGTATGTGCAGGTGTTGTTGTGGGTTTTGTGTGAACAATGATTGAGGTTGGAACGCTCAGTAAAGTTTAGGGATGCACAGATTTATCACCTGAACATCGGCATCGGCCGATATCGGCCCTGTAAGCTGCCACCAGCATATCGGCAGATAAGATGACATTCACAATGGCAGTGGCCGCTAATTTTCAGTTGTGTCACACAGATTTTGCGCCGGCTGAAAAGCAGAGCTCAAGGCTAACTGCTAACTTCAATTAATGAGCAGGTACAAGATGAATACAATGACTATTTGGCGGCTGGGCTTTATGATCTCGCTGCTGTGTGACGAGATGTTTGTAGCAGTCTGGCTCCCCCTTGGACAGTGTTTGGGACAAACAGAGATCTTCCCCTGTGTGCCGTCAGATGGAAAGAGTGCAATAAACTCACTTTCGTCATGTCAGAGGATACACCCTGTTGTTTCCTTTTAAACCTTATTATATCTGTGTCAAATTCAGCAGGAGGAGAGCTAGTTAGCATTAGCTCTGAGCAGCTAGTGGCTGCAACAGCTTGTGGAAGTTGCTTTGAATTACAAGATGTTCAAGCTCTATTCGGTAAAAAAGAGTATTGGGTGAGGTAAATCATAACGTTCTCATGATATGTTCAATGTAATCTTGTGAAATACAGTTTTTAGTGAAAAAGAAAAGAGAAATTTGTTGATGTTTTCACAGCAATATACAACAGATATTATAGAGGGAATTGTGGTGTAGTACACGTAGTAAAAATGTATTTGTATCAGTATTATTTCTATATGTTTTTATGTTAAAGTTTAGATTAATGGTCGTTTCATACATTTTTATGATTGAATTTGTGCTCATTCAAAGGCAGTGTGATGAAGGGCTTAAGTAGGCCACTTTAAAATAGTTGGATGGACTGATCACCAAATATTCAAATTACATTTTAAAAACCAGGCCAGAGACACAATAATGTAAAACTGTGCATCACAGTAAAACATTATATAATGTCATCATGTTGATTCTCATAAGTTTTTCTATTAATTATTTTATGAACTTGTTGATTTTTGCCAAGTTAAAAGTAAAGATTCTGAACCTTTCTAAGAGCTAAAACAAAGAGAGCAGCTGAGGGGACACTCGAGTGCAAAGTATTTTTGGACAGACTGAAATGACTTGCTGCTCAGACAGACACTGAAAGAAGTCGATAAAGTATGTTTGTGTGTGTGCTGCGTTCAGGGATTTCCCCTTAGAATAACAAGACCCTGCAGGAGACACAATAAAATCACTGAGGCATATGGAGCAGCAGGTGGACAGTGTGTGTGGGTGTGTACGCGCGAGTGTGTGTGTTTGCACTGGGTTTTTTTCTTTAGGTCATAAAGGGGAGGGTCAATAACAGTTTTGGCTGGATAAAGGTGTGTGTGTCCTTGCAAACAACTGGACTTCTGCCATTTCCACACCTGGCTGCGGTCATGATTCTGGATCATCGCCTCAAACACACACACATACGCACACACACACACGCACACATTCCCCTTCACGGTGAAGTTAACAGGCTTGAATCTTCAGCCTCCGGCTGCTGAAAACTCACTTTCCCTCCTCATCCGTCCATCCATCCTTTTATTATCCTCACTCCTTCCTTTGCTTCCCTTTATCTTACAATTCTTTCCTGCTTTACGTCTTAAGAAATTTCAGAGATCCATTGACCCTGAATTTGATCTAACTTTGGAAAAAACCTCATGTTCACTTTATCTGAGATACAGGTACAGAAATGTTAAAGCTAGTTTTCCTTCTGTCTGTGTTGGCTTCTTGCAGGTGCTCTGGTTTCCTCCCATAACCCAAGGTCATGCAGGTTAGGTGAACTGGAAACTTTAGATCGCCCTCGGATAGACTGTTAAGCTCATGGCACTCCCTGCCTCTCATCCAGTGCATGCTGGGATAGGCTTCAGCCCCCAGAGACCCTTAACAGGATAATGGAGTTGCAGAATGGATGGATGGATGAATCATAGGTGCATGGTTGTTTCCTTGTGTGAGCTCAGAACAGCTATTACTGTAACTTTCCGCCCACATGTGCTGCATGGAAGTATAAAACAAATGTACTCTAATAGTCTGTGGGAAAAAATAGCAAAGCAGTGATTGGCTGAAGAAAAGAGGCCTGTGAATAGACCCTTGTGGAACTCCACGTCATTTTTGTGCAATCAGATGTATAATTATCAATCAATGCAAAGTGGTTCCTGTCCTTCAAAATGGGTTCAAAGCAGCTAAGTATGTGCCAGAAAGTCCAACCCATTTTCCCAGTCTGTTGAGCATTTTATTGTGGTCGACTGTTTGTGGTCGAATGCAGCACAGGAATGTAGCAGCACCATGACTGAAACTTTTCCGCTGTCTGTGTTTAAGTGGGTGTCATTCAAAACCGTGACAAGATCAGTCTCAAATGAAAAGCATCAAACACAACTGTCTAACAGCAGATTTTAACATTGGTTAGTCCTCCTGACCCTGCATGTGTTACATCACTGATTCTAAGTTGCTGTAATTAGAAATCTGTTTCTCATCCTTTCTTTTTTTCCATATTTTCTTGAATATTCAAACATTTACTCATTCATTTTCTGTAACCACTTATCCTGTTAGGGGTCACAGAGGGGCTGGAGTCTATCCCAGCTGACATAGGGTGAGAGGAGGGGTACACCCAGGACCAGTTGCCAGACTATCACAGGGCTGACACAAAAGCCTCGTTTCCACCAAGCAGTCCAAGCAGTTTTTCCGTTTCCGCTGTGAAAAGTTGTGGATGGTACCAATAGAAGCGTTCTGTACCGTCCCCATTTTTGGTCCCCCCTCTGTTGGGGTACCTAGCACACAGATCTGGTGCTAAAAGGTGGAGCTGTGAACACTGCAGTCTGATTGGTCAGTAGAGGACGGTCACTCTGCTCAGGGCTGAGTTGTGTCTGGTTTTGAGGCTCATGTAACCACTGTTCATACTGTGGAGAGTTTTATTAGTAAACTGGAACTATAAAATGAAAGGATGTTTTGCTGCCTCTCACAGCAGCTGGAGTCGGAGAAAAAATCACTTCATTCACTGGGCTGACTGCCGGCAACTTTTAAGGTGGAACGTTAACTTGTTTTGTCACTTACTGTACGAGTTAATGACTTTGACCATTACATCAGTTTTTACCTGGCAAACACTTTTAGTAATGAGTGGATCTTCCATCGTCTAAAAAAAATATATTAATTGTGATTTTGTGACCTGCATATATTCCAATCCTCAATCGGAGAAAAAAAAAAAGCATCGCAGATCATTGTTCCTGTGGGCTCTGGCAACACTAAACCCCTGAGCTTGCCTGAGAAGGACTAGGACTAGAGAGACTCTCACTGCAACCTGTTCTGTTTTGTTCTGAAAATGTCAGCGTGCAGCCTCGTTCTGTGGATAATAAACAAGGTGCAGACGCACAAAGGAGGAAATACAGTGAGTGCTGGATGTAGCAGTGAGTGACAACAACCCCGCCCACATTTAAGAGTACTGTTTGCAGTGGAAATGCTAAGCCAACCGCGGGTCTAAGTACCATGTCTAAAGGGTTACTTTTGGTTCCAAAGGCACCATACTGAAAGTGGTGGGTGTAAATGAGACTAAAGACACAGATAACCATTCACACTCACATCCACACCTGTGGCCAATTTAGAGTCGCCAATTAATCTATCCTGCATGTCTGTGACTGTGGGAGGAAGCTGGGGTACGGAGAAAACCAACGCTGACATGGGGAGAACATGCAAACTCCACACAGAAGGACTCCCCCCACCTAACAACAACGAGTGAGGCAACAATGCTAACCACCCAATATAAACAGCACAATATATTTCTACATTTACTTTGAGATTTTTCTCACGTCTATAATTTGATTTGGCCCAGGGTGCAGCAGCAACATAAAAAAAGGTTCATCTACATTTTTGATTACAACCACAGCCCTCTAAGTAATTTGGGACTTCTACTTTTAATGTGGTATTTCCCTCTGGTTGAGGACAGGAGTTTTCTTTTGTTCCATTACCTCAAATAAAGGAGGAAAGTCTCAAACAGTTCAGCAGGAAATCTACTTTCCTTCTGATTATACATGGCAGGTTGACAGACCAGTCTGAGCACACTGGGAGCTGCCCGACTGACTGAACAGCAGAGTGTACTTACAACAGCCACTGCGTGCAGACAGTGGAGAACATGTTGTAAAATGGCTCAACAGCTTCCTCTAGTGGACGTTACAGGGTAACACACCATCTACCTTTAGAAACAGTTTCCCTGTTGAACATTCTCTACAGCAGTGGTTTTCAAACGTTTTTGACCAGGCACACCAAAGGGCAGGGCAAAACCTCAAGGCACACCTGTTTAATATCTGTGCACAGTAGCCTCTGTAACACGTGTTATCGCTCTCATCACATAAATGTTTGTTTTTATTTACTAATATCAGATAACAACAAGCATTTATTAACAAAATGATTCAGGTAATCATTTTAAACTTTTCAAAATTGCATCATAGCACCAATAACACAACCATTTAAACAGGAAATAAGTGTCACACACTTATAATTCCTAATATAGTTCATATATATTGGTGCGTTCATATATATATACAAGAGTTTTAAAGCTTGAAGGGGACGCAGATACTTGTCCCTTTAACTGGCTGGTTTTTCCACGGTTCCCACACATTTTCATGGACAAAATTTCAAACTTTTCCATGACTTTTAAAGCACCCATAATCTTTTTTTTCTTGCCCTACTTGGCTGAAGTTTTTCAAATACATCAGATTTGAACTCTATTCAAACATAATTTCAGCTAGCTGGCATACATGAGAAATCACAGGAGAAAATGGAGACGTAGGTGATGGCAAATGGATAATTGACACGCATTACAATACTTTGGCAGCTTCAGAAAAATTAAGTTGCTGTTATGTTACATTATGCGGAAGGTTATCTACAAAAGACTACTGTAACAATTTCATCACACATATTAAAATTCCATGACTTTTCCAAAATTTTCAATGATTTTTACCAATTCCATGACTTTTCCAGGCCTGAAAAATGTGATTGTGAAATTTCATGACTTTTCCATGACTGAGGGAACCCTGCTTTTAGTCAGCTGTCCTAAAAACAAATGTAGAAAGTCAAAAATTCACACATTCTTCTTTTCCTCTGTTCTTTTTTTCAGATATCAACATGGCTGGAGAACCGAAGCCAAACAGACCCAAAATCCTGAAGCGGTCAGCAGCTTCTCTCTACAGGTAAACACTGACATTGTTTGATAGATGAGTGTGTCACTAGGGAGATCTTGGAGTGTTTCAGGACTCTTCTAAACAACTACAGATTCTTTTGAAGGACCTACATATACCATTGCACTTAATGTTTAATGACCGGCTGTGGGGATCTCAGACACCACTGCACACTGTATCTGCTGCTAAAGTTCCATCTCTGCACAATATGTCCACAGACTTTTGCATTGGTTGGACTTTAGACTTTATAATTTCTTATCTGTGTAGATACATGTAAAAAACAAAATAATTATGGCCTGTGCTCACAATATTCCACAGAGGTTTGTCAGCAACATTCAAAGAGGCAAAAAAAGGCTTTTAAATAAATAAAGTTGATCACTGTGATTGCTTCTAAATTTTTTTCACTGAGCTTGTTGGAGAAAGTTTGACCTGTTTATGTTTTTAACCTGTTGTTTGTACTGCATTTAATCTGGATACTGTGTTCACTCATTTGTAATGTGCCACAGTATTTGTTGTTTGTGTTTATTGTTGTAAATATGGTCAGGTTTTCCTTTTGGCCAGGTCGCTCTTGGAAAGAGATTTTAATCTCAATAAGACTTTTACCAGGTTATATTAAAAGACAGACTTTATAGGACTTATATTTAAGGGCCAACAAGAGAATATTAAACCCACAAATGTGCTATCCACAAAAGCAAATGCAGGTGCTCATGTGGGACTGAGATCTAAACCGCTTTGATTGAAGAGGGCCAAGGCTTTAAAACCACCTACACTGGATAACAACACCCTGAGGAAGGTGGGGGCTGGGACCTGTAGGTGTTTTATTAACAACACCCTGAAGCAGTCTAAGGCTTCTATTTTTAACATCCCAGCCCTCTTCAGTCTTCAGTTAGACGGTCTAACTTATATTTCAACTTTTTTTTACAGTAGAGGGGCACTATGTCTGATTTTTGTATATGTAATACTTGATACTGGAGATAACAGGTTTTAAAACTGGTCCAGTATTGAACAAAGTGCTGCAGCTGACAGCAGCAAAACAGGCTGCGATGCAACTACAGTGGTGTGCAAAAGTTTGGGCAACCCTGGTCAAAATTTTGTTTCCTGTGAATAGTAAAGTAAGTAGAAGATGAACTGATCTCCAAAAGGCATGAAGTCGAAGATGAAACATGCTTTTCAACATTTTAAGCAAGATCAGTGTATTGTTTTTGTTTTGTACAATTTTAGAGTGACAAAAGGAAAGGAGCACCATGCAAAAGTTTGGGCACCCCAAGACATTTGACCTCTCAGACAACTGTAACCAGGGTCTCAGACCTTAATGAGCTTGTTAGGGCTCTGGCTTGTTCACAGTCATCGTTAGGAAAGGACAGGTGATGCAAATGTCAAAGCTATAGCTATTCTGACTCCTGAAACCTTGTCCCAACAATCAGCAGCCATGAGCTCCTCTAAACAGCTGCCTAGCACTCTGAAAACTAAAATAACTGATGTCCACAAAGAAGGAGAAGACTGTAAGAAGATAGCAGTTTAGCACCTTTTTGTCAAGTAGCTGTTTCCGCAGTTGATAATTTCATTAAACAGCAGTTAACAGGAACTGTGGAGGTCAAATTGAGGTCTGTAAGACCAAGAGAGAGAGCTGCTCATAGGATTGTTAGAAATGCAAATTAAAACTCCTGTTTCACTGCAAAAGACCTGCAGGAAGATTTCTCAGACTCTGGAGTGGCGGTGCACTGCCTGCCCACACTGCAATGACACAGAGCTAGTTGAAGATTGGCAGATTTTCCTTATATTAACTGTTGTTGAATGCTGCTTTGTCACTTTGTCACACCGCATTGGCTGGATGCTTAAAGTGAACTGGATACAGCATTTAAGGCAGGCCCCCTTTCATTCCCAAGAAAGTTCCTCGGTGGTGTATGAAGCCAAATAGCCACGAGGCTAATTTCCAGGATGAAAATGGTTTTATCATGCGGCCCTACCAGACTTTCAAAATGTTATCGGACCAAATGGTGAGTCATTTTGTGGAGATTGTGACACTTAAAAAAATGTATCCACTCATTTACAGATGTCTCTTTACAATATAACTCTATGGGAATATTATGTGATGGACCCGGAAGTTGTAATTCCACATTTGGCCACTATCTAAAATTGGCTTCAAAGCCCAGCCCTGTTCTTTGGGGGCTTGGCTGCAGGAACTGCCTCAAATTATTACTGTCAACATTGCTGCCCTATTGGGCATGCAAGACAACACAGTTCCAGCGTTTTAGAGCTGAGAATACTGCTTGTTTTTTTATTATTTTGAAACTTATTATTATATACTTGGCAATTTTTTCAAATTTGGCTGGGTGGTGGTTCACAATTTCCGTGGTGTGGCAAACTTTGAATGCATATTTTTATTTTTATTTTTTTTGCTTTACCTGGATTGTAAAAACTCACTATGATTAATTACTCGACACCGTATCTACAGTGTAGGCTCGACGTCAACATAGAGCCTACATTGCCAATGCCGTAGCTTGACGTGCACCTCCCCAAAAATGTAACTCCATGTCGTGGCCACAAAGACCTCCTGTCTGTTTCTGTAAGCTGAGACCATTTCCCTCAGTGGAAACAAAGCTTTTATTTACTTTAATTTCACAAATAACAAACAATAAATTGTGAAGACAATAAAGCCTCCACAAAAATAGCATTTTAAGTCTTGTGTGTGATTTATCCTGGCTTCATATGAGCAGAGGGAATCTCTGCTAGTCGCTAGGCTAATTTATACAATGTAAAATGCCATAGGCTTGTGCTAATAACGTTAGCGTGTTGTGTTCGTGGGGAAAATGTGTCCAAATAAAGACAAGTGTTTGTCTGTGAATCCTTTGAGTTATAGTGAAGCTGATTTGTGTACTTGTGTTGGAAATTGTTGCTATTAAGCCATGTTTAATGTGTGTTTAATGTGTGTTTTGGGTGTGTTTTCAATCAAATAAACTTAACAGCACTTCACTGACTTGTGTTTTGGAGGTGTAACTGCAGAGTGACACAGATCTAATTGCACAAGTATAAATGCTCACAACAGCGTAGGCTCTGCATAAAGCTGCCGCACAAGTGTACAGTATATGTTACAAAGTGATTTGATTCATTTTACAGTTTTTATATAAAAAATATGATAAATACAAATTTAGGTGTGAGGAATTTCTTGTTTCTACATCATTTACAGCCACATAGTTACAAAGTTTTTTCCTAATTGTGTCCCTCCTCCACCAAATCCTCTATCCAGGACATGTGTGCTAACACATCATGCATAGCCTACTAACAGCACTTGTAAAATGTGTCAGAAAACATTAAACATTCTGTATATCATTCTCAAGAATCCAGTCTCTGTTGCCAGGTTTTCTTTTGTCATTGTCATATTTATGGCTCTCTCTCTGTCTCTCGGGGTGAAACAAAGTATGTTGTGGTTCTTTGTCTCTCCCACAGAATTTTTATCTTTTGCATTTGTGTATGTATGGAAACTCCTACCCAGACACTTGTGTTCCCATGTGTTGTTTTCCGTGTGACTTCAGGCTTGTGTTATGAAGAGCATTATATCACATTTGTTTTGTACAATCACTGTGTGCTTTTGTGCTTCTTCCCAGTGGCTACGAGTTTGACTACGACTACTACAGAGAAGACTTCTATGACAGGTAAGAGAAAAGATGGTACTTGGGGTTCATCCAGAATTCTTCTCTCTTTAAGAGCCAGCAGGCTGTCGTCAGGGTTTGAACACATGGACTGTTGGCTCTGGTGTTTATAGCTTCCAGCAGAAGGTTTATCATGTTAACCTTTCAGAGACCCGTGGCAGAATGAGGCCAAATGTGAGGTAAACATGTTGAGCCATAACAACGGAGCAAATATGGTGTTAAAGTTGTTTTGTTTTTTTGTTTTTGTTTTGTTTTTTTTGACCTATTACAAAACGTGGCATATTTTTAACAGTAACTAACATGATTGCTCTGATGCTAGCAATGTTTTAAATTCAGATCAGGGGAGGGAATAAAAGAGAAACAGGTGATGCTCATTCACCAAACACACCAGGTAAATAAAAATGATGAGGTCTTGAGTTCACTGCCAGTGTAGCAGATGAGCCGTGTGTGACTTTGGTCTAAGAAGTCAAAAAGTTTTGGCAAAGCTTAACCTGCATTTTTCATTTGTACAACAGTTACTTCAAAAAGGGGCATGCCGGGGCCACTGGTATAAAGAATTGCATAGAATTAAATAAAAGACATAGAATAAAACCATTTGGTATAAACCCAGCAATGACTCAAGTATTTTGACTTTAACACAGGGGTGTGTGCACAGGTGATTTGATGTAAGTGTGCTCAACAGTTTGAAGAATAACTTGTGGTGGGGAGTGAGAGACAAGAATAAGCACATGGAGTGTATGAAGATATGTTTGGGAGGAAAACTGGTTGGTTATGGTTTTTGGAATTCGTTATGATGCTGAAAAAATAATAGAGGAAGGAGGAAGATGAAGAAAATAGACAGATGGTTCTTTTGGGAGAAGCTGCACAGTTGTCTTTGAGGTCAAGTGAAATTGGGATGGATGGGGCACCAGCTGTTCCTTTGCAGGTGTGTGTGTGTGTGTGTGTGTGTGTGTGTGTGTGTGTGTGTGTGTGTGTGTGTGTGTGTGTGTGTGTGTGTGTACTTGTACATGCTACACAGTGAGGACCAAATATTGCAGCGAGGCAGTAACTTATAAAAGGAACATTTAATTGAAGCCATTTTTCAACCACACTCATGCCATAGAACCACAGCAAAACACACCTCAAAGATTTTCAGATAGGTTTAAACACCTGAACAGCACTCTGTCAGAAGACTCTGCTCGCAAATATCCACATGGGACTGAGCTCGAAATGTGACGATGCCGGTGTGTATTTCAAAAGCGCTGTCAATGTTCAGCCTCCCTTGTTGTCTCAGAGCAATCGCCCCTGATTTTAGGGGTTCCATTATGCTGTTTAAGTAGAAAGAAGCCCCGCCTGGGCTGTACCTGGCTTAGAATTTTATTAGTCAAATCAGATTTGGCCGTTTACTACAAATGTTGGACTATTCTTTTTTAATCAGTGTATCTATGTATTTGCAACAACTCAGGGGGACGTTCAGTGTGAGTAGCATTCATGCAAGCTAACAGCGCTAATGAACAGAAATGTGAAACAACATTTTTTTCTGATATAGATAGATATCAAACTAAAGCCAGAGACTATGTGTTATTAATTATCAGTGAGCTGTAAATTCACCTTGTCTAAGCAACAGGTAGAAGATCATGTTATCTCAGTGCCTTACGATGGAAAGTTTCTCCGCTTCTGTGCAGCTGCATCATGTCCACAGCTGTTTGTACCAAAAAGTGGCATGAAAGTCCAGAGCTCTCACTCTGCAGCAAAATCTGGGGATCCAAACGTCCCCAGAAGTGCACTGCACAGCACACTGACGTAGAAAAAAAAAAAAAAAAAGACTACTCCACTTGAAGCAATCTCAGTCAACTCAGGGGGCTGATGATTCAAATCTCTGACTTTCAAGGGGCATCTGTAAAAAATAATATTCATGATAATAATTACTTTATGCATATTGCACCATTATAATGCCAAACTGCCGAACACAAATTAGGGTTGAATTAAACAAGAGAATCAGAGGCAAAAACATACTAGAAAGAAGACAGATGATAATTAGAAATAAAGATAAAAATGATTTTAAAAAATACCAATTTAAGTAAATACCAAAAAAAAATTTAATTGAATTAATGTAGCAAACACAAAATAATAATAATTATAACAATAAGCAGGATCAAGACAGAATAAAAAGATGAATTACAAGAAAAGTGAAATGATAAATTAAAAGGCAACGTCTCATAAAAGCAAGTCTATAAAATCAGTGATTTGGCGAGCCTTGTGCCACGGTCTGAATGGCATTTAAGAACAGTCAGAGCTGTTCCGAAATGATCCGAGACACAGCTGACCTGAACAGAGAGAGAACATGCTGGCAGCAGCATGATGCTCCGCCGATTACCGAACACGGAGTCTCTGCCTAATGATGATAAGATTTATAGATGGTAAATCACATCTTTGAACCAAGGGATTATCCACCTCAGTGGAGATTTTTCTCTCCCTGTTCTGTACCTGCATCTCGATCAGACCAATCTGAGGAACATCTGGTCAAATTCAATCCATTTTCATTGACCTCTGCAGTCATGCTTCAGTGTGGTAACTATTAGTCTTCTGACAAGACCAGGTGAAAGTCATCATTGAAGCCGACACTGTTTTGGGGGTGAAAAATATAAAACTGCAACTGCAGTCTTTCCCCTGCTCAACTTATTTTCACAAGAGTTCAGGGCTTTGAAACTGAATCTTTACTGTAATAACAAACGACAATATATGTGAGAACCTTTTTTTGTTTTTGAAAAGTGCACAGACAAACAGTGGAGATGTCCAGCTGAGATGAATCAGGGATGCTTTATCCAGATGATCCCCAATGTCAAACTGATGTCTGCCTCCGATCTCAGCATGGGATCTTTGCATTTACCCTGAGAAAAAAAAAAAAATAGTAATAATAATAATCCGGGGTTATTCACTGTCATTATAAGCAGACGTTGTGAAACTTTTGTAGTGCAGAGGTTTTGTGTTTCACAAAAGACAGTCATGCTTGTGAGAGAGAGAAAAAAAACTCTCCCAAACCTCTTCTGACTCCTGTCCAAACACATCAAGCTTTGTCTGTCTGATATAGAACAGGCTAATGCAGCAGAGGGTAATCGGAGTTCCTCCATCTTCCTGGGAGAGCAAGAGCTGTTGTCTGTTAATTCTCTGAATGACACATCATTTCCTTTCTTCGCCTGCGCCATTACAGAACAAAGAGGGATTTGCCAGAGTGTTCAAGTGACCCTTAGCTAAGCCCCGCCCCTTTGTAAAGACCCGTTAAACTGTTGGAGCTAGCATAGGGCCTGCACTGTAACTGACTGCACTTCCTGAAGAAATATTATCAAAGTTTTCATATCAAATTTTTGGGAGCCCCTCTCTTTGGAGTTTCCATGTTCTTCCCGTGTCAGCCTGGGTTTTCTCCAGGTACCGTCACCTCACAGCAAGAAGGTTCCTGGTTCGATCTTCTGTGCAGAGTTTCCATGTTCTCCCCACGTCAGCGTGGGTTTCCTCCAGGTGCTCCAGCTTCCTCCCACAGTCCAAAGACATGCAGGTTAACTGGTGACTCTAAATTGTCCGTAGGTGTGAATGTGAGTGTGAATGGTTGTCTGTCTCTATGTGTCAGCCCTGTGATAGTCTGGCAACTTGTCCAGGATGTACCCCGCCTCTTACCCAATATCAGCTGGGATAGGCTCCAGCCCCCTGTGACCCCTAAGAGGGGTCTACAATACATGTTTGAAGGGTTTTTTCAGGATGTCAAACTCAAATGAGCTGCGTGGCTAGCTAGCTCCCACCAAGGCTAGCTAACGAGTGAAGACTGGAAGGTGGGCACTATGTTTCTGCATGTTACCACAGCTAGCTGTCAGCAAAGCCTACAGATAATAAATGAAAAGCAAAACATTTACATCACAAAACACTGACATGTCATTCTCTCTGAATGGATAACAAACATGAAAACATGAAACTGAAACTCACCAAGTCAATGAAGCACTGGACTTACAGGGAAGACCTCTCGTATAACATGTCATTTTGTTCCCTCATAAATGAACCCATTAGTTAATGGTTAATTGGTGTTAGGCTGTCGGAAGCAAAATTAACCAAATTAACCAAAAGTGACAAAGTTGAGGCCCAAATATTGTCATATTAGAGCATGCATATAGATGTTATGTCAGTATCGCTATACACTGCATAACTATAGAGCAACAGTATTTGTTTCCCTCCTCTTTTTCCTTCAGTGTCTGTCAACCCTTCTGCTTGTTTCGTTGAGTCTTTTTCTTTTTTTGTTATTCAGTACATCAAAACCAGCCTTGCTGCATATCATCTGAACAGATATCAGAGTGTTTTAATCTCCTGAAGTATGATCTGCACAGTAAATCTGGGCATAACAGACCTTTTGTCTGCTTTGATTATTTTCTTTGCACTGCAGGACAGTTTTGTCCATGTGGTGAAATTAAATTGTCATAAGGCACAGTATAATTCACCGTTACGGCTTTTTATCCCAGTGGAGATGCCTATTAAAGTAAGGAACTAAAGCACGTTGCCATCTGTACAAATTATCCGTGTTGATTGAAAAAAGTTTTTGCTTGTCCAAAAGGCTTAAAACACAAGCTGCACTGGAACATATGTGTCTCATACAGTCTGATGTAGTGAGGTTCAGTGTTGACAGCATCGCTGGTCTCCCAAAATGTCATTAACGTTCATGACCTGAACTAAATTCACAAATCATGACGTGCTTTCCTGGAAATGAATGAAGTCTTTGTTTTAAGCTTTTTATGACCAACTCAGAAAAAAAGCAGGGGTTCAGAGCAAATACTTTTGCGCCCGTCAACAAAACAAAGGTCACATAGTGAGTCATAGTGTTATCTGATTTGAATTATATTGTCAAGATGGAATTTCAGTGTTTTAATTTATTCAGTTTTATTGTTTCAAGTTTTTATTCTCTTTTTTAATGCAAAAAAATGAAGGAACTTTACTATTGTTAGGCGCCTTTCAAAGCACTTAAGGACACATCACAGGACAGTTACAAACAAGCAACAATGTATCCATAGATCATAAAGTCAAATAAATCAGTAATATGCAGTAACAAGTTAATTTAAAAAATTCAAAATCATAAAAACTAGGTATAAAGTAATCATCATAGAGTCATCATCAATGCAAATCTCAATGTGTGTGTCATCACTGCATTAAATTGAATATGAAAGCTTGAAAAGGTGTGTTTTCAGATGGGATTTGAGGGTGCAAAGGATGTCAATATTGTGCATATCTTGTGGGAGAGAGTTCCAAAGGCAGGGGGCAGAATGGCTGAAGGCTCTAGAAGCCATGGTGGTCAAGTGGGAAGATGGTGACGTGAGTTGCAGAAGAGGATCTGAGAGTACCAGAGAGTGTGTAGATATGAAGGAGTTTAGAAAGATACAGAGGGACTCGGTTATGAAGGGCCTAATGTTGAGAAGCAGAATCTAGAAATCAATATGATATATAGTGATATGATCTATGGAGGGAGTTCTAGTAATAATACAAGTGGCTGAAATCTGGACCAAATGCAGGATGTAACCAAAGAATGAATGAGCATAGCGATGCTTTTTGGTGTAAGCGACGGGCTAAGATGAATAATATTAAATAGATGAAAGTATGGAGAATGAGTAAAATTATTGATGTGGGCCTCAAAGGACAACATACCGTCCAGGATGACACCCAGACTCTTAATCTGAAGGGAAGGAAGGACTTTATAGTTGTCAGTGATTAGAGAGAAAAGAAACTAATGAGGAACCTCAGTTTTAGCACTATTAAGTTTGAGGAAGTTGTAGGAAAGCAAAGACTTAAGTCGGAAAGGGGATTGGGTGGAAGGGTGGAAGTAGGCGCAGTGGATAGATAGAGCTTCATGTCATCTGCATAGCAATGGAATTGAATGCCGAATTTCTCAAAAATATGGCTAGGAGGTAGAAGGTAAATAATTGATGAAAGGGGGCTTAAGACAGAACCTTGAGGAACACCACAAGCAACTGGACAAAAGCTTGATCTGAAATTTCTAAGCTGGACAAAGTGAATGCTGCCAGAGAGGATTTAAACCAGGCAAGAGAGATAATCACTCTAGGAGAATATTATGTGAAATGGTATCACAGGCTGCACCCAGATCAAAAGGAACAGCTATGGTAAAAAGTGGGGATGCACAATAATATCAGCACATCATTGTTATCGGCAGATACTGGACCACATGCTGATAATAGCAGTACGTCATCAGTATCTCAACCAATACAATTATTATGTCAGATCAGACAACACCTCTGTGCCGTACCAGGGGGAATTTTGTTGATTAATTCAGAGGACTAGTTGGTCATAATCTACCACCTGATCCATCAGTTTTAGTTGATGTCATTTGTTTTGTGCAGGCCATTCACGTTTACTTATGATTGGTTGAATATAGGCAGATATGACGCAGTCACTAATAGTATAGTAAATAAAGTAAAATGGATGACGTAAAAGCAAAATGAGTCATAAAGCTTGGTTGGCCTCGATAATCTAGCCCAAACTATTTAGTTTTAACTAAAATGTAGCTGCTGGTAACTTTTGCACCCAATAAAGATGAAAATAACAAATGTCAAATCCATGCCTGTGTCTCATAATCCAGTTCCTATTGTACTTTAATAAAACAGCCCTCCAAAATGACCACAGCATTACAATTGACAATTACAAATATGTAGCAGTTATTTTAGGGGATTTCTATGAGATTATATTGTGAAGTATCTGCACTCTTCTGTCAACACATCTTTCATAATCTAATATTAATGAGTCCAAGATAATGCAATGTTGAACTCATCAGTAGATTGTTAGGGTTTACCACAAGAAAATCAGGCTCACATGTTGGGACACCAACAAATAACATTTTTCTGTGGCTTCTTTTCTTGAGCTTATTCAGATATTTTAACCACTAAACCACAATTTAGAGCATTTCATGAAAGAAATAAATAAGACATGTTACCGTGAAATATGACTCAAATTTGCCTTTAAAAATCTCTAAGCCTCTAATATTGAGATGTAAAGGGCAACATCACACTCATTCCAAGCATTAAAATTACTGTAGGAAAAATAAACAGCCGTGAACTATTGTTTCAAATCTACTATTTGTTCCACACCACCACATAAAAACATCAATTTCCACATAATGATCAACAGTTTTTTGATTTTTACACAACTATTTATCACAGGGCAGCCTTGTGGTTTTCAGTTTATAATTCTGCTGTTTTTCCCAAAAGATTCTTTCAATTTTTTTTTTGTAAATCTATATTTGTTTTGCTTTACAAGCACTTTATTTCTCAATGCACTGGATTTTTTCCATGTCATGCATACATGATATTTCTGTCAAATGCTACCGAGGGAAATACTCAAAATTAAGACAGATTGTTTGTTTTTCTTCAGTATTCACAAATTCTGTTTGAGCCATCCATCCATCTTCTAACCACTTATCCTCTTGAGAGTCACGGGGGAGCTGGAGCCTATCCCAGCTGACACTGGGCGAGACGCAGGGTTCACCCTGGACAGGTCACCAGACTATCACAGGGATGACACATAGAGACAGACAACCATTCACACTCACATTCACACCTACGGACAATTTAGAGTCACCAATTAACCTGCATGTCTTTGGACTATGGGAGGAAGCTGGAGTACCTGGAGAAAACCCATACTGACATGGGGAGAACATGCAAACTGCACAGAAGAATGAAACCAGGAACCTTCTTGCTGTGAGGTGACAGTGCTAACCACTGCACCACCGTGCTGCCCCCTGTTTGAGCCAAATAACCTCACTATTGGCCATAAAGCTGTGCTACCTTTCTAAAGCAGGAGCTGTGTGGCTGGTGTTCGAATATATCTGCAGTTGTGAGCAACAGTCAGGTCAAACAACCCAACATCTCAACTTGTGACCTGGAAAAAAGAAATGTTTAACAATGTAGAGACTCAAATGACATTGTTTCTAAAGAACCTCTTCCTGCTCATTGCTTCCATCCAGGTTTTTACCAAAATTATGAGGAAAAACCTCGACTGTATCCCGTCGTCCACCACTAGATCTACTATAGATCACTATAGATCTCAACTTTGTTTTTATTATCAAGATTTATTTTTACATCATCTTGATCTCATTTTCATCATGGAAAAAAGGTTGTTGATGAAAAATTTTGATCATAGTTTTTCATAAACGAAATAAACACTGCCTATAGGGACTTTCCAGCTCCTTATGCTACGTCATTACCAGCAGCGTTTCAAACTGCGGCATATCATCCCACCATAACAGGTGCTATCCGGCTGCATTATGCACTAATGCTGCCCGTCCACACATCATACTGCTGGGACAGGTGCCATCCAGCCAACTGGTAGTGTGTTACAACATTCTGAAGGGTTCCATTCAGTCGTGCTGCAAACTGATGCCACCCAGCAGCATATCATCTCACTGCCAAAAGTGACTTTTGATGTCAGTGTCGGATGCCGAAATCACTGACAAAGCGGCAATATCTGATGACTTGGGAATGAGAGTGGGCTGACATATCACAATGGAAAACGCGATGGATATGAGGGACCTACTTGAAACTGAAAAAAAAGTCAAATCAAATGTTGGCCTGTTGTGAAAAAGCTCTGAAAACATTATAACAAACGAACAAATGCCTTGAAAAACATTTTATTTTACTGGTGAAGTTTTCAAGTATGAAATTGGAATTAGCTTCCCGATGTTTGATTGATGTCTTTTGTTGCACACTTTGTACTGTTTCCTGTATGAACAAAACCATCTAATTAGATTAGTTTCTACCACATTTGTCAAGTGCACTGCATAAAGCTCAGAGATTAGTTAGATTAGTTTGATATAAAGGTAATTTCTTTCTTTGACTTGGAGTCTTAAGGACGATTTTCAATTTGGCTTCTTCTCCGTCCTGTTTCTCTTCTTTTTAATCTCATCTCCTGCCTGCATTTCCCCTCCCTTTTGCCTCTGCTTTCCTTTCCTCACTCCCTGCATCTCTCATTTTCCCAATCACCCTCTCCTCATCATCTGACCTCTCATCTCCTCTTCCACCTTTTCAACCCCCTCCTCTTTTTCTGTCTCTGTTCCCTCTATCTCTCTCTCCTCTCTGTCTTTCCTCCTCTCTCTGTCTCTTCAGGTTGTTTGAGTACCATGGCAGGGTGTCTCCGGTTCCTCGGGTGGTGCCAGTCAAACGCCCTCGGGTAGCGGTGCCTCTGGTACGGCGGGTCAAATCCTTGCCGGTCAAACTGCTGGCACGCAACGCCTCCGTCCTCCCCACCAGCAACGGCAACAAACAGAAGTGTAAGTCTGTCTTTCTGTCTGTCTGTCTAGAAGAACTCAAATCTTTAGCGCATCATTGTCTACAACCGAATGAATTAATCACTCTATATAATGCTGGAAAAATCTCAAAATAAACGCACTGCGTCAGTACAACAATATGAATTGACTTTTTTTTTTTTTTTCGTCTAACAACTAACACATGTGGTTGTCTATAGGGAAAAAAAGAACAGGTCTTGGCTTTATAATCTTACAGGACGTGAACACCGCTCTCACCGCAAGCCACTGTCCAAGCGCCACATTTCGACAACTTCAGAGTGAGACCAGGTTGCACAAAAACATGCATGGCTGTACAAGCCTAATAAAGCTTCTAGATGGAGCATCCATTGTAGTGCTACAATTAAAAGACGCTGCAGCTTTCCCACCAGCGGGCGTGGCTTCAGCACATTCAGAGAACACGACCCCAGCATCTTAGAATAGATTTTGAAACAGAATTTTCTATACTTGGCGGCTTTTTTAATCATTCAAATATTGCTGGGTGCTTGATAGCACATTTTTCTGTGGTGTGACAAAGTCACGACACATATTTATTTTTGCTTCACCCTGACTTTAAGTACATCAGTATGATCACATTGTTGGTAGAAGTCCAATATTCTGTTGTTAACCACCATGTCATCAAACTCTCTGTTTTTGCTCTCTGTCTCCACATCTGTCTTTTTTCCTTTGTTTATTTTTTCTTCTCTTATATCTTCCTGACTTCCTAACTCCACGCTGCCAACACAAACTTCCCCTTCATCTTACTTTCAAGTCTATGTTTTACATGTCAGTGGAAAGTTCAGCCACCAGGGCGACTGTTGTCATTTTATTTTTGCATCCTGCTCATTAAACATTCATTTCACATTATGTTCATATTGTGGATCTGAGGAGAGACGCTGATGCCCTGTCAGCTTCTTTCATATTTGACTTCGACCTGAACCTTTTTTTCTTTCCAAACAGCAGTTTTTTATTTCTGCTGAGTTTCATTGAATTCCACTCTGTGCAGAGCTCACAAAGCACTTTTCGTGTCACTGGTTTGAGTGTCTTTCTGTGTACTCATCAAACTTGCATTTCGAATGGTTTTGAAAAGCAATATCAAAACAGCACACACACTTTTTCTTCACCGCTCACTTTTTTTTGGAAGCTCAAAATAAAGAGCTGACATTTTATACTTCTTTCCACGCTGCTGATGTGAAGCTGGTTGTGCTCATGTCCTTCTGGCCCTGCGGTCCACATCATAAAATCTGGAAAAATTAAATAATCAAATCTTTGTTATTTTGTTTTATTGAATCAACCATTACTAATCTCTGGGCTGCTTACACTCACGCTAACAGTACAAGCATTTTTTTATTTTTATTTTTTATAAATTGTCTGAATGTAACTTTACTCTAATATTACAAAATAAATAAATAAAATAAAACCATTATTATTATCAGTATGACACAGTGAAACATTAGACAACTTTGAGATTTGAAAATATGGTTTACCTTTCACCCAACCTTTCACTAAGCTGGACTCACTCTGGTGTCATCCGTGTCAAGGCTGGTGGTGAAAGCAGCTGTTTCAGGAGGGTGTCTTGATGTTGGCAGGTCATAGGTGTTTGTGGGTTATATAAACTGAATGGCAAAGTTTCCACTTCTGTTACATGGTGCAAATCAACAAATCAAACTATTCATCTTTGCCACATGTTGTTGGAACTGACAAGTCAACAGAGCCATATTTGCTCACCTGGTGTCCCCCAGGTATCCTTATAGATCAGCTCTTGGCTGCCAAGTCTTTCAGCAACATACTGTATTTATTTTGTTACTAAACTATGACGCCTAAATAGATGAGATCTATTTCAATTCTAATCTGAGGCTTAAAACAGGTTGCATTTAAATGTAATTTATAACATACACATGCTTAAAATCTAAACCTACAACTACAGTTTTATACATTTGTACTGTTTTAAACTAATGCATTTGCTCATTAGTTCCATAACTAGACGAAACACATTTAACTCAACTTGTTGAAGACTGAAGTAGTTTTACTTGACAGGCTGTGTTAATGCATAACACTGTATGAATCTTAAGTTACATGATGCTTTTTGCACAAATGCACACAGGAAATATTTTTCAGGTTCTTATTGAAAATCTAATCAGACGTAACTACCATGGCAGTGTCATTCCAACAAGAAAACTGACCTCAGACAAGAATGAAATGGTGTGAACTTTTAGACTTCAGCTTTAACAGGTGCTTTTAGATTTCAGAAACCTTGGCTGGCATTGGATGGGAATGCTGGAGGCTCCTTATTATATTCCCACATCACATTATTTTGGCACTGAACTAGTTCTAGAAACCTAATTCAAACATAGAAACATTCAGATTAATCAGGGCATGC
Source organism: Cephalopholis sonnerati (assembly GCA_019142605.1). Lineage (NCBI taxonomy): Eukaryota > Metazoa > Chordata > Actinopteri > Perciformes > Serranidae > Cephalopholis > Cephalopholis sonnerati. The sequence goes on from JAGQAX010000065.1 coordinate 79,774, forward strand.
GCACTATTACTTCTCTTATTTGCACCCTCTAGAGTATTTCACACATTTGTGATACTTTCAGCAAGAAACTCCATTCAAACTTTTAAATGTCCACATCTCCCATACATTCTGGGTATTATTTAACTTTCAAATCCCATTAAACCTTTTTTAAGATATGCAACCTTCTCTGAAGCTTAGTGAAAATAAACACTGACATCACTGTTGACAGTGTGAAAGAGCTGTAAAATCCTCTTAAAAAATTCTCTTAAACTTGCTGTCAATCCTTCAGTTTTTCACTATACATACCTAATTTTAGCTTCAAAGCATGAGCAAATTTGTGCTCTTTCATACAATTTAACAATGGGTGCAAATGGAATTACACAATGGGCTGTGAGCCTGAATGTGACAGGAGGGCCAAGGAACTGCCGCATTGACTTCCATGGAAACGATGACCAGAAACTTCTGGAGGAGGGCAGACAGTGGTAGTTTTCTACTCATTTTTGGCACAAAGAGTGCACCTCAAGTTAATTTCTGTAAAATAGCATCTACAATTAAATTCAGTTTAGTGTCAGCTTTTCAACAAAACTTTAAATACTCCACATTTTTCATACATTATGAAAATTAGTAAACTTTTAAGGCCAGCAATTCAGTTCAGCATCAGCTTTCCAACAAACCTTTAAGATTCAACATTTGTCATATATTATGGCCAGTACTCAGGCTTTAAAGCCAGCAGTTCAGTTAAGTGTCAGCTTTTCATCAGACCTTAAAATATTCAACATTTTTCATACACTTTGAGTTTTCCTTAACTTCCAAAGCCAGCAATTCAGTTTTTATTATTCAACGTTTATAGCCAGCTATCCAGTTTAGTGTCAGCTTTTTCAATATTTAGCATTCACACCACAATTTCTTCAAAAATTGCCTTTCCTTACCTGTGATTTCTGAATTGAAAGAGAAGAACTTATCTTCAATTATAATCAATTCCCCACCTTAGGAATGGCATATTATCTCTTGTTGCATTCAGAGGTCATAGGTCAGAGCTGTGGCTGAAAAGCAGAACTTTGGGAGGTGGCAGGGATTTGGTGTCAAGGACAACTCAGCAGAGGGATCTCTGGCAGACTCAAGGGCTTGTGTTCTCGCTGAGTCTCCAGGAGGAAGCATTATGTGTTCCTGCTGTTAAAATGAGCAGTGACAGCTCTGAGGATAGAGAAAGCAGGCTTACAGCAGAATGATTGATGTTTTTTTTTTTAAATCTGGACATCCACTCACTCATCTGTTGTCAAGGTACCTTTGAGGAAGTTGGGCTCAAAACGTACCCTTTTATTTGTCCTCGTCCAATTTCTCTTTTTTTTTTTCCACTTATCCCTTCAGCCTGTCTTCACCAGAAAAATGACAGCACTGGGTGTTTGTTCAAATTGGGGTAGTGTAAATATGTCTTCCATCAGGATCAAATTCAGAAGTAACACAGCTTTGTTATACCACAAAAAGTGGTCCTCTAAAGGAGTTTGGTTGTCAAAGCTTTAATATTTCCCTAACATGAACCAAGTACTTATAGTTGGCTTATTTTACTCAGACTCCAGCTGCTGCGAGAGGCAGCAAACATCCTTTCATTTTATAGTTCCAGTTTACTAATAAAACTCTCCACAGTATGAACAGTGGTTACATGAGCCTCAAAACCAGACACAACTCAGCCCTGAGCAGAGTGACCGTCCTCTACTGACCAATCAGACTGCAGTATTCACAGCTCCACCTTTTAGTACCAGATCTGTGTGCTAAGTACCCCAACAGAGGGGGGACCAAACATGGGGACGGTATGGGACAGTTCTATTGGTACCATCCACAACTTTTCACAGTGGAAACAGAACAAAGGCGTACTGAACTGGTGGCTAACATTTGACCCATCAGTCACACTGAAGTATCATTTGAACAGTGTTTTCTAAACCCTGTTAATCTCCTCGAGATTCAGCCTTTGTCTAATATAAATGTCCAGCCTGATAAAGTACTATCATCAGAGTGTTCCAGAAACGTAATAATGTTTAAATGAACTTGTAAAATGTGATGCTCTGCAGGCTTATTAATCAGAAAATAGACAATAACATCTCTCTGTCTCTGTCTCTGTCTCTGTGTCTCTCTGTGTCTCCCTACCAGCAGTGAAAGGTGCAGAGCTTCAGGCGATCAAGTCAGAGTTGACTCAGATTAAAGCCAACATTGAAGCTTTGCTGGGCAGACTGGAGCAGATCACAGAAGACACACACATCACCGCCACAGGTGAAACACACACACACACACACACACACACACACACACACACACACACACACACATAATGGGATGACTGACATCAAAGTATGTGGGGCATGTCAAAATGTCTTTGAGCAAGACGCTGAACAAGTGATGGTCAAAAATGAACAAACAAATCTTTTTGAACAACTCAGACAGTGTCAGATATGAACCAGGTCAGCCTGTTCGAGTGCACACGAGTCCCTCCTCCCACTCGTGGTTACTGTAGGGTACTGCTCACACTGCCTGTGAGTGAACAGAATGCATTTGAATTGGACTCCAGTTCAGACAGCCGAGCAGCCGCACTCATTGAACGAGACCACGTGAACCATCCTCTCAAGGTGAGATGTATTCTGCTTACCCAGGAAGAACGACAAATCGATGTGGTCAGATCTGTAACATCTGTTGGGCTTTCATGGCTTTCAGATACATGCAAGCATTGGCTCCTTGCTTAGAAAATTCATTATATAACGTATAGATAGCCTAGCAAAAGTTGAATATCTTACTGTACACCTTAAAAACATCATTCTGTACCCCTGTTGCTTTGAATACCTGAAGAAAATAAGTTCAATTCTACGAATAACATTAGAGCGGTCAGCTTGCCACTTAACCAGCCTGCTAGATGTCATGTTGTCTCGGGAAAAAGAACAACTGGAGTCAGAGGAAGACGCAAACTGAGAGCATAACTCACGGCATTTTGTGGTATTTTTTTCGTCGAGCTGTAGGCAGTGATAGAATCCTGTAGATACAGGAGCTAGAAGCCACAGACGTAGAGGAGGATGGTATTTCTGAGGAGCCAGCTTAATTAATGGTTGACAGAGTTTAACTGGTTGTTGTACTGGTTTTTGAGGTGACAGAGGCGCTGTCTTCTCTTTCTGTATCAAAATAAAAGGTTCAAAAGGTTTGATGCATTTACATGTAACAACTTGGAGGAACTGTGAAAAGAATCGGACCACCCGTCACTACACTGAACCTCACATTATTAGTGCAGTTTATTAATCACACATGCTACAATTTGTTGAAGCAGTTAAAGAAATAACTGCTTAAAACACATTTTTATTGCAATATTCACACACAGAAGCCAGGAAGTTATAAAACCGCTATGACCAGAAAATCAGTAATGTGGTTCAGGAAGGAGCTTGGCATGGAGGCACATCAGCAGCTTTTAGTTTGACTCAGGAAAACTAAAATATTTTGGAAACCCTTGAACCAAGATATATTTTTATTATGGTATTGGTACATTATGTAGAAAATTGAAGCATGACGCAGCATAAACACTACTGCTCTTAACTTAAGGCTTCAGTTAACTGAAGGGGTAACTACTGTATTTTCCAGCCTGGACCCTATTTTCCTATTTTATGTGTCATATGGGAACAACAACAATGTCTGAAATTGGTCCAGTATTGAGTGAGCCGCCACCTGCAGCACAGGCTGCAATGTAACTGCTCAGGGCATTTGGCACCATCTATGTATGTCCACTTAAAGTGTTTGTTTTTGCCATACTTTCACATCTAACTGGATGAGATACGAGTTTATTTAAACCAAACCAGAGCTGACGATCGTTGGAACAGCTGAAAGACAAAGCGAAATGGTCTTGGTGAGTTTAATTTTGTCTCTGTTCACTTTAAATGAGCTTTGATGATGATGATAAAATTGCTGCTTATTTAAATTGAGTCTGGTGGGTTTGACAGTACTGATTTTGGGGCTGTTTCTGGTTAAACAAAAAGGATCTTAACTCTCAAAAAAAAGGTTTACCTCTATGGGGATCCTTTCCATAATTTTGTGAGACACTTACAATAACAATCAGAGCCAGTCAGCAAAACTAAGCACTTTTAGTGGAGATACATTGATGGTGCCAAATGCCCTGAGAGGTTTCATTGCAGCCAGGTTTCGTGACTGCTGCCTGCAGCAATCTCACTCAATTCAAACACTGTCATATCCATCACTCAGACATGAAAACATGGAAAAATACAGTCATGGTTTGAAAAACACCAAGGTTACCCTTAAAGTGCTCTCTTGCTGAGCAGTCTGGTTGATGATTTAAAGCCTAACTAAATCATGCCTTGAGCCACGGAGTCATGTAGAACTAATAAAGCCACATTATGGCGGGCAGCTGTGACTCAGAGGTGGAGCAGGTCTTCCACTAATCTGAGGATTGGCGGCTCAATCCCTGGCTCCTCCAGACTGCATGTTGAAGTATCCTTGGGCAAGATAGTAAACCCCAAATTGCCCTTGATGGATGTTCCATCTGTGTGTGAGTGCGTGTGAATGGGTACTGAGTAGCAGGTGGCACCATGCATGGTAGCCTTGGCGACCAGTGTATGAATCTGTGTGTGAATGGGTGACTGTGACAGTTTCAACATAGACATTTAGTTATCATTTGACCTAAAGATGACCAAAACATGCTGCTTAGTGAGGATGATGAGCTGTAATACTAGTCTATTCTCATTTCAAAGCTGTCAAATACCACAGTTTTGTCGGTGATTTCAGTGTCAGACACCTGACGACAAAACTCTTTTGCGGCGGTATGATACACTGCCAATTGGTGTCAGTTTGTAACGCAGCTGGACATAACTTTTCACAGTGTTATGATATGCTGCCGGACTGCTCCTGTTGTGGCAGCATGATATGCAGACAGGTTGTGGCCGGTTGGCACCTGTCGCAGCAGTATCAACAGCATCAATTTGAAACACTGCTAGTGACAACGTAATGTAAGGTACTGGAAAGTCCCTGAGGGGCCGGTGGGAGGGGTGATGGATTGGTCCAACAAAGCCGGACCCAGGAGCCCGGTGTTTGCTTCCTGTATGTATGTAGGGCAAAACCATGACGTTTTTTTCCTAACCTAACCACATGCTTGTATTGCCTAAACCTAACCATGTGCTTTTGCTGATATCCTGACATTGGTTGCCAAGTGTTTTGTTGCCTAAACCCAACCAATCAATCAATCATTTTTATTTGTCACATGGAGACTATACAAGGTACAACTCCAGTGAAATGTGATCCCATCAGCTCCTTAAACTTGTGCTCTGTAATTTAGTCCTTTATTTGGCATCTTCCCACATCGTTGGCTGCTGCTTTATAACTGGTCATGTTACTGGATGGTTCTGGTAATCCATGGCTTTTGGTTGTGGAGTGATTTAACTATCCACACATTCTGACGTCAATGAGACAGCTGCAGGGTCACTGTTCCTGAGTCACCCCTCAATGGTGTAATGTGATTTTGTTGCCAAAACCTAAACAAGCCCTTTGTTGATGTTTTGCTGGCGTAGGCAGCAGTGTCCCGGAGCATCAACAGCAAACGTAGGAGAATACCTAATGCGTAATATGTAGATGTGAAAGGCTCTAACAGGTTAATGCTGGGCTGAGAGGAAAAAAAGGTTTTGGGGGGAGCTACAGCACATCAGATGCATCCCGGCAGGTTTGAGAAGCACTGTGTTGCTTTTACATGCACAAAGCTGAGGCCTGCCGTCTCACATATTGCTCTAAAATTTTTCATAGGTGTTCAGCTGGGTTGGGATCTGGTATCTGTAAAGACCAAAGCATGTAATTATTTTTGTACTATTTATAGTTTATCACTCAGTGAGCCCTGGTGACCTTATGAAAGCATCTGCATTCATTACTTTACACTAATTTATTTAGATTTTTTTCCTTTATTTTGTCACTGATCTGTACCTGTCAGAAGTCATCATGAATGTCCAGGAGAGCTGAGTGTTGGGCTGGATAAAGTCCCAGAATGCAGACACACAGCAATCTGCTCTGTGTCCAACAGTAAAAAGCAAAAATGTAGGAATAGTCAAACTTTCACAAGCAAAGTGGTCTCATTCCAAAGTTGTTTGATAACGGAGCTTGGACAGTGACAAAGGACGTCCTTTGACATCGGCATGATATACTTGATGTTATAGAGAAATACGTGAGCTTGAAAGCCCAGCTTGAGGGGCTTTAGCAGTTGGGTTCACTTCCTTATCAGAAACTTTCTGGGAGCCATGTGTGCTCTTCAGATTCCTGGGTTTGTCACTTCAATAGATATGAGCGAGGAAGAACATGAACTATGTCTTTTCTCAGAGTTGTTACTTCCTGTGCTGTCTTCTGAAGACATGTGTGGCTTTTTTGATGTCCCAATTCAATGCAAAAGTCACCGAGGCCACATCTTTTTTGTGCATTATAAATCAGGCCTACTCCCGTGATGAAACACCTGCTGGAACTAAGACAGCATGCAGATGGAAAAATATTAAAGGAAAAAAAGCCAGTGCAAGCAAAAGTATGGCAAGGTAGTCATAGTGTTTTTGTGTCTTAAAAGTATTTGAAGGATATAATTGTTTATTTCTTTTCAAAAGTTACTCATTTATTTATTAATACATAACAAATATTTCTTAATTGTATGTAAAATAATGTTCAGGTTCAGCTCAGCTCTCACTGTCTGTACTTGAACTACACTGGATAAAATAGTTTGTTAATTAATTACAAAAAAAGTTTTAGAAATTATCTAAAAATCACGTGACAAAGATTTCAAAACAAATGAAGAATGATGGACTTTACAACATGTGTAAAGAAGTTTCTCAATATTCTGCTAAAATGCTCCAGTTTCTCCATATCCTCTTTATGGCAGCTCTAGGTACAAACCTTAGAAGTCCTGTCATGGGAGTGCGGTCAAGATCTTCTATCATCCCTTGGCAGAAGAAACTGGGGGAAAAAATCAACATTTTTTAGGCTTAATATATATTTCACTATTATTCACTATAATTTAATTAACTAAAGAGGTTCATATTTTATTTAAAGCTGCTTTCACACCGCCTCATGGTAACTAGGGGGTAAATCACCAGTTTTATCATGATACAATATTATATAGATTCTTTGGACAATGATACAATATTTGTCGATATTACGATATCCACCAAGATATGATTTTGATTCAATGCAATTTTGATTGTTATGAGTTAATATTATCTGCCCATATAACACAATTGGTTACAGAAGAAGCTGCCACCCCTTTCTTTTTTGTTTTTTGCCATGAAAGATAAAAACAACACCTGAATAATGTAAATATTGTAACGGCTTAAGTACAATGAAGTTTACTTTAAACTGACTCTACTAACACAAATAAAACAGTAAATGGGATAAGTTAACCTTCAGCGCTTTCTGTCAGAGACACCTTTCAGAAAGAAATGTTTTCATTTTAACCCAAACCATCATCTTTTCCTAAAACTTCAGGTCTATCTGGGTTAAAGCCCTGAAGGTGAACTCCTCCCAACAGCCATAAAACATGGATTAATAACAAAAGTATCAAATTCAGTTCAGTAATAACTGTAAGAGTTCATGGACAAAACTATTGCTTTTTGCTAGTGACCCATATTTAGCTCGAGTATCTTTACACAGCATAAATTAGCCTAGCGGCTAGCAGTTTTTTTCCTCTTCTCATAGCTTAACAAATTACATGTAATGTTATTATTTTTCTTCTTTACTATTGGTTTAAGTCACTGCATCTCCTGACAGAACAGCTCTGTTGAATTTCAGAATTTTAGCCCAACGTTGTTAAAACAGAGCAGCTAATGTTGCTGTAGTGAGAAGTTAGCAGAATGAGATGCCCACTCAGGGTACGTTGTGTTTCATCTCATAACAGCATTGTTTACATACGCCATTAACTGTCTGTTGACCTGTATTTTCTCTGAATTCCAAACTATTTCCATATGGATGATTTATTCTTGAGTAAATAACATTATCTCTTTCTCTTTCTCTTGGCTGCTTGCCATCTGCCTTCTGCTGTTTGACAGCTACAGAGACTTTCAAAATAAAAGCATATCCTAAAGATGATGATATAGATCCATATTTTCACTTAACATTGATGATACTGGATTGTTGATCATTAAATCGATATATTAATCCACATTGATGGATCGTTACACCCCAAGTGGTAACCACCCTGATAACCACCTATCTGCAAGAGCATTCCCCAACTGCAACGACAGGCAGGTGCTTTGGTTGACAGTTGCAGCACGGCAAGCTAGCTTGTACCTCCATTCTGAAGTAAGACAACAGTCATCACTGAAATTACCAGATTTCTACAAGATTTCCACAAATTTGGACAATTTGGTAGAGATGTCATCCCAGGTCCAGCTTTTCTTCTGTCTTTCCTAAAAGGTTGCTAGTGCTGTAACTGCAGATATTCAGACACCAATCAGCTCCTCCATCTTGTCTTCTTTGTGCTTCCATAATGCCCACTACTTGATCTGCCAAAGCCAGGCGACAACCGCCAGAGGTTCAACATAGTGAACTCTAAACAGCAGAGCAAAATCTGTGCACGTCAATGTGCGTGGCAACAGCTTCACACCCCACCACCGTGTTGGTGGGCCTCTCTGTCACGTTCCTCTTACCAAAATGACTGAAGGTGACAAGTTGGCCCACAGCAATGTGAAAGCCCCATAAATGTCATTCGCGTGGAAACCACCAGGAATCTATAAAATGAAATTCAGTTTGAAACACCACAAATCCAAATCTGAGAGCGTGTGAAAGACGTCACTGACATATGGTATATACAAAAAGAATATGTGGTGTGCAATATACATAATAAAATGCACTAAGTACAATTAAAAAAAAAAAAAGCAATGCATGGTAGAAGACGGTGATTCTTTGGTAGTGTTTTCCAGTTGGCAGCATAGAAAGGGGTAACACACATCTGTAGCACATGGACAGAACTCCACAAATGAACAGCATATTTTATGTTTATGTCCTGTGCGTCACATAAAAAAAACATATCAGATACACAAATATATGTGATCATAGCTGTCACTTAGGCTGGAGACACTGGGGACATATTCCCACCACTTTCTGGAAGGACCTGTTTTGTCCTTATCACTTTTTAAAAGCACCATTTGTTAAAAAGTGTTCTGAAAAATAGCAGCGACCAAGCAGTGGTATTTGAAGACGTCAGAATGAGAACTGGTTGGTGATTTCAGTTTAATTGAGATGTGTCCCAACCATGGGCGAATATAAAACAACATGATATCTCAAGAATGCCTTGAGGGATTTTTTTCCATATTTGGCACAAACATTCACCTAGACGCAATGATGAAGTGAATAGATTTTTGGGTTTCCATAGGTCAAAGGTTAAGGTCACTGTGACCTTATTTATCTCATTCTTGTGAACGCAATCTCTTGAGCTCACTTTGAGGGTATTTTTTTTTTCAAATTTGGCACAAACATTCACCTGGACTCAACCATGAACTAATTGGAATTTGGTGGACAAAGATTAAGGTCAATGTGACCTTGCATCCATTTCATTTTTGTGATTGCGATGTCTCAAGAAAGCCTTGACGGAGCATCCTCAAATTTGACACAAACATCCACTTGGACTCACGAATGAACTGAATAGAATTTGGTGGTTGCAGGTCAAAGGTCAAGGTCACTGTGACCTCACAAAACATGTGCTAAGTATGACAAAGTTTCACACAAATCTCTAATACAGTGGTTCCCAACATTCTTGCATTAGGCCAGCAAGTTAGTGAGTTAGTTTGCTGTCACTGTCGAGCAGCTATCCATTAGTCACTCGCCGTTCAAAATAAATTCCAATTTGCCAGAAATTCACTGTAGCTCAAAAACAAGTGTATTTTTTTACAAACTTGACACGTTTGCGAGTCACTTGCACTCCATTCAAAATGGACCAGTGACCCACTTATTGACCATGAGCCACCAGTTGGGAACCACTGCTCTAACAGGACATAATCATGGAGTGCTGACATTTGTGTTATGATTGAACTTCTCATATCCAAAAAAAAGGTCAAAGCTCAGCTTCATTGTGACATCATAATGTTCTGAAAAAACACTTTCTGGCCATTGCTCAACACCCTAACCCAGACACAGAAGGGGAGACATTTCGTCAGATACTGAATTGGTGACACTAATCTTGGGTGTCCACCTTGAAACTGTGCTGATTGTACAGTGTCTTTGGGGTAATTGTTTGTCTTTTTGGTCATTTGATGTCTCTGTGGTTGTTTTGTGTCTGTTTAATCTGTCTTTGTACTCATTCTTCCTGGTCAGTGTGTGGGATGGGGGGTGGTGTGGGGATCCGTACACTTTCAGCCCTTGGGCCTTTGCTTGGTAGGCCTATAAAGTAATCATTCATGGCCCCAACTAATGTGAAAACCTATCCCCTAGTAGAGGCAGTAACCAAGGCTATGTCCTGTTGATGTACCACTTTTCCCTGACCTGCTGTAATTATTTACATTGACGTCCAACTGCTCTCCCTGTTATGTTACTTAAAATTGCCGATGTTGAAGACTGAAGACTGAAAATGTTGTTTCATTGGAGCCCTTATGTCGCCTCCACTTTCAAACACAAAGTGGTGCCCATTGCATATGATGTATAAAATTATATCAGAAATATAAAAACCATTCACACCAAGCAGTCCAGATGCTTTTTATAATAACTTACATGCTGTGGGATCTTTACAATATTTTTCCCATTTAAATTAAAACAAATAAAAGACAACAACATGTACAATGAAATAACAGACAGCCACACTGTTTGAAAGAATAAGAGTAGCCCATCTGTAAGCCTGATATAAGCACTGCCACAAAAAAACACACTGTCCCATACCACAGCAAAATTTTTGATCATTCAAACAGGTCAAATTTTTCTGGACAAGCATCTATTGGGGGCCAATCGTCACCCAACATCTGTTCATGTCGTTAAATTGCTCCGATATTAAGTATAATTACCGTAAAAAATAGGAGGATAACAGCATGCAGAAGGGACCAAAGGAAAGCCACGAAATATTTCTCCCATCTGCTGTCAGGCTGTGATTTAGACCACTGTGATGAACAGAAGGCTTCAGATTTCTGGACCTGCACAATCCGAGGGGGATGTGGTTGTCCTGAGGGTCGCTGAAAATCACGGTACGATGAATGGTCAGTCAGAATATTTTGTCGTCAGCATTGTGTGCTTGTTGTGACCTCTGACCTTTTGCAATGTTTGTGGTGAACGTAGAGCTAGAGAGACGACAGAATTCACTTCCAGAGTGCTTTAACCTGACCTAAGTGTTAAACATCATGAAGCTTGAGAACAGACGAAAGCTATAATGACATCCACACGGTTAAACTTCATTCAGTTCATAAGGTTGGACATACTGAAGACATACATCAAAGCATTACAAACATAGCACATTGTTTTTGTACTAGCCAGCGAAAATTCTTCCATAATAAATATCCTAATAAAATACATTAAACACAGCCTCATAAAGTTAATTGTGCTTGTCATGTCACATAATAAGAAGAATATTTTTGTCTTGTTGTCGTGCAAAAAAAACTTAAAGAGCTGCCCGCAGAGGCTGTTCTAAGTCACTGTTAACAATACTAACTGGCACGATAATAATCCAGAATTGTAAAAATACAAAACCACAGACAACAGCCAGTGGATGGAAACAGACTCAGAGACGAAGAGAAAGCAGACACAGCCTGCTCAGTGTTGAATTGTGACAGAGTTTCTCTGGAAACATGTGGAGCTGGACGGTGTTCAACACTTAACTTACGTATACTTGCACCAGGAGCCTGGGCTGCAGCTTCAGGAACAAAACTAGGAAGGCAAAAATGTGTGTGTAGCCTGATTCCAGGCCTCTCAAATGCAGCCCCTCATTTGAAATTTTGACAAACAGTACAGAAGTCCTGTTCTTGTGCACAGGTGGTGCCACAGATTTTTCCTCGCTGGGGCTCATTGAAGTGTAAAAGGAATAGTTTGGACTCTTTGAAGTGGGGTACTTATCCATAGACAGTCGATGTCAGTGGAGAACCCTTAGTTCAGAGAAGCAGGCTGGAGTACAACATGGAATCTAAGCTGTCTATTTCCATGGCTAAAACATATTTTAGCCACCTTCAAAAAGTCTCACCCACAAAATCAGTATCAGTTTAAGTGCATGTGTTATTGAGATCATTTCACTGCTTCACCCTTCTGCCAGACAGCCCATTTCAATGGGGAAGATATTAAAATCTTCTGTTCCTCATCTATGCTCTCATCAAAGCCACAGACTCCACTGACAAAAACATTTATTTCATCTTGCTAAACACAGGAGCTGCTGGTCTACCACTGCTTCAGTCAGACAGTTAGCTTGTGTTACTGTGTGACTTTGTGGATCCAGTGCAACCCATTTAAATGGCAAAGCCACACAATAACACAAACTAACTGATCGAGGCTGCAGAATAACAGCAGCTCCTGTGTTCAGCAATCTTAAATCACTGTTTTTCTCAATGTCTGGTTTTGAAGAGAGCAATATAACTTTATCTTCAGTTCAATCCTGTAGAACTTTATTTATCCTGAAAGAAATTCTTGTGTCAGAGAATACTTCCAATTACAGTAACACTGAGTACAGTAACCACAATTTTAACATTTCACAACCAGTAATAACCAGACAACCAGTGGGTTCTTCGGGTCAGGGTCACTCACTGGGTCAGGGTCACTCACTGGGCCCAGTTTTAGAACAACGGAGTATTAAACATGACAGAAGTTTTTTTTCAAGAAGCAGAAGCAAAATCCAGTGCCTTGTAGAGTAACAAAGGAGAACAATAAGTACAAAAGATACTAAAAATGAACTAAAATAATGTAAAAAAACAAAACAAAACAAAACTGAGAGGTAGTGTTGGACATGACTGAGAAAATTATATCGCACTACACTGACAAGTGATCACGATATTGAAGATTGATATTGCACATTGTGAAAATATTGCACAAGATTTTGAAAAGCAGTAATGTGCATCATATTAAGTAACAGCGCACCTACTGTAGGTGGTTATTGCTGTCAGTGTCCTTTGTCTCAGCTCTCCTCCCTACAGAAGGCAGAGGAGTTATTCAGTTTGATGGTCACAGGTAGAATAGATCTCATGTGACGTTCTGTAGTGCCTCATTTCCCTGTCAAAAATCATTGTTCCACTGCAGTAGATTGCCGAGCTGTCACGTCCAACTCCAGCCTGCCTCTCCAAACTGAGGACATGCCAACTGATGTCTGCTGTTATAATATACTGTCTATGAACAAATCTCTCATACAACCCCACTCCAAAAAGTCTGAACTATCCCTTTAACCCATGTGTTCTGATGAGACTGGCTTTGCTCCCTCTTTGTTAGGGATAACACAGGTCTGCTGTGTGTGTGAAAATGATGACAAAATTACTTTGAAGCATCGTTATCACACCAAGTAAGACAACATGTTGTGTTTTGTATGTTATGCTGGTTATGAACATATAGTTATATTCTTTTTGTTTACCACAAAGTTATCCACAGCCTAAAAAATGTACAGTATCCTATACATTAAAGTTATTTATGTTTGAGCCCCAGAGAGGTCTAAATGTCTCTTTTAAATATTTCCAATAATAATTTGAATAGACCTTTTGAATCCTTGGAGGATAGTGCTGTGTAAAAAAGATTAGCATTTGATAGTCTAGCGTTTAAGCTCATTTTAAACGCCATGGGAAGTCATATTGATAAGAATTTCTCGTAAATTTAAGAAGAGTCTTGGTAATAAAAGAATGTTATATGTGTTTATGAGCTGTTACAGAGCTCCCAGAGTGGCGGGGATATGGAATTTGTGGTAAAAACAAGGCTACATGCAGATTTGTGACTTGAATGTCAATGTCAAGTGTTATATGCCCACCACAAACACCTCTGATTATTAAAAGCACCGCACACTGACATCAACAAGCCTTTTTAAGTTAAAAATGTAACAGTCAGCACTGGGACTAAGGGGCTGTTTGTTACTTATGAAGAGGAAGATGTTGGGGGAAAAAGGGGAAGGCATGTCAAATACAGTTTTAAATGTTTGTTTGTTTGTGTTTTTCATCTGCTTGAACTAATTTGACATGCATGACAAGAGTGAAAAACTCAGACCCTTTTTAACTCCAGAATTTTGTCTTCAGTTTTTAACTTTTAAACATTAAAAGGTATGACTTAAAAATCTCATAACTACTTTATGGTGGAGGAAGGGTCATGCATTTTCTGCCAGTTACACAGAGAGGCTCAAGGGGAAATATTTTTAGCTGCGTAGAGGGTTAAAATTAAGTTAAATTAAATCACATCTCAGCCACCCCCCATATCTGATAAGTAAAGGTCAGTCCCTAACAGATAGGGGGCCAACAAACATGGAACACAGACAGGAAGCCACATTTAAGTGACAGCATATTCCAGCCAGCAGTGCTGTTCACACCGGGTCTGAATCAAGCTCCTGTGGTCCCTCCCTGGCTGCCAGCTGGCTGACAGTGCTAACTGCTGCCAGGAGGACTGTGTGTGAAATGTTACTGTAACACAACTACAGTATTATCAAGTACAAATATTATCAGCAAAGTTTACTTACAGTATTAAAAGTAGACATGATCCAGAAAAATAAAGATGACATACACAGATAGAATTCCATTTTCTTCCTTGCCCATAGCCTTGGAGTTTACTCAGTAAAAATTGTTCCATGATATCTCCTATTGTTTCAAGCATTTCCTGTAAAAGTTCCAAAACAATTTATTAAATTGAATGAAATCATTTTCAGATTTATTTGGCAGGAGAGAAAACCCAGGGTAAAACTTAAAACTGTAGAGCATCCAGAGGAACGGCCCTTCCCTCTTTTATGGATTACTTTTACGCAGCCCAGATTAAATGCCTATTTAACATGTCTAACCAATGCCAGGTGGAAAGAAGTTAACTCATTTAATTTATGAATCATCCTCCAATTTATGCAGTATTGGTCCACCATAATTTGCGAAAATTTTAGATAATATAGAAAATTCCTGCAAGAAGCCCAGTTAAAAATGTAGGAAAATTATTTAAAAAATGAATATAAACTTGATCATAAATTACAAATAATTTAATTGTGTGCTTATGATTCCAGGCGCAAGTCTAATAAAACTGACAAAAGATTTAAGTCTTGAATTCCAAAAATATCTCCAGGTATGCAATCAGCTTGAATGATCAAGTACTGAGAATATTTATCTATGCCTACAAAAATGTTATCTCTAAATCCATGGAGGCCTTATAAAAAGACAACACCACATTACAAAATACAACAAAGAAACATGGGAAACAGAAGGTAAGTTATACATATCAGATGAGGAAGTTTTGGTGGAAATGTTTTATTCGTTTTTTTATCACACCAAAGCAGAAAGCAGATTTTGCTGGAAGGGACGCCAAATGTTAGAGACAGTGTGGGTTTCAGGAAGCCAATGGTTGCATGTATTTTGGTCCAGTCATTAGTCCTTTCTGGGAAGAGTTTGACAGAGCACTAAAAGTGTACTTAACACTGATTTGCCCTTGAAATTTTCTTCATTATTTTTAGGACACACCAATTTTCAGGGAAAACGTCATGATAAATATATGCTTCATAATTTGATATCTAATTGCAAAAAAGTCCTTACAAGGCGCTGGTTACTTATTGAACCCCCACAGTACAGGAGTGGATAGATTTAGTGAATGGCATCTGATCAAAATGTATTCAGCTCCTCACTGAATCCAAGTGAACGCTTGTGCCAAATTTAAAGATATTCTCTTGGGGTGTTCTTGAGGTAGCATGTTCACAAGAATGAGACAGACAAGGTCAGAGTGACCTTAACCCGGGACCAATGCACACCAAAAATCAAATCTGTTCATCATTGAGTCCAAGGACTTTGAGTCCAAAAAGGGACTTTCTTTTCTCTCTCCGGCTCTGTCAAACACTCACAGTGAGCAGCTGTATGATCAGTGCTGCTGTGCAGGGTTTCTAATATCAAGTTTTTGACCAGGAAAAACTGCTGAAGTCCAACATATTTCAGTCTTTAAAGTCATCATGTCCAGTAAAATATTTATTTAACTCTTAAGGAATAATCTTAATCACTCTCTCTTTTTGAATCATGGGGGTTGGTTTTATGTTTCTTTGCTAAAGGAGAATAAAATGAAACTGAAGCTCCTTCATTAAAGCATGGAGAATTCAACCAGCTGTTTTCATGATGTGACGCTCCTACATCATTTCATACTAAACACATTTTCTTACATTTGAGTCTTGTGCCTCTGTCTGTGTGCATTCAGAGCTGAGGAAGGCAGACGAGTGTAAGAGCGAGGAGGCGTGGCAGGAAGGGGAGGAATCGAGCTCAGAGCTGGAAGACGAGGAGGAGCACAGACAGAACAGCGAAGCTGAAGAGGAGGAGGACGAGGAAGAGGAGGGAGAGCACACGCAGGACGACACCCATGACCACATGCCGGTATTGTGTGTGTGTGTGTGTGTGTGTGTGTGTGTGTGTGTGTGTGTGGTCTAGTGCAGCTGCACTTGTGAGGACTCCTGTCATTTTACTGCCTTGTGAGGACCTTTGGACGTCGTCACACTGAAAATCTGATGTAACAAACAGTAGTGAACAACCTGAGGACATACTGTATTGGCCAGTCCAGTAACATCCCTGAGAAAAAAATCGATCAGTCTTCCTGGCATTGATTAAAGCTCATAGCCTTTATAAAAAGTCCAGTTTAGCACTAACTCAATTAGTCAAAGTCACTTTTCAGCACCACCTTGTTCCAGCTTCTCAATTGTGAGAATTTGCCACTATTTCATTTGGATTTGGACACTTAGCCATATAAAACAATCAACATTTTATCCACCTAATGATCAATTAATCGGGAGATGTGCAGATTCTGGTCCTGTTACTCTCAATTCCACAGGTGCAGTAATCAGGCTGGGAGAGTCTAACTTACTGTCCAACCTAATTCTCGGTTCTCAGTTCATCAGTTTGCAAACTGAACTGAACATTCAGCCTTGTGTAACTTCAGTGAGTCGGAATACAAATCTTTTTAATGGATCTTTGTAATGAATGAATTCTAGGGATTCAGTACACTGAGAAGACTTGCTTTGCCCATCACTAATATGGAGGTTACATCCCACAGCAGCTGTGCAGGGAGGAAAACAAACACTGTCCTTTATCTCCTGACTTATTAGGTTTAACCATATTACAGGCAGAATGTTATTACAGCAGGTCAAAAAGTCACTGGCAACTGTATGCTTGGTGGATTCTTTGTGTTGTTTCATGTAAAAGAATGCTTTTTAAACTGTAGTGCTTGAGAGCTGATAATACCTTCCTGTTATTATACTTCATTTTCCAATATATTTTATGCTCTGCTGTACAACTCCAATTCCAAAAAAGTTGTGATGGTGTGTAAGCACATACAGCGAGCAGCAGCAGTGACTGACCATTTCTATTAATACTATTATTTGTTAGCAGTAACCTGTTGACATGTGAAATGTTCCAAACATGTGTTTTTTTTTAGCATACAACAGTCTTTTGTTGCCCCTGCAAGTTTTTTTCTAACTTGTTGCTGGCAATGAAAAACAATAAAGTTTATCAGTTTGTTCATTAAATATCTTGTCTTTGTACTGTACTCAATTGAATATAGGTCAAAAAAGCTTTGCAAATCTGTCTTTTTTTGTCGTTTATGTTTTACATAGTGTCCCAACTTTTTGGCATTGAGGTCGCATTTGTTCTTTGTGGAATATGACTTGTTTTGACGGGCTCTGCTCTTCTACTGTGGTAGACTACAGATGTCAGATGAACTTGATTTAACTCTCAAGAGATTCTCAGTGAATTAAATGAAAATATTCTGAATTCCAGCCTCTCTCTGTCACCTTTATGTTGGCTAAAATTTCACATGATCATAATCTGAGGCCAGATTCACTGAATATTTGGGTAGCTGCGGTACATATTTATGTGTCTGTGTTCTGACCCTGGTCTTTTCTCCTGTTTTGTTGTTCAGGAGAACAGTCGCCTATCATCAGAGATTGACTCCATTCACCCATGAGAGGTAAGTGCTTCTTTATGACGTCAGGTTGCTTTCAAACACATGAAACTATGAGGCCAGTTTGTCTGTCCCTCTTTTCTTATATCCAAGTATAAGGTGATTTCCCCCCAGCATTTCTTTTTGTCTTCACTGTCATGGTATTAAGTTTAAGAGACATTGCAGCTGTATTCAGTTATATTTTTTTCCATCTCAGTTGTCCCAAAAAAAACCATAAATAATGCACAAACATGCACGTAGAGCAGCTGCCATGAAAAAATGTCTCCATGCATTGTGAAAGGAGATGCGTCTCAGAAACATGCCAGCACAGTAATGTGAACTAGGCTTTAGAGTAAAGTTTATTGTCCATAAAGAACACTCCATATGACCGAAGAAACCTGCTCCATTTGAAGTCCTCTAATAAAAACTTTTGCCTCCTGGCTGATGTAACAAGGTCTCAAAGAGGGCAAAGCAATGACGTCAGTCAGGATTGATATCAGGGAGGTTTGAAATGATCTGAAGTTGCCTCACCATGTACTGAACTCTCTGTCATGCTTTGATACTGGACAGAAATCAGCCTCATCTTCTCATAATTTGAACCCAACTTCAAAGATGGAAACATATAAAATTAATGTTTTGTAACAGTCATATTTATCAATTTAAAACGTTGACAAGAAAGCCAATCAAACTGAAGCCTATCCCAGAGGCAGGGTACACCATGGACAGGTTGCCAGTCTATCACAGGGCTGACACACAGAGTTAGACAATCTTTGGACTGTGGAAAGAAGCCGGAGTACCCTGAGAAAACCCAGGTTGTATCAAGGGTTGAAATTTCATTTCACCATTTTTTTTTTTGTACAACTACAATCATTTTTACACATTTACAAACTTGCATTTTCCGGCAAAATATTTGCATAAAGCTCACGTTGAGACCATAAATAACTAATCAGAGACAACTAGGATTTGTACCCACGCTCTTTGTAAACTCTGACTCATAGATATCACTGTGAAGAAGCAGAAAAATAACTTTCAACTCAAGCAGTTTGTCTCCAACTTTTAACTTTAAAACATCAAAGGGTACCTTTAAAAAACATAATAACTAATTTAAGGTGAAGAGAGGGTCGTACATTTCCCCCCAGTCACTCAGGGAGGCTCAAGGAAAAATATATTTAGACAATGACAAAGAAAACAAAGTGACATCCCAGCCACCTCCCTCTCCTGATAAGTAAAGAACAGACCCTTAGCAAGACTGATATCAAACAATATGGAACTGCTTTTCAAAGACGAACGAAAATTTGCAATTTATGCTGGCTGAGGTAAAAAATGCATGTGCATACATGCACACAACCTGGTATTCAGAATCTGTCTGGAAAAACATTCCCAACACAAAGTTAAAGGTCTGGTTTTGATTGAGCTCTGATCGTCTGCAGCTCACACTGTATGAGTTCCTCTTCATTTTCATCATGTCATGTTTAGAATTACTCAGATTCAGTTGCATGAGGCTGCAGAACAAGCTAGTTAGATTTCCAGTCTCCCCAAAATGTTATTTTTATGCTTTGAATGAGTTTGGAAGATGCATGTTTTTGTGCTGTCATTTTCAAGAGTAAAAATAGACTGTCTTAATTAAAGGCACCTTTGTTGCTGTTGAATCTTTCGTATGTAATTTATAATGATGTCAGCTCCACAACTGAAAATTCCCTTTGACTGAACAGACAGAGGAGTAGCAGTCTCAGCAAAGGGGACCACACATTCACAGCCAAAAAAACTTTAACAATCTCTTTCCCGAAGCTCAAATGTGCATTTGTGTTTCCTTTTTTTGTGCTTTGGGTGAACACCTGCACTCTAACCACAAGCCTGACTTGATTAAGATCCCTAAGGGGACTAGACTTGTCTATCTGATTTAACTCTAGTCAGTCTTTCAACATTTAAAATCTGACATCTGTATCTAAATGTGGTCAAAGAGTCCGATTCCCTGAAATTGGCAGGAAACGTATCGACAAACCAAAGTCGTTTGTTTTTATGTAAAGTCAAACACAAGTGCAGATGTGTATTTTTGTAATTGACCCCACCAGCTTGTGTTTGATAATGTGGACAGATACATTGAAAAAGGAGCCCTCTGTGTTTATAAACCAGGACATTATCAGCGTCTCTCCTTATCTGATCATCTAAGCTAAACAAAGAGGCAAATTGCTTCGGCAAGACACTGAAAGAAACTCGGCCTTTTTGTTGCTGCTCAGCATACCAAGTTCCTTCACTAACATGGATTTAGGTCCAGCTCATGAACTTGAACACACCACTCAAGATTAAACCAAATAAGCTGTTTTCCTATTGCTCCCTGAAGTCAAATTAATCTTTAACTTTGTGAGGTCAGGGCCGCTCTGAGAAGTCCTGCTGCTTTTATGGAACAGGACGTCATAGCTTTCATGGGCTTATAGTATTTCAAGACTATGCTACAAAGTATGATGACTTTATTAAGCTTTTACATGTGAAATACAAGGTCAAGTTTGTTGTCAGAAAGAAACTGTATTTGGCAATTAATGTGATGTTTTGCTTTTTATTGATGTTTCAAGTTCATTTCTTTAATGGACTTGTGTCAAGTATACGTGATTAAAGCACACAAAACAAGATATACAGTATACATATAATAATTATAATACATTGGATTTATATATCTGGATACTCAAAGACACTTTACAGAGAACAAGAACAACAAAACAAAAGAAAATAACAAAAATAAAATAATTCATTAGAAGGACAATGCAGAGGGGGGAAGAACACAGTAGGAACGCATGAGGAAAGTAAAGCACAGAGTAGTAAGATCCAAAAAGAAAATAATGAGAGATAAAACAGAAACCTTAAGGATAATGAAAGGCCTTAGAAAATGTGTGGGTCTTCAGCCTAGATTTAAACATGTCCACAGAGGGGGAGCACTTCAGTGAAGAGGGTTAGCTTTGGGGCAACTACTGCAAATGCACAAATGCCCGTCCCTCTTAGTCTGGATCGTGGGACTGCCAGGAGCAACTAGTCTGAGGATCCAAGAGATCTAGTGTTGGAAAGGGGGCGGAAGAGCTCAGCGATGTATTTGGGTGCTAGGCCATGTAAGGCTTTAAAAACAAACCGTAAGACCTTAAACTCTGCACTACAACCAGTGCAAGGAAACCCGTACAGGTGTAATATGGTCTGTTTTCCGTGTACTAGTTAGAAGTTGAGCAGCAGCTTTCTGTACCAACTGCAAGCCAGATAATTATGACTGGCTTATACCCATATACAGAGCATTACAATAATCCAAACAAGAGGAAATTAAGGTACTCATGACTACCTTCAGGCCCTGAAATGAGAGGATTGGGTGGATACGCTGGGGGATGGGAAACCAGTGGAGTTTATGACGGACAGGGATAATGTGGTCACAGATGCGAGAGTATGTGAGAAGACAAGTGCAGATATATTGTATATTTTATGTGTGTATACATATATATATATATATATATATATATATGTATATAGTGTTTTCTTGAGAGTTTTGGATGATGAGCCGTCGAGGAGACTGTTGTAGTAATCAAGTCTGGAAGTAATAAATGCTTCAGTGAGAGTCTCTAGAGCTGAGAGGGAGAGGGATGGATAGAGGCAGGCGATGTTTCTGAAATGGAAGAATGTGTGATGTGTTAGATATGTTGCTCAAAGGAGAGGGTTTGATCGAAGATGACACCAAGGTTACGGACATAGGGGGAGGAGAGCACAGTCAAGCCGTCGATGGAGAGGGAGGAGTTATGGGTGGATTTGAGAAGAGATTTTGGGCTGATGTTGATGACTTCTGACTTGTCACAGTTAAGTTTGAGGAAATTGGTTTGCAGCCAGTACTTTATTTCAATGATGCAGTTGGTGAGGGTAGAGTAAGTGGCAGGAGTGATGGCCATGGTGAGGATGTGGAGCTGAATTTCGTCATCCATGGCAGCAGATTACCTTGGGGAACACCTTGGGAGAGGGGAGCATTGGGGGAATTGCAGCTGTTTATGGTGATTTAACGATATATGTCGGAGAGGTAGGATTTGAGCCAGGTGAGTGCTGTGCTAGTGATGTTGAGAACGGTTTCAAGGTGGGAGAGAAGGATGGAGTGGTTGTCAGTGTCAAATGCTGCACTCAAGTCAAGTAGGATGTGGATGGTGAGTTTGCAGGCATTAGAGGAGAAGAGAAGGTTGTTTATGATTTTGTTTAATGTATATATATTATGTAAATATGTGACATAAGTGCAGATGAATCAGACACAATTTGGTGAACAAAAACAAAACTGCATCGTCATTAATCTCCCAGTGTTATTTGTAATAAAGTAAATGACAAAAAATCCATTCTTGGAACATACCCATACTCAACAGTTTGTGTGGTTGACTTTATTAAAGTATTTCCCATACGCCCCTGACCTTGGCATTTTAAATGTCACAGCTTGACAAAAGAGGCAAGTGATTTGTCTGTACTAACAGCAGGACTGTGAATGCTGTAGGAGTTCTTACACAGCCAGGATTCAGCTAAAAAGTTTGATATTAGACGAGAGTGTCAGTGGATATCATGGCTATGGAAGAAACTAAGAAACAAATTCACCGACTTGTTCAGGTCTTACTTCCTTGACCATATTACCGAGAAGATGGCAGTAGACTTTAGGAAGAGTCTGGTTGTCATCTCTCCTGTTTTTATCAGTGATCTGGGTATTGAGGTTGTGAAGCAGTATAAGTATCTTTGCACCATTCTGAATAACAAGCTGACCTTCGAGCTCCAGGTGGAAACTCAGAAGCTTGGTCAGTGACTTCCAGTGTCAGACAATGAAGAAAAAAGCCATCCTTTTCACGTCCTTATGATACACGGCCGGTTGCTGTTATTGTTTAACAGCACCCGGAAGTGTCGGGGGAAACGAAGGGGGACAACACCGAAAGTTAAGGTAATGGAAGTCCTCGTAGGGCTGGCAGGAGGGATTGTGGATGGGTCCAACAACCACTGACTTTCACCCCGGTGGCTGGTGTTTACTTTCCATAAGATCCTGTTCTTTTGTTGCCTAAACCCAACCATATGCAGGTTGGAAAAATTTAACCACATGTGTTTGTTGTTGAAGGAAAAAATGACACTTTGCAGTATTGTACTGATGCAGTGCATTTACTTTAAAAAGAGACTGCACGCAAATTTTACATTTCCTGTGAAAATGAAAGTGTATTTTAGAACAGACAATGAATGTAACAGGCAGAAGTTGACACAGCATCCCAGAACGTCAACAACCAAGACACCCAGGGTACCTTGCAAGTCATATCTCAGCGTGGAAAGTCCACGTCCAAAATGTCGATATGTGACGAGGTCGGAGTGAGAATGTTTTAAACAAGTTTATGTTTTAAGAAAGGCTGATGAAATAAATGCTGAATGAGAAATTGCCCAAAGTTACAGAAGCTAACAGAGGCTTGCCCGGACATGACATCAGGACTCTGTTTGGTCTAAAACATCAGCTTTACGGATAGATTTCCAGTGAGGCCATCCTCAGGAAGGAAACATAGTTATTGACTCTGTCTAAATATGGTCTTGAAAACGACCCCCTACTTGACAATCTTACCTCACAAACTTTTGGGAAAGAGAACAGAGATGGAGAAAATCACAGAGAGGTCAAAGGAGTTTCAAAAGGCGGGTACCTTTATTAAAAAAATGTGTCCTGTTAGCTAGCAGAAAAAAACTGAGTCTGGACACAAGCTGCTGTGAAATGTTTTCTATCTCTAAAGACCTCCACAACTGTAAAAAGATGGCTATTTGGGAGCTGAGGTCACAGTGACACTCCAAGCTCAAGGCCAGGCTGTCACCGCAGTAGTGCATTTCAGATGTGGAAGCAAGCAACAGTTAAACTAATGAGGCTCTGCTCTGTCTGCTCGAAGAAAATCATAGCAGCGGGGGAAAAAAAAGGCTGAGCTGGAAAGCAGATCCAGAAGAATCAACTTTTGGATGTACAGTGTGCCTGAGGACTCTGAGGGCAACTCGATGATTAAGTTTGTGGAAAACTTGCTTACTACCAACAGTATGTCCTTCAGAATTCAATGCACTCATCGAGCTCTGACACATGAGCCAGCACCGGATGCTACTCTGAGGTCCATCGATAAACTTCCTGCAGTTTGACATTACAGAAGTCATCCTGAAGTTATCATGAGAGAAGAAAGCTCAGATAAATAAGAAGCAGATTTTCTTGGATCATGATTATGCCTATGAGATAATGTAGAATTAAAGAAGAGAGACATTGGCTGCCAAACTCCCTTCACTGTGTTAACCTTCCAGGACCTTGAGGACAACTTTAGAAAGCAGAATCCCGACCACTTAAGGTATTTACGAAAAGATTTTATTGGCAAGAAATTTCCAAAAGGTGCCACCACAATGGGAAAACAACATTCTTGATATTTTCCAAAAAGCCTGTTAGGACAAGTAATATCTTGATAATATTTTGCTCTTTAAAATTGAGACCATGTCTGATTATTGAAGCAAGATGGGATGCAGAGGGGAGGATCTGCAGACAGAAATCAGCCGGAAGAATGTGGCTCGATTCTTATGGACTCCAGGGCAAAACACTAACTACTCTAATAGTACTGCCTGTTAGGGGTCCAATAATTGATACAGGGTGTTGTTAGTGGCATGCAAAAAGGCTTCAACCAGAAAATGTCTCAAAAAAGATAAAGCAAAAGTGAGTGGATTGACTTAGTTTACAATATAAACAAAGTGAAGATGATTACACATGACAAACCTTCATCAAAAATACAACCAATCAGCAACCCCCACATGCCGTCATTTAGCCAAGCTTATTGTACCTCACTCACTAATGTCTGCATAGAACGGTTCTCACCCTGCACATAAAATAAGTGTGCATGTAAACCCACCGTCAGATTCATGACAAGTGTGTACATGCTGGCTTTGTCTTTACTACGGTGCCTATGTTGGCGAATCAGAATCTGAATAAATTGATGGCATGTGCCCGCAATCTGCACTACACTGCCACGCCCCCATTTCTCTATACAAGAAAATTCGTTTGCAGAGAGGAGTAACAAGGAGAAAGCAGTGAAGTTGTCTCTAAGCACTGATTAGGGCCCTGACACTCCAGTGTTGGCATCTGTGAATGTAATGACAGTTGGAGAGAGCAGATAGGCTGCTCATCACTCTCTTCAAACATATTCAACCATGTCGGTCTCTGATGCGTTCTCTCCCGAAGGCCATCTTCACACCAGCTTAGATCTGAATCTTTCATATACCAATCCATACCTAATAAGAGGCTCCCAATTAATCAGTAGGCTAAAAATGAACATATGTGCGAGTTCTATAAAATTAAAACTGGGAAACTCCATTTTGATAGTTGAATTTTCATTCGTTCGTAAATTTTCCATAACACCAATCCTGTTTTTAACTAATAATTGATGAGGATGAATGGGTGTTAGTTTCATAATTTGTTAAACACATTTGACCAATGCATTAGTCAATTAACAGTTCTAAATATTGACTATTAAAGCAATTTCCACTAGTTACACTTTTAATATGCGACGCAGCTGACAGCTGTGTGTTAACAGTTTCTAGGACAGCCAGACCTAGTATAAACTCATGGTCTGAGGTAGTTCTAAATTTGTTTGCAGAGTAGGAACAAATTCAGATATGAAAATATTGGTGAATCCCAGATTTCTACTAAAACATTTGACCGCACACTTTAAGCACAGATTTGTGTATACTCACTGTTTGTGAATGAGGCTCCATATGTTAAGCGCATGGCTTCACTTTCAGTTTGAAATCATTTCAGGTTCCTTGATCCCTTCACCTCAGAATAGCTGCTCCAGCTCTAGTTTTATCTAGAGCTTGTCAGTCTTCTTCTGTTTACATGTCTGTGCCATCTGTTGTTTGAAAAGGATGGATGGGGAGTTTTTTTCATTAACGGTGGTTTATCTCTGTACTTAGAGACTCCCCTTGGCTGTCATTGGTTGTTTCTGCCTCATGTACTACTGTCAGGATATAGTGACAGTTTCAGCAAATACAACAAAAGGTTGAGGCAGCAGTAGCTCAGTCCATAGGGACTTGGGAACCAGAGGATCGCCAGCTCAAGTCCCCGATATGACCAAATATGGAGTGTGGACTGGTAACTGAAGTACCCTTGAGCAAGGCACCGAACCCCCAACTGCTTGGGGCGCCTGTCCCAAGGCAGCTTCATCACTCCGGCATCTCTCCATTTAATGCATGACAGCAGATCGACATACAAGATTCTCATTTATTAACAATTTCCAAAACAAAAAAGTAAAAATGTAAACAAAATAAATATTGAGACATTCGCCATCAGCAGATATTTCAATCAGGAGAGACTTGTTTTTATGGTAAAAGGATATGAATGTGGAAAGTCTTTGGCGATTAGACCCCGTAGAGATGGTTTGATTTAGGGTGGGTGATGAATCCACAGTCGAATAGGGAACCCCCCCGGGGGTGAGATGCTGGTGGTGTTAGAGGTGGTGGAGGTGAGATGAGATGAAGATGTGAAGAAGATGGAGAAGTGCTGATGATCTGGATGAGTAGAGGAATGAGCCTTTGTTGAGCTTGTCCTGGACTCTAGGTACGATGGCTGGAGGTGATTGAGGTGGAGGAGGGTGTGAAGATTCTGCCTAAAATGACGGCTGACAGCAGCAGAGGAGAGAGCAGATTTAAAATTCTGCAGTGGCATCCTGATTGGCTGAGAGATCGTGGCAAAGTTTGATTGGATAACTAGAGGAGTGAACACCCATGGTCAGTTGATTAGAGGGAGCAGTGAGGGTGGAATGGAGAGAAATGTGAAAGGATGAGCACAGAGAGGGTCTTCCTGATTGAACTTGCACTGAGCTTCATAAACCTTCCCTGATCAGTGGAACTGAAGCTGGAACTGGAGTGACTCTACTGTCGTATAAATAGCAGGTGATCTCCTGGTTTCATCTTTAGAGATTACATCTGAAAAACATGTCATGTGAATCTGTGTCTGCTTTTCTTTCACAAACCTGATGTACACTGTCTGCTTTTAATTCAGTGTCCTTACAGGAAAAGGGGCCCACAGCAGTTTATGAAATAAGTGCACACTCATTTGCAGAAAATGTATATTGGGAACAAATGTAATGTTCAGGACACATGTTTCTGCCATGAGAGGATTTAGAGATAAAACTAAGAACTGGACGCTGGTTTTTATGTGTCTGTCTGAAAACTGAACTCCCAGTTTGGGAGGAGAGATCAGTGGTTACGGAATTTTTAAAAATGTTTTATCCTATTAATATCAGCTATACTCTGATAACTCAACGGTAATCAAGGGCACATTGTAGAGGCAGTTTTGCTTTGGCAAAGAGGCACTTTCCTGTGGCACAGTCAGGTTTTTCTTGCACCTGCACCTGTTCAGCAAAGTGGTAACTTGTAATCTAGGAAGCAGTTTTGGTGTTAACTCTTTCCTGTACCCTCCTCCACTCACCTACTTTGAGCAGGTTAAAGTAAACTACAAATCTGTTTTCTGATATTTTTGTTTCTTTGATAAATGTAGTCCCCCCTTAATGACCTACAAGATTGCACAAAACCCTTTAAAGCACATTCTCTCTGTATGTCAGTGTGTAGCTGGGGCCTGCTGTGCACAGAAAAAGCAATCATTTTAATGCTTTTTGAAATGTTGCTTACATGAAATGTACACATCTTTTACTTCTTATACAAATTTCAATCACACTCACATTTTAAGTTTGACAAGCCGCTGTACAACGAGACCAACTCCTGTGGAGTTAAAAGGAGAGATTTACTTTCTTCAAACGTTTCCCCTCATTTAAATTGAAGACAAAAGGCTGGGTGGATAGGGCCCGGCAGCGTCCCTTCTATTTAGCAAAGTGACAAATCTTTATTGTTTCAAGTTCTTTACTCACTGATGTTTTTAGGAGCAGAAACAGATCTTGAACGTAAGATCTAAAGGAGCCCTTGGTAAAAAAAAATGTTCTGAGTCTGAGATCTTTTTTTTTGTAGCACTGTAAAGCATTATAATGTCGTTTATGTCACCAGCCGTCTCCTTACCTTCCAGCACACTGCTCATGTAGATTTGTGTCCTGTTCTGATTTCTTCTGTCAGTTTTCACTCTTTATTCATGGGCCAACTGCAGAACCAATACATGTTTTAGCCTGGTGTGCCATATTATTCATAGAAAGAGTTAAGCCACGCAGAAATGCAGTCAACTGACATTTCAGTGGCACTATAACTGAGAGTATTTATCAGAGTTTTAGGCTATTTGCAATTTTCCCTTATTTCATGCTTCTGCACCAGTGATAGCTGTGGCTAAAGGCATTATGTTTATAGGTTGTTTGTCAGTTCGTACATATGATCATCCCATTCTTGTGAACACAATATCTCAAGAACACCTTAACGGAATTCTTCAAATTTGCCATACATGTTCATTTGGACTAAAAGATGACCTGTGTAGAATTTGCTGGTCAAAGGTCAAGCTCGGTGTGACCTCACAAAACATGTTTTTAGACACAGAATTCATGATGAAATTTTACACAAATGTTTAATAGGATAAAATGAAAAAGTGTTGACATTTTATATCCAAAAGGCCAAAAGTTCCAGCCAGTAGAGCGACAGGAGAGGACAGTTTACAGACTGGTGAGTTGATTTCCTCACCCCGATGACAAACCTAACCCTAACACCTAACCCTAACCCTAACCCAATCACTCAGACTTAACGGAGCTGAGGCATTTAGGATGTTATATTGAAGACTAAGGTTAGCTAGATTCAGCCGTATGTGTGTGACATCTGTGCATTTCCTATTTGACTGAGTGACTTTGGAGTTCTGAGTTTAATGCAATAAAGGGAAGGAAACAGGGCATGGCAGGCGTGTAAATCCTGTCTCAAGGTAGCCGTTAATAACATTGGCCTTTATAGTGATGCTTTTGTCCAACTTCAGTTCCACACATTTTTAGCATGAGAGGAATTCAGCCCTTCACACTGGCAGTAAACTCCTCAGGTGAAACACAACTTGGAAAAATTCAAAAATTTCCGCCAAAGAATGAGTTCCATCTGAACTTTTATGTGAAGGGTAAAATTGATTTAAGGTGCATGACAAGCAGCAAAAAAAGGTCCTTAAATAAATCCCACAAGAGAGACCGCTGCCCTTTGACCACCTGCTTCAGACAGGAATTTTAATCTCTGCACAGAGTTTCATGTGTGAGAGTGCCAGCAGGAGTGTGTTTCTGCTCTGTTTGGTGTTCCTGACAATGCTACACACCACAGCAGAGACAAGTACTTTGTCCTCCAGCAGAGGAGGCAACATCATCACAAAGACTGATAATCCTCAGTGTGAAAATGCTGATGATGACTCTCAGTTATCCTCCGCATAGTCTATTATCTTTATATTTTCCAGCTTCCTCACTTTTGTCCACACTTGCACATCAAAGCCTGTATTTGTGCAGGGTTTGTATCACAGCCTGCTCAAATGTAACATGTCACATCATATAAGCACAGAGTCTGTTATAATATTCATGCAGGGGCCACGATGGTAACCTGTAAGCACCAAAACAGGCAGCTGTCAAGGAACCAACAGAAGGTCAGTCTGACATTACTGTAACTGAGAGAGTCTGATAAACCATGTTCAGGTGTCTGTTTTATTGTATAATTATAGTTTACTAATGTATGTAAAATGTATGAAAAGCTTTAAAACCAGCCACCACTCAGCCCTGAGCAAAAGAGACGGTTCTTTGTTGCCCAATCAACAGACTGTGTTTCTAGCTTCACCTTTTAGTACTGGAACAGTATGTGGTTACAGTTCTGTTGGTTTCACAATGGAAACAGAAAAATATCCTCTATAAAGTGTACTGAAGCGGACTGCTTGGTGGAAATAAGGCTATAAAGTTGGTGGTAGAATGAATGAAAGCTGCAGCGTCTCCCAGATGACAATCTGCAAGAGGCAGCAAGCATATCAGATCTTTCTGATTATGTGTTTGTGATACAGCAGTTAAATATATTGCTGAGGGCAACCTTTGACCTAGAAGATGCACTGCTTTTTTTTTTTTTTTTTTTCGTGACTGACCAACATAGACGTCACTGTTCATGCTGACCATCTGTGTTTATACTGTTATGGCGACTGGATGAGGTGAGGCGAGGTGCTTTTTAGACAACAGTACAGTTCTGTGTCACAGATGGTGTAAGAAGTGCTCCGATCCTTTTCTTTACTAAAAGTAACAATTCGATGTGTAAAATAGCTCCGTTACAAGAAAAAGAATTCTACTTGAGTAAAAGTTCATGTGTTACCAATAATATGATCTTAGTTTCAGAGGGGAAAGTACTCACTATGCAATTTGTTCTATTTGTTCATCTCCTGCCCTCAAGATAATAATTTGTACACTTGAGTCATTGTTGTTTTGATTTGATTCGAAATGCTAAGTTTCTTTCGAATATATGCAAATAATATAAAACCAAGGAAAACAAATATAGCAGAAGCATAGCAACAAATGAACAGGAAAAAATAAATGAAAATAAATTGTGTACCCCGCCTCTCGCCCAGTGTCAGCTGGGATATGCTCCAGGCCCCCCCGTGACCCCCAAAACAATAAGTGGTTACAGGAAATAAATGACAGTTATTATCATGTGCAACAAGATTAAAAATAAATAAAAAGTTAAGTCTCAGGCTTGCAGGAGGGCTCTCCTGTTAGTTTTATTTTTGGGCAGTTTACAATGTTGTCATTATCATGAGCCCCTGCTGACCTCATGTAAATCCTAGCAAAGCTTACACAACTCCAAACTGAGCAGGTCCAATCAACTACATAACTGAGAACACCTGTGAGGCCTTTAATGTGAAACATTCATTCATTTTTATTTATCATGGCTCTGGTCCATCCCCTATGTGATTATAAGACACCTTTTTTTATTTTATTTTTTTTACAGCCATCCATCCGATCATTGCAAATACAAAACAAGACATGTGGAAAAGAAACACAAACAAACCAGAATTACAAACAAATAACTAAACATAAATTATATGCTAAATGAACTGTTCACAAAAGGAACGACAAAACATTCACAGGCCATGTGAATAAAGAGCTCCCCACGGTTTCAAGCTCAGCTCACATCCCAGATACATCAGCTGATCTCAAACAGCCAGTCAACTGATGGAGCAGCTGATTGATGGAAGGCAGTCAGCTGATAGATCACATGATTCCTCTCTATGCAACCAATTGGCAAATCTCATTCAGGGCACCCTATTTAAACTGCTCTGGCCTGCCTATTGTTGCTGCTTCCACCTCCACCCCAGCTCCTCCTTTTCATGCTGTGTCTGACTTATCACTGTCATTTCTGTTTGTCACTGATGCTGCTCTGTTCTGTTCCCGGGGGTCTTTGCTGCTGCTTTCCATGTAGGCGCATGGAAGGGCAGAGAGGTCTGTTCTCTCTACCTCAGGCTTTCCTTGTGTGCGTGTGGAGGGGCAGTGAGGTGTGCTCTCACTGCCTTAAGACTTTCCACGCAGGCGCATGGAAGGGCAGAGAGGTCTGCTCTGTCTACATTAGGCTTTCTTTGCTGGACGCGGAAAGGCAGAGAGGCCCCCTAACAGAGCCAAAGCACCAAATATAATACTGCAAATGGAAGTAAAGTTTTCTTTGACTGAAGTATCGTCAGCTCAATGTCCTTTGTCCTTGGCAAACACAGACTCTCTAAACAAACCATTGTTGAGCTTTTCATGATTAAAAATGAAATAAAAATAGATAAAAACAAACCTCACAAACCCAACAGTTGCAGAACAAGGGGCCTCATTCACCAACCGTTCTTAAGAAGAAATTTCAAACTATTTATCCACTCGCACAGTTTTTAAGAAGATTCTGACACTCACCAATGTTTTCCTTATAGATAAGAACAGACTCTACACACACTCTTGATCACTCTTACATATTTTTTTTGCGGACATGTTTGTGCAGAACACTTGACTAATGTGTTTCCTTTAATTCCACAGTTGTTTAATATTATAGGATTTATAGTACAGTGTTATTTTTAGAATTTATAATTAGGAAGTATTTTGAAGAAAGCATTACAGCCTGTTATAATAAACACCACACTAACTCTTCAGTTCACACCAGCTGTTAATGGGAACCAGACCATCTAATAACTGGTGATTGATCACACCAGACAGAATCACTGGTGGGTGGCACAAAAATGATGAAGCAGCATTTCAAGTAAGTTCATATATTAATAGGCCAACTTGCAGAAACACTGTGTGAGTCCACCTTCACCGTCTCTCCCCCTCTGTCTGTCTCTCTCCAGACACACATACACACAGCTTGAACAGAGCCTCGGCGCTCTCCTCTGTCCTCAGTCCTACTGTGCCGCTGTAACACATACAGTTTGTGGTTTGCGGGCCGGGTGGTTGATTAACACCTATTTTTAGCATCTGATGCATCTTTTGGTGTTTATATCCACTCCTGACACTACTAAATGTGACAGCTCGATTGGCGTTCACTGTCAGCAGAAGCACCCCCACTTCAAAACAGACTTGGAGTTTGGAGTCTTGTCCTCCACCTTCTTGAGAGTTTTGGTTTCTTCTTCTTCAGTCTCCCTGTCTGCACACAGCTCTGCAGTTTCATGTCGTTTCACTGGGATTTGCAGGACATTTACGTATGCTTATTAGGATCAACTGGCACGTGTCTTTAACTTAAGAGGACAGTGGGATTCATCATGATGAAAACATATGTGCGAACAGTTCTGCTGTTTAGGAACACATCCTGAATCTGACGTAGAGTTTTCGTAGGACTTCTTTTTAAGAATGGATTTCTGAAAAAATGTAGGAAGATATTTGTGAATGAGGCCCAGTGTACATATATCTTTAGACCAAGAATCAATATGTCATTTGTCCCAGATAAATATTTGCCTCGTCAGCCCAATTTTATCCATATCAAGTAACCAATTCCATAACTGAGCTGTACATATCTTCCACTGATAACAATAGCATAACAATGACATGATAAAAAAGCATCATATTTAATAATGATTATCATCATCACCAGAATCATATTTTTTGTGTAAAAATAACTGGACACTATAGCAGTTAAATAGAAGCTGCAAGCAACAATAAACAGGCCTTCGCACCTTCACACACATTGGAGTTGCTGGTGGAACTCCAGTTGACACAGCCATGCTTTTTCAAAGTGTTGGACTGTGTGTCCAACTTAGAGGCTGTTTCCAGCTTGGAGTGTGTGGTGCTGGAAATTACCTATTGCAAATGGTATACCTGTGTGCTAGATGGCGGTCTGATTATATCTCAGTATTGGCATGTAGATGTCTTCTGGTCGGGACGCTGATCAAATGTGAAGTTTGGGGCAGATTAAACAAGATTTAAAACAGGGTTTCTGGGGTTTTGTGGTACTGCATGCATCACCCTGACACTATAATCCCCAGAAAAACTTTTCATCAGCTTTGAATTTTGCAAAACAACAAACTGTCTCAGCCTATGTTTGAAAAATCAGATAAACTACATCTTCATTTCTGTCTGTCAAAAGTAACATCATCCAGAGATACTGCAGGTCTGGCTGTAGGTCTATTTTACAATATAATTTTAAAGTAACACTTGAAAGAGGACCATGGTTTGATTTCAGGCTCCTCGGGATTTGAGGACATTGGGAGCTTAGCAAAGCTGAACAAGCTGTATTGACTAGAGTTGGAAAAATAGTTAAATGTATGTATTTATGTTTATGTTTATGGTGGTGGAATGTAACTAAGTATATTATTCAAATACAAGTATGAGGGGAATGTTAGGTTAAGAGATCAGTGGTTTTTTTTGTTTGTTTGTTTTGTTTTTGTTATTAGGCCTATTCTTTTTTTAACACATATATATAGCCCATATATTTAGGTCTGGAGTTATTTATAAAACATTCAGGGCTGAACTCTCGGATGCCCAGGTCTAACTACACCACACTATGCCACAAAAAAAAAAAAACAGCAGATAAAAACAGACACAATAAAACAACCCAAAAAAAAGTAGTGATCATGAAATAATGGGGAAATAAGTTTTAAAAAAGTAAAGTAAAAGTAAAGGAGGGATGATAAAGCCTAGCAACATATTAAATATTCATAAATACCTCCTGTAACTGAAAGGTTTAAGAAGGGATTCAAAGATGCTGTCATGATGTAACATATCTGATTTCAATAGGCATTTCACAGTCTAGCAGCTTTAACAGTAAAGGTCTAGTCACTTCTGGCCATTTTGTTGCCATTTAATGCTTTAAAACTGATTATTAAAATTTTAAATCAACACGGAATATAACAGGCAGCCAGTGTAAATTGGCTACACCAGAGTAATGTGTTTGTATTTTTTATTGCCTGTGAAAATTCAGGCGCCAACGTTCTGCTCCACTTTGAGTCAGTGATGGGAGCTCTGGCTGATACCAGCATTAAGTCCACCACAGTTATCCAGGCGAGGAAAATAAAAGCATGCATAACCTTGTGTAAATCAGAAGGAGGCCAAAAAAATGTGATTCAGCTCCTTTCATAATGAAAAAAGCATGACTGAGCTACAGTCTTTACTGGAGATCCAAAACAGAGAGCTGCATCAAAAATTATGGCAAGATTTCTAGCATTTCCTCTGAAGAGTGACGTAAAAGTGAGTCAGTCTGTGATTCAAATACTTTAAACTCAGCAGGCTTGATTTATGCACCTGATGTTTCCACAGTTCAGTGTGTCCATGGGAACAACAGTGAATCTGTAAATCGTAAATTCAAATTTTTTAATGCATTTCAGCTCTGCTTTTTGAATCTTTCCAGAACTCCTCTGAACATTTCTTTCCCCTCTCTCTTTCTCTCCATCTCTCTTGCTATGAAATATTCAAGGATTAGTTCAACACTATAGAAAATATATGCCTACTTTCTCTGTTCCAGAGAGCTGGTAGAGCAGATTTATCTCATGTATCTGAGTTAGGTACAGCCCTGCATTCAGTTAGTCTAGTTTAGCATAGCAAAGACTGGAAGCAGCTGTTTCACCCTGCCAACATGAACAAGTACACCAACCAGCACCTAGTCTAAAAAAGTCTCAAATAAATAAGTATGTTTTGTCTTGTTTGATACGGATGATTTCTTTACTCTGAACTACTCCTTGAAATGTTCAGCATAAAATTATATCTCCTGAGAGAAAAAAGCGTCTCAGACACACTCAGGAAAAACAACTTAACACTGGCAATAAGTCAACAATTTAAACAATAATAATAATAAGTAACATCTGCAAAAGGATCTGTAGTCACACTGACAAGCTCAAATGCACACATGGGGAGCATCACAAACAGATGCGCCAGGGATGCACAATATACATCGGGCCGATGAATTATCAAGAAGAAGAACAACAACTGCTGCAGGCTGACTGGAAAGCACAGCATGTGGTGGCATGCTGACACTGGGAGAACATGCAAACTCCACACAAAAGGGCTTGGTCCTGGGATTGAACCAGGAACCCCCTTGCTGAAAGGCAACAGTGCTAACCACTACGCCACCGTGCCGCCTGTGATGCTACAGTTAGTTATTAATTTGTATCGTTATCTAGCAACCCAGTCTGGGTCATGTTGCCCCTCCACTCGTTCCGACACTGACATTCTCTCTCCTTTTCATACTGACTTATCAGACTAAGAGCCATAAATACATTAAAATCTAAGATTGACATCGATGAGTAAAATTGCGTGTGAAGGTTGCAGATGACCTTTCCAGGTCTTTTTTCCCCAAGCGTAATCTGTTTGGTGATGGAGATAGTCAGGTTTTATAAATATTTTACCTTAACCTGACCTTTGACCTTCTTTGTAACCTTAAAGGCCGAGACACACCAAACTGACTTCAGAGAAGTGTGTTGCGTCAAGTTGCCAGACCTCAGCCAAAAAGTTGCACATAAAAACATTCCAAAGACTTGAGTTGACGGCAGCCGAGTGAAGTGAATGCAGAGCTGAGGACTGTCTGTCAGGTTCCCTTTATATGACCTTGTGAATATAATACCTTGAGTTCACAGGACCCACGGAGAGCACATCTGTAGAACTAGGGAGCATAGGAACGTTTGTCAAGATCCCTTCATGGCATTTCCCCCATCATGATCCCTTTATGTGCCATATAAATTTTAAGATCATAGGAAAATCCCCTGCAGGCAGCGAGCCAAAAGGCCTGCTCTGCCTGTCAGTGCCTATAATAGAGCCTTTCTGAGGAGAATTATCATATCATCATCCAGAGTGACCAGGGTGTCCCACTCTGTTGCCATCAGCATGAAAGCCTCCAAATGATCCTGTGAGAGTTTGCTTTTGAGCCTGTTTTCAATTAACTTGAGTCTTGAAAATGTACATTCACAGGCAACCTGAGTGATAGACAGGGTAACCTGAAATTGGAATGCTAGACCAAGGACCTCTGTCGGCACACTGTGCGGCCTGAGAGTTGGTAGAAACACTAAGGGGAACTCATAGCAGGAGGAACAGTTTTTACAGTGGATTTCAAACTCCTCATTCTCATCTTCCGCTGTTTTGGTCTCTTGTAATGGTGACATTTTCAGTTTTCCTCACTGTAGAGCAAACCTGCTTAATTCACATTGCTAGTTCTGCACATTTGTATTATGTTCATCTTCAACAGAAACTTGTTGAGCTCTTGAAAGGATGACTTTGGTAGTGGAGATGATTTGACTCACATTTGGAACGTTCTAGGGTCCAAAAGACCAACCCGGACTCACTCTGAAGTCATCGAAATCCGGCGCTTGGTTAGTGACTTCCAGTATCAGACACAGACAAAAAAAGGCATCCTTTCATGTCAGCATATGTGTCCGGTCACCATTATTGTTTAATGGCACCCAGTAGCATCAGGGGGAATCGCAGCGGGACAACAACAAAAGTTAAAGCTGTGGAAGTCCGAGGAGGACCAGTGGGAGGGGTGACGGATGAATCCAACAAGCACCGCCTTTCACTTGAGAGGCTGATGATTGCTTCCTGTAATATTGTAAAGCCAAACCCTGCTTTCTTTTTCCTACAACCAAAAACATGCTTTTGACACAGCATCCCAGAACGTCAACAACAGATGCACCCAGGGAACCTTGTATATTATATCTCGATCTGGAAAATCCATGACCAAACATCAATATGTGACGAGGTCAGAGTGAAAATGTGTTGAAAAGACCCAGGACAGAAAACAGTGTGCCAAAACTCAGAAATCGTCTGTGCATTGTTTCAATGACCGTGTCTATAATAGGATTAAGCACAGTGATCTTGAAAGTCTTCTCTGGACAATCTCAACAAGAGCTGTATTTCCAGGCATTATCAGCTTCTTCTTCCTCCTCACTTTCATTTCCATTACCTTCTTTTGGATGACTTGCAAAGAAAAACAGCAATATCATTTCTTAGTGCAAACAGTGATGTGCTTTGTAGTGCAGCTCTTCTAGACTTTCCAAATGTTACTGGACTGAATAATCAAACTCCTGTAGTGAAACTGTTGCGCACAAAACAATATATCCACCGTTTTACAGCCACAACAGTAGCAATGGAGTAAGCTACGTATGACAGACAGGGCTGGATGACTGGAAAAACTTTGTGGATTATTTGACAGTCCACTGACCCACCGATGTGATGGCCCATGAGGATTTGTCCTGGTACACCAGATCACCAGTACACCTCTAAATGTGCACAAACAAAGCATAAAAATATGGCACATGGCCACAGTGTTAGGGTCAGCTCACATCCCAGCTACATCAGCTGATCTCAATCAGCCTTATCAGCTGACGGAGTAGCTGATTGGTAGGGGGGAGTCACCTGATGGATCACATTATTTCTTTTGAGGCAGCCTATTGGCAAATCCCATTCGGGGTGCCCTATTTAAACTGCTCTGGCCAGCCTACTGTTGCTGACTTATTAATGTCGTCTCTGACTGCCATTGATGCTGGCTCTGTTCTGTACCCACGGGGTCTTTGCTGCCACCCTAGGCTTCCATGGAAGGGCAGGGAGGTTTGCTCTCTCTGCCACAGGCTTTCCTTGTATGTGCGTGGAGGGCAAAGATGTGCACTCTGCTTTAAGCCTTCCACGAGGCACAGAGAGGTTTGCTCTCTTCACCTTCGGCTTCCCACAAAGGCTCATGGGAGTGCAGAGATTTCCCAGAGCAGAGCCATACCGGCAAATATCAGTTTGCAAATGGAAATTAGGTTTTCTTTGACTGAAGTGTTCCTGACTGAACTAAAACAACAAAGTTCTTAACACTAGACTTTGATGCAAGGACACTTTTGCCTTTTTTAACTAATTGCTTATTGGTTCCAAACAGCAACTCTTTTCAGGACAGGGTCCTGAGATCAAGTGATAAAGTAGAACTTACTATGTAGCTGATTTTGTGCTGTTGTTGTGCATATGTTCTGACAAATTGTTTCAATTTAATTACCTTAAAACCAGTTGACTCGCAGTAAGCCTGGAGCTCTCTGAGGCCGCTCCTTCTGGAAAACCATCTTTGTGTCTTTGTTTTTAATGCGGTGGTATTTTTAGTTCTGCCAAAAAACTGTAAATATTAGAGAATTTGTGCCAAACATCATATGTTTGATCTTTATCTTTCACTTTTGTTTTCACTTATTTTCTTTGCCACACTAGCAGCATAGCTCTTGGAATGGCCATGTTGGTATGTCGGTATGTTTTTTTCCACCACTTTGGTTTGAGACAGGCTGAAATACGTCAACAACTGTTCCGCAGATTGACATGAAAATTGGTTCAGACATGCAGGTTTCTCAGATGATGCATCCTCATGACTTTGGTGATCCCCTCACATTTCCTGACAACATGAGGTTTACATTTGTAGTGTGGAGTTAAATGTCTGAACATCTATTGGATGTATTGCCATGAAATTTGATGCATGCTTTCATGTTCCTGTCATGGTGAATTGTAATTTTCCTGAATAACGAATTTTTTTTTTTTTCTTAGGACCATCATCAGATCCAATTTTTAATTTGTCCAATGCTTTTCTTTACGACCGAGTACCTGCAAAACTAATGAAGTTCCCATCAGCTTCAGCTGTACTTTACTGCTAATTAGCAAATGTTAGCATTATAACATGCTAAAAAAAAGATGATAAACACGGTTAACATTCTACCTTCTAAATATCAGCATGTAAACAATGTCCTTGTGAGCATGTTAGCATTTAGCTCAAAGCACCACTGTGTTTCCATAAGTGCAGCCTCACAGAGCTGCTGTCTTTCAAGAGAAGACAGTCTTGTACGCACAGATTTGTCTCTGTAACCTTGATTTATAATTGCTATTGATGACTGCAAATGTTTTTTTTTTCTGTTGTAAATGATTTATCCTCTGTGTTGCAGGTAGTGTTGACTGTGGAGGAAGAGACAGACAGAGAGAGGGAGAAAGAGAGAGCCGCGGACAGACAGAGAACTGAATTACATCACAGGAGACCATCTAACAGCTGGGAGCCGGAAACACACACTCACACACACTCACAACCATAAAAACACGCAGTAGAGAGAGACTTGACACTTTGTCAGAGCCACAGGAAAATACTAAAACAGCAGGGTACTGCCAGAACACATCATAAACTGATGAGTTACACACAGTAACACACACATAGAAGAAAAAACAAACGGTGATGGAGACAGACTCAACGCTGTGTCAGAGCCACAGGGAGACAGTAAAACAGCAGGCTGCTGTCAAAATGCATCCTAAAGCAACTGGTTTTTCATGTACCACTTTTGGGAAAGCTGGAGCTCATCAGAACATCATCTGCTGATTTACAGGACTTTAAACAACACAGGCGACATACTGAGGCAGAGCTGGTTGTTCATTTGAAACCTTGTTAGTGCAAATTCTTCTGAAATGAAAAACAAGTCCCAAAAGTAAACTGACAATGCACTGTGGGGCTGGGATTCATAATATGCTGAATTATAGCATTTGATGCCACAATTCTTTTGTTGATTTTGCCTGCCTGGGGACCACCGATTGACGTTTAGCTCTCTATCTATTGTTGCCGTTAAATGACCAAATAAATCAATAAATAAATATTGTTTACCATGAAGGCCTACAGATAGATATATACAGTGTTGTGGGGGGGTTACTTTTTAAACACATTTCATGCTAAATTACCCAATACATGCCGTCAATTTTTATTTGTAATTTATTCCATTAGATGACTGTAACTACGGCTGCTTTCACACCTGCCCTGTTTGGTTCAGTTCAATTGAACTCAAGTTGGTTTGCCCCCTCAGTGCGGTTCGTTTGGGCAGGTGTGAACACAGCAGTCACACTCTAGTGCACATCAAAACAACCAGACCGAGACCTTCTTGAAGAGGTGGTCTCGGTCTGGTTACAAACGAACTCTGGTGCGGTTGGTTTGTGGTGAGAACGTGTTCCGACTTGGATCTGAACCAACTGCAGTCACATGACACATTGTTTGGGTTAAACATGAGCATGTTACAGTCCTGGAGGATTATTAATGTGCGCCTCCTCCTGTACTGCCTTAATATGCACATTCAGCACATCCAATGCATCAAAACATTGTTTTCTAGTTGGAGCCGCGCCTCGTTTTCAAACTGTATGCTTTGACTCAAATGAACAATGACAGCAATATAGTCCACGATGAGCAGCGCTAAAATCAACCTGCGTAGTTGTCCCTCCATTGTGACATTAGAAAGTGTCACATTTATCTTGACAGTGTACTCTTCTTCAACGTTTGCTTTACTTCCTGGATTTTCCTGCCTGGAAATTCTGATCAATCAAGAGCAGCTTTAACTCTAGGTCTGGAAGCACCCTAAGTAACATGTTATTTAATATCTAAACACATTGGATTACTCTGGTAATACTTCATAATCATCTTGTTGAGCTCATTTGTCTAGGTCCCAGAGTTTCATGCCAAAAACACACAACAGTGTCCCAGCTGTGCATCTCTTCTGCCATTGTTCTATGGCAGGTGCTCTGTACACACTTTTTAAAAACCCCATTAATGGGGAATTCTTGCCTCGTGAATTTTACATCGGGCCCTAACAGTAAGCCAGCATCACTCTGTGTCCACACTGAATCTGTTAAACATGCGGCTCTTTTACATCATGTAAACAAACCACACAGGCTACCTATTGTGTTCAACTGGATATGTAACCACTTAAAACATTGGCAAGTGCTTTCCTACTGTTCTATGTTTGTACTTTTAAATAGAAAACACGCGTTTTACATGGTAATATTTACTGGAGATGACATCTTATTCAGCCAACAGCAAATGGGCTGCTATTAGTAACAGTCCTTGGTGATCTCCCTCCAGCCAGCTGCCACCTGATTAAGGCTTTTGTAGATAAATGAAAGGTATAATGTAGATAACTCCTCATTTCAACTTCATGAATCAGACTTTTTTTGTCCATTGCGGAGCTTTCAAAGTGAGCAACAGAAATAAATAGAAACAGGGCTTCTGACAAAAGTTCAGCTCAGAGTGGCAATGCTGCGTCACTTGCAGCCAGTTGGGACATTCTAACAGGAAACAATGCAGCATTGCTGATGTTTGCTCATGTTCCATTAAGTTTGGGCACGGCATTAGAACAAATAAAACTAAACAAAAAAGTAATCTCTTTAAGTCATCTGTTTTTAAAGACAGTAACTCTATTCAGAATACCACCAATTTAAACTGTAACTGACCCAACCTCAGATATACAGATGTAGATGTATCACAGTGAGGAAAGCTGGTCTGAATCACATAACATAATCAAATTCATCTTTAATGAGAAACTAGTGGTGGACTCAGGCTGTCTGAGGAGCATAGACCAATAAAATACACAGGGCACCAGCAACATGCAGTGGGGCATCAGCGTGCCGAAAGTTTTCTTGCATGAAGGGCAACCTATGTGGTATTGCATCACATTTTCTTCACTAGAAGTACACCCTAAGGTACTTAATCATCTCTCATCTACCATAGGGGAATCAGAGAGGGCAGCATTACCTTTTTTTCAGCAGATATTGGTACTTTGAAAATGTGAAATTGCTCCCTTTTTCTGTGTAATTAAATTTGCTGTTCAGCAGCTGATGCTGAAAAAGTTTCCAAAACAACCCTTGCTTAAAGCCCCTGAAATATGGTATTTTTATATAACATTAAATACACATTACAGGGCCGGGCGGTATGGATTAAAAAGAATATCGCAATATTTTTAGGCTATATTGCAACACGTGATATATATCTCGATATATTGAAATCTCCTCTGGAGTACTGGCTACTAAAATACAAAATGATTAAAAGAATTACAGTTTCAATAAAGTTAAAGTGCTGTTGTAATAAAAGTAAATAAGGTACTGTTATTATAAAGTCACATTAAGTATTGTTATAATTAAATAAATCAAAGCAGAACCACTGCTGCTCCCGGCTCATCTCAGGCTGAACGTGTTGATGTTTTTGCTGTGAACCTGTGTTATCTGTCTAACAGTGTTATCTGTTAACTGTCATTTTTACTTGCGAAGATTTATGCACTGTGAGCTGGAAACATACTAACAGCTCACCACTTTATATATAATAATAATATGTGCAAATTCCACTGGTGCTCCATGGTCGCAAAATGTGACTAAATAGTTGCAGTCTGGAGCCCTACAGGTACAAAGACACACGCTTCCCCTGTTCACGCTATTGTTAATCTCATTAAGTTACAGAATGCTGTTGAACATGATCATTTATTCACTGTTAGATGGAAACATACCCACAGCTCTCAAGTCCATATATTAATAATATTTGCAAGTCGCAGTGGTGCTCCATGGTCGCAAATTTGCAACTAAATAGTAACGTTAGTTGTCTGGAGCCCTGCGGATGAGAAATGTGCTTAGCCCTGCTCACACAGCCACTCTGGAGAAAGATCTGTGTCTGGATGGGCGGAGTGTGTGTATGACAGATCATGTTTGTGAGACTTTTCTTACGTGTGCGTCTCTGTGAGAGGGAGAGAACCACGTGCCAGTGACTTAAAACAATAATTGATGTTTGTGATATAGTCATTTTATACATCACATGTAGAACAAGCCACGATACATTGAGTATATTTGATATAACGTCCACCCCTAACTCATTACTAAATATGAGAAAATCAAAATTAAAGCCCAAAAAACATTATTATTATTTATTTTAGAGTGAAACACCCAAAAACTGAGCAACATATTCAGCTTCATCAGGACTGTGCCAGTGTGGTTTAATGTGACTGACAGAGGCCTGGAAGCAGACAACGTGTTGATTCAAAATCCTGATATGTGCACATCAACTTTTTCCAACTGAGCCCTGCCCACTTCAAAAAAGTAAGAACGGCACAGATAAAACAAAATATTAGGGAAAATTTCTCATGTGAATATTAAAAAAAAAAAGAAATCTGGTTGAAGCCCAGTGCCCACAGTGAAATAAAAAACAAATCAAATTTAAAAAAAAAAAATTAGGGCCTTTAAGTGAACAACTCAGAACACGTCAAACAATTAAAAGGTGTCTGGTGAATTATAACGAAAGCTTACTACTATTCGGCTGTAAAGGCAATATTGTAAGCCATAAAGTCCTCAGTATGTTGCCACTGTGTTGTAAGTTCAGTCAAAATGGAGCTGCTGCTGTTGATAATATGAATCTGTCCCTCTCACTGCTTTTCCTCGCTCCCTTCTGATCTTCTCTTCCTTCCTTCTATCTAGACATCCTCCCTACCTCCTTCCTTTTGTCATCCTCCAACATATTTACTGCCTCGTTCCATTTCTTACACCTTTCGTTTATTGTTGTGTCTACCCCATTTTTATTTATTCACTTCCTCTGACCTTTTCTATTCTCTCTTCCTTCCCTGTCTTCGAACTACTGTTTCTCTTTTTTTCCCTTCATTTATCTCCTGCTCCTCGTCCCTTACATCCCAGCCTTTTCCTTGTCCCATTTCTTCTTTCACTTTTATTTCATGATTTTTCAGTCTCCTTCCCTTCCTTTCTTCTTTT
This sequence comes from Cephalopholis sonnerati, assembly GCA_019142605.1. Taxonomy (NCBI): domain Eukaryota; kingdom Metazoa; phylum Chordata; class Actinopteri; order Perciformes; family Serranidae; genus Cephalopholis; species Cephalopholis sonnerati. Next base: position 123,675 of record JAGQAX010000065.1, read on the forward strand.
GTTCTTTTCAGCTTCATTTACTTTCCTGTCTTCCTCTCCTCCTTTACTCCCCTCCCCTTGTTTTTCCTCCACCTGAACCTGACCTTGTCCTCTCCTGTTAAAGAAGATGAAGAAGTAACATCAGAAGTGATTTAGACAGGTTTTGATCAGTGCTGTGTGTACTATCCTCTTGTTCTTCTTCTCTCTTCTACTCTCACCACTAGTTTTCCTGCTCTGCCCTTTCCTCTCTAACAGAATGGGAAGTCCATTTACTTTAGTCTGATATTGACAATTGATGTGTTCATTTCTAGCCAAGTCAAACTGAAGAACAGAGATGTTCTCAAAAGCAAGGAAGCAAACAAGTATTTCACAAATAACAGTTTTCTTACTAGCCAGTCCGTTCTCCTTCCAAGGCGTCAAATACTGAAGCTTTTTCACACCCTTTGATGTGTGATATTGATGCACCCTTTCGTGTCTTTATGAGACGCAGCAGGTTTTCAACTAACTCCAGTGTAAACTCATCTCAAACTCAATACTTGATGCTAAGAGAAACTGACATGGTATAAAGAGTGAGAAAGTCAGCATACAGTGGAAGGGATGAGTCAAACAAAATGGGACATTCACCCAGGAGACCACAGGTCATGTCCTATGTGAAGTCAAAAGTCAGTGTTGTTTTATTGTAACATGCACAATTTATGTAGGCCTCACTCGTCAATGCCCTGACCTAACACACGTGACATATTTACATTACGTCACGCAACATTATAACAGACAAACTAAATCAAACCTAAAACATGTTCTTTTTTTGCCTCTACACCAGTGATGGCCATGGCCGGGGGCGTTATGTTTTCAGGTTGTCCATCCAATGCTCAGGCATCTCATTTTCTCAGACATGATATCTCAAGTATATCTTGAGGGAATTTCTTTCGATTTGGCACAAATGTCCACTTGGAGTCAACGAAGAACCGATTAGATTTCAGTGGTCAAAAGTCAAAAGGCAAAGTCAGTGTGACCTTGCATCTGTCTTATTCATGTGAACTCGATAAGTCAAGAACGCCTTGAGGGAACTTCCTCAAATTTGACAAAAATGTTCACTTGGACTCGACGATGAACTGATTAGATTTTAGTGGTCAAAGGTCACTGTGACCTTGCATGCATCTTATTCTCGAGAACTCTTAAGAGAATTTCCCAAAATTTGGTACAAACAGATGTCATAGCAACATGGATGTAAAGTGTAACTGCAACTTGGCTGGTTCATGGAGAGATACAACTGCAAGGTAGAGATTCTATTTTTAAACGTAACCAAGTAGTTTTTATGCCTTAACTTAACCACGACCAATTCACAACATTAACCACATGTGACAATGTGGTCCAGCTGTGTGTCACATACATACACTAAAGGGCTCCTTGCGTGTTGCTATCAGACACCGACAAAGTGTTGGTATTTGACAATCTGGAAAATGAGAACGGGTTGACCCAGTTTAACAGTTCCAGAAGATGTTAGTCAGAGTCACTGAGTAGCTGTATGGTAGTTGTCCTGATACGGGAGTGGAAACAAGCCAGAGCCCAAGATGGGATCTGAATGAAGTTCACCTTTACATAGGCTACATGAAACAGTGTAAATTCTTTTATATACTTGTTATATTCCCATAAATAATCAGCCATACAGCAGGTTTACAGTATTGGCTTCAGACACAAGTATATGTAAAGGTGAGCTACATGCTGTGATAAAAAAGTGGAAAACATCAGTTCCGAATGTTTATCTTTGATTTTACTTTTAAATCCCAGTAAAGAGTAATTTGGAAAACCAATCTGAGCTCTCATTTACCTTCAGAGGAAAATGTGGGCTTTCTCTCTCCTCTCTTCCTACTTCTCTTCCTCCAATCCTGTCTCTCCTCCCTCCTCCCTTTTCTCCTCTTCCTCCTGTTTTTCTTCTCTTGTTCCTGTCTGATTTCTACATGCTGATGTTAAATAGGCTTTGCTGTTATTTTTAATGACTTGTGCATACTGTGCGATGAAGGTGATGATGCTGACTCCTCTGTCTGCACTGAGACCGTGCCAGAGGCCTTTACAACACATGTAAATAATCCAAATAAAATGTTCAAACTTGTGACCTTCGTCTGAAGATTTTCATGATCAAAGAACATACACTGACACATTTGGCAAAGGTTTTGATCTCTTCCATTAATCAAACCTCTGTTTCTCTTTTTTGCTCTTTAAAACTTCTTCTCTCACCTTTTTCATTTTTTTTCCCACCGCAACAGGAATGCATTTTTGTCTGACGGCACTGCACAGTTGATGATAGATACACTAAAGACACATTACTATCAAAATCATGTCAGACATAAAGACCAGTTTAACTGCCAGGCATTTTTCAGATGGTAAATGTAAGTAAATTCTCCCTACACTAGCCCACAATGCACTGCAGTAACAGCCTGCAGATCTCCAAAGAGATTATCAGATTTATCATCAGTAAGGTATTTCAGTGCAGACTTTGATGGAGTCCAAGAGGAAGGCAGCATAAAAGGTTATAAAACAACAAAAAATATTCTTGTGCAGCATCATCCAAGTGTCTTGTATCAATTTGTGGGCTCATGGAAATCCAAACACAATGATTTTGGCTAAATTATTGCTAAACAAAGCATTTTGGGATTATCCTTCTGTGGTGGAATTTGTCCTTCACGGGAGGATTATACAAGAATGCTTTGTTGCAGGAATTTTTAGAAGGTTTTTTGGACATTTTACATCAACTGGATCTCATTCTGAAGTTATCAAACACCAGTGCTTGGGCAAACACCGATGAAAAAAGCTGACCTTTCATGTTCACATGATAAACTGCCATTGCTGTCAGTGACTAACAGCACACTGACAGCAAACAACCACTGACCTTCACCTGGGAGGGCGGTGTCCGCTTACCAAAAGATTATAAAGCCCTGTTTTGTTTTGTTTTTTTTTCTTAAACCCAACTATGTGTGTGTTGGCAAAACATAACCATGTGCATTTATTGTCAAAGAAAAAAATGTCAAATCAGGGTGCTGTACCAATGTAGTACATTTATTTTGTAAGAGACTGTATGTAAACTGTACATTTCCTGTGAAGTGTATTTTGAAAATACACAATGCATGTAACAGGCTGAAGTTGACACAGTGCCCCAGAAGGTCAACGGATGCATCCATGTCTTGCACGTCATATAGAAAGTCCACAACCAAGCGACGATATGTGACGAGGTCAGAGTGGGAAAGTGTTGTTTACATGGGTGCTGGGGAGAAAAAAAATTGACTGAACTTCTTTCTTGACGTCCAGGTTCTGCAGCGAAGCCAACAAGTGTCAAAGGTAATAAATAAATTACAGTAAAGCCTTAGAAAGTACAAATATAGAGGCAGTAATGTTGGAGCTTATCAATACTACGGTCTTTAATAATGTAGCCGAGGGTCATGAGCTGCGTCTTTAGGTATGAATAGGGCTGCGGCCATTGATTGTTTTAGTGAGTACTCTTTGGATTAATCCACTGATTATTCAAGTAATAAGATAAACAATACTTCTGTCTTATTATAGAGCAACAGTAAATACACAAAAAAAAGAAAATAAGACAGGTATCTTAACAACTTATTGGTTTCCTTAAAAAAAATCAACATTATTATTGTTAAAATTGCATACAAAAATTAGGCTCCAATTGCTACTTACATCACCCAATACTTTTGGTTTATTTTATGCATCGCTGAGAGGGGAGTTTTGTAGGTGTGTGTTTGTGTGTGGGCAGGAGAGAGACCATCATAATTCTAACAAATGAAGCTCAGGTTTTCACAGATTGACTGTATCATTTTATTTTCTGTGGTTATGTTCCTAAGTTAGCTAACTTTAGCTCAAGATAATAGACACAAAAATAAAATGTTATAAAAGTAAACAGACTATGACAGAACAAATCACTCACTTCTGACAGAAACCTGGAGCTCTAGTACCCATGGTTTTATAATATATTTTTTTTGTCTTGTGTTCAGCCTCCGTCAAAGTCTGTCTGCACTGGTATGCTTTGATTTTTCCAGTGCTCCGCTCTCCTTAACACTAATACAAACCTTTTTTTCTGGGACCATATAGAGCCTTTATTGATCTTTTCCTGGAGCATAAAGGATTCAAAGAGATAGATGAGAATCAGTTTCCCCATCATGGACTTATATAATGTCTTCAGTCACTGTACAGACGTTTCGTAAAGGTGGGGGTGCAAGCTTCTTTGTTATGTTACGTAAGGCACAGGGTCCACAGGGGCTCTAATATCTTGACCTCCAGGCCTCCTGATTTGATTTGAACACTATTCTTAATTTAAACCTGTCTCTTCTTCTCCTCCAACATAATAAAGAGCATACAACTGCAGGGTGGTGATTCTAGCTGCTGATAGTTTAAACACTTGATGGATCAGAATATCAAAGCAGAGCTTGCAGAGATCTGGACTGTGTTTCTCATACCTACTTTCTGCAATAATAATGTACTACTGTGAGAAAAGCACTGACAAGAAGAACTTTGCTGCTGCTCAGTGAGATGGGCTCAAACATGTATCCACCACATTATTCGTCAAAAAGCCAACCCATGAATCTCATCTGGTATCTCATCTTACAAACACGATGATAAGTAGGACTGTGGAGCTTGTGGTCAGGCCAGTACGATAGTAACTGCTCGTAAATTTTGACGCTGACTTTGGAGAAAACTGCACAACTGTGATGACACATCCTTCATCACAATGGTTCTAAGCTAAACTGGTGGAAACCTGAGCTGGTTTGCTAGATAGCACCAAGGTTCCAAGAATCATGCACATAACTGGTTTAAGAATTAAAGCTAATTTCATGGAAAAGGGGTATCAGAGAGTTCTACCAAGAACCCGACATTAACGTTTATAACTACAACCAACTGTAAAAGTTCCACCCAGAACCCACTATGAGAGGTTCTATAGAGAAGCCTTTTCATGGTGAAAGGCCCTGATCACACAGAATGGGTTTCAGCAGCTGAAGGCGCCTTTTTGTAATTGTTTCCAATGAAAATGAAGCCTCTTGCTTGCTGTTTTTGTATTGTGTTGCGCCTTGCGTTTCTGCGCTCAAGGCACCTGGCATTTTTGCTGGAATACTCAAAGCGAAAACACCACACGTCTTCTCTTTTTTTTAGTCATCTTTTTTGCCATTGTCTGAACAGATAATTCGAGAGGCGGGCCTTCTGTGGTGGTCACGACAACTAGTTTACAGTTTGTAAACAATGGAGGATAAACTGGTGGTAGCAGTTGCCGGATACCCAGAGCTGTACTGCGTGATGATAGACAGCAGGTTGTCAAACTGCCCCTGAGTCATCCTAGAATACGTCTGGAAATGGCCATCATGGAGATGAAGCTCCTGGACCAACTGGTGGTACTTCCTGTGATCCACCCTCTTTTTTAGGGTCTCATGTACCCACACAGATCTCTGTTTATCTGCTGACAGCCTCTCACCCTCAACCAGAGCTACAGACAGTACCCTCTGCTGAAACATTTTAGGAACTAGCTACTAATTACCGTCGAAAAACTCATATAAATAAATGAAAAGGTCGATTGTTTACACTCAAAGGTTAGAACAAAGAGGTGAGTCCATGGTTGCCTGGCAACAATAAAGAGGCAGAGCAAGCCTTTCTTTCACTCGTGGTATTTCAATTAAAAAAAAGAGGTAGTGCGTCGCGCTTCGCATTTTGCAACCTGCAGAACACTTTCTGTGTGATCAGGGCCCAATGGTTCCACCCAGAACCTTCTCTTGTCCCTTTACCACCAGATTAGCTCTGACTCTTGAACTGGTTCCGCTAAGGACTCTTGGAACCTCTTGGTGCTATCGTGTGAACCAGCCCACTTTTCCACCAGTTTTGATCAGAACCATGTAATCAAGGATGTGTTATCAATAAAGGGCATATGCACAATACACAACAGAAGTAAACAGTAGTAGCAAGATGGTGGATTACATAGAGTAGTAAAAATATTACCAAAACAAAACAGTGAAATATTTGAAATAATAGAACTGAAACTCAGTTCCCGATTAGAACTGGACAAAAAATGCCAAGTACTGGGTAGCCATAAAAAGAAGAATTCTGGCAGACCATGTGGCACTGTAAGGCATGAAATGATTGTTAAGGTATTAACTGTGGCAGAAATCTAGCGATCCTAGATGCATCTACATTTTACAATACTAATTGACAACCTAAAACCTGATGAAGTAGGTAATAAAGTATGAGTCCCTCATTCACAGCACACTGCACAATATTTTAGTTTGCTTTTTTAAAGTCTGCCTCTGCTCAAACATGTGCTGTGCTCACTGTTATTTCACTTGAGTGTTTGGCCTTCACTGTGCAGAATGATGTATGGGAGATTTGATACTAGAAGACTGTTTTCACATTCACTGACAAAATCTCATATTTATGTTTTTGGATACACGGAAAATACTTGTTAGCAGGATCTGCTCATTGGTGGCTATAGATTATCATGGGGCCCACTGTTACTACAGTTTGGCCTTCACTGTGAAGAATGACGTGATGGTAGAGTTTGACATCAGGAGGCTGTTTTTTCCATTCATCTGCTGATGGAGGAAAGTTCCTCTGTGCTCACCTTAAATGTCCGTTTTACACTTATACATACAAGAGTCACTATTGAAGCTCTAGCGAAAGTTCAGTCAGAAAGACTATACTTTTTTGTGCTAAGGCTTTAACTTTTCGTCCTCACCCTGCTATTCGTTGCTTGCACGCATGCTCACTCTCTATCTCTGGCTGACAGCGTTTGGGGCTTTCAATCAAGTCATCAGCTGTTCAACCAATAGCAACATGTCTTCTTGTTTTGCTGGTAGTCCTTTCATGCTGCAGCGTGCACTGTGCATACCCTCCACCTCCCTATCACTGACTAGTCTCCTCAAATTTAGCTTCATTGGCCTCATCAATCATTATCCACAAAGTCATCAGCCACCACCTCCACCAGTGTCTAGACCCCATGGGAGGAACTGTCTTGCTCAGATGTCCCACGATCACAAAAATCTCCCTCTGGTGTCTAAGCACCAAAGATTTTTTTTAAATCTTACCAGCACATATCATCCGTTCATCTGTACACTCATATTTCATATTAAACTTAAGTTTGATTTCTTTCTTCTGTCCCTCCTGATTGAACCATAGTTTGGTAGCCAATGTGAGACTTACAGGAGTGTGCTTCCTAATGACTACTTTTCCTGCTCAGACACATGTTCCAGTCCACAATCTTTGAGAACAACAGGCACTGAGTGGATCAGAAGGCAAACAGTATAACAACAAACAGATTTCGTCTCTCAGCTGTCACCACCAACTCAGCCAGACTAGAACACTAATTAGTTGTGATGGCAAAAGTAGAACTAAATTTGTCCTAACAATTGTACTGTGACTTAACTTTATCATGGAGAGAACAGGATGTTGACCATTGCAGCAGAAGAGATAAATAGCTGAACCCTCCTGGGGATTACTACTGGATACCATCTACTTTAAAATGTTTCCATCATTTTCAAAATATCAGGGCCACATGAGAACAAAAACTGAAGCTGCCTTGAGTTTTCACCCTCAGAGCCCCCTTCACCATAGAGCTGTCTAAACATACCGGCTTTCAACAACCAACTTGACCCTATGACCTCTGCACCTGTAACCACTTAAGTTTTTGAACTACTTGATGTTTCTACTCAATGTTTGCTTTCTCTGAGCTTTTCAGACTCTCCTCTGTAGATTCTGAAAACGTGTAGCACTGGAAGGTAAGGCTTTATGTTGTAACCTTACCCCAACATGCTTAACCTGTTAGACCTGGTGAGTGTGAGAGGTACAGTAAGTGCTTTGTAAGCTTATTAGCAGCTCTCTGTTGATGTGTTGGCTTTCAGAAAAGTACTTAGACTGGAGGCAGGCTCTGAACCTGTGACCTCGACACACTAAATATCTTTCAAGGTGCAGCTGAAACTGAAGCCCTATACTCTACATGCACACATACACAGAAAAATAGAACAGAAATGTTACAGGTCGAAGTTTGAAGACCAATATTACAGAACAGTTCCTTCTGAAATTGACAGGTGTCATTTTTAAAACAGTGTATTAGATGTAGAGCCGAGGGTTATAGGAAGAGTCCTTTATTTACGGAGGTGCAGAAGATGAGAAGGAGTTAAGGAGTCTCACAGGCTGTGGCAGGGGTAGGCAGTGGTGTCCCAGAGGGGCAGCCATTGTATCAGGGGTATGTGGCCCCTGACACAATGGCTGCCCCCACCCACAGTGAAAATAATTGGATGCAGGCATTGCTATCTTTAAGAAGCAGTGGCATGCTCGTTTTTGAAGCTAGCTCTAAAGTGGTATCTTGTAAAAACTAGACAACCTAAGACACTGGTCTTCAACAGGATATCCGTGGCTTCTAGGGGGTCCTCAGAGTTACTGCAGAGGGCCAGCAAATGATTGTCTGATAATTTTTTGCTAGTTTTTCTTTTCTTTTTTTTTCAAAATTAAAATATGTCTAGAAAGGAACATTAACAGGAGTCCAAAATATTATTTGCAAAAATCATAAATAATAACCCATTTATTTTACATTACATAACAATGATGTTAGACGAACTACCACCAATGAATTCTCCTGCAATTGACGGTGTTTTTCCTGTTTCACTGTTTTAAAATTTGTGTTTGAAATTAAATCACTATTAAAAAACCTCAGTACAGCCAGCCTAATTTAGGCAATAACCCACCATTAAGCCATCATTCATTCACAACAAGCAGGCTTAACAGCAGCCCGACACAAGCAAAGACAGACACCGAATTCAATTCAGTTCAAATCAATTTTATTTATAAAGCCCAACATCACAAATTACAATTTTTCTCTAAGGGCTTTACAGCATATGACTTCACTCTGTCCTTAGACCCTCACAGCAAATAAGGAATAACCACCCAATAATATATACCCTTTAACAGGAATTGTTTTCCCACTTCCACATGTCTTTCTGACCAAAAACTGAATTTTAAATAACCTTTTCGTCTCCCACACCACGGCTCTGATTTATTTTGACAAACCTGACATGTGGTTTGACGCTGCATGAACCTGCCCTGCAGCGCAGAGCGCAGAGGAAGAGCACAGAGCTGCAGCCGCTTTCCGCACATGTTCCCCGGGAATCTTTAAGAATATTTATAATTATTCAGAAGATAATTATAAGAATTGCTATGAGACAATTTAAAAAAAGAAAAAAGAGGAGACAAAAATGACAGGAGTTGAACAATTTGAGAAGAGGAGAGCAAAGGAAAGCAGTGGAGAATAAAGTGAGAAGAGGAGAGCAGAATGCACTGAGCCTGATTGTTAAAACTGAACAAAGAGCTACTTTAAAGTTTGGAGAGAAGATGGTTTTTATTTTTATTATTTTTCTTGGTTAAAGATCTGTTTTTTTGTGTAATGATTTGTTGATTGTGGCTTAATTTGGGCTATTTACTGTGTAGACAATCAAAGCTTACACAATGTGGCACCTTTTTCAGTGCGCAGCACTTTATTAATAAATGAATCTGCCAATAATTATTTTAACAGTTTAGGACTAGATGTTACAATCCCTGATGCACATACTTTAGCCTAAGAATAAGTCACAGCAACTTCAATAGCACACTTTTTGTATTAAGGAGACATCCAACGTGTAATTTCAGTCAGTGTAGAGTAAAAGAGTCAGTGGAGCACATTCATATTTCTTGCAGGAAATATGAGGAAGACAGAAGGGTGATGGTGGGAGGACTACAGAGGGTAGGATGAATGGAGGCCAGGAATAAGGACAGGCTTGAGAGTGGAGACACGGTGGGGATGAGAAAGGTGATAGTTAGGTTTCTGAAAGTGGCAGGACTTATCAGAAGAAGGCAGATTAGGATAGCAGTGGTTGGGTAAAACCAGAAGAAGGCAGTAATGCAACTTAAAGGATGCCAACTGCCATAAAACACCAAAGAAGAAGAAGAACAAGCACTCAAATCACCTTCAATATAACTCACAGGACAAAGCACTTGTCTTTATCTGGACACATTTTCCCCACAAATACAACATGCTAACGATATTAGCACAAGCCTATGGCATTTTACATTGTATAAATTAGCCTAGCAGCTAGCGGATATTTGCTCTACTCATATGAAGCCAGGGACAACAGCAACATTTAACAAAGGTAACGTTACAAATTTCATTACAGCTCACAAGGTTCACCGACAAAACAACTGTCTTATACTAAACACGTTTTCCAACCAAATACAACATGCTAACATTATTAGCACAAACCTATGGCATTTTACATTGTATAAATTAGCCTAGGAACCAGCGGAGCTTTCCTGTATTAATATGAAGCCAGGATAAATCACATACAAGACTTTAAATGCTATTTTTGTGGAGGCTTTATTGTCTTCACAATTTATTGTTTCTTATCTGTGAAATTAAAGTAAATAAAAGCTTTGTTTCCACTGAGGGAAATGGTTTCAGCTTATAGAAATAAACAGGAGGTCTGCGTTCCTGAGACATGTAGTTACATTTCTGAGGAGGTGCACGTCAGGCTATGGTATAGCTTACGGCATCGATTTGACGCAGAAAGATCCAGCTTAACATGTATAGATACAATACCCAAGAAAAAGATATTAGTCTATGCACATCAGATAATTAGTAATATTAACTGTAAAATAAGAAAACAAAGTATATCAGTATGTGATTCCTCAGCTCACCATATTAACATCGCTTTCAACTGGCCTCTATACTACAAAAGCATTTACTGAATGTCTGAAAAACAGCTACAGTTTTTGGTTTTGCTGGGCCACCCCAAGATTTTCAGAGGCCCCATCTGGCCTCCCCTATGAAAAAAATCTGGGGACACCATTGGAGGTAGGTATTGTCTTTTAGGACTTCAGGCTTTTGGTTACCCTCTTGACTTCAAGTGATTATCTCTGTGGCTGCAATCTATACAATACTTCTGTAAAGGCCTTTTCTCTTTGTGATAATAGCATTACCCCTGTCCTTTTTTTCAGCCACAGTTATGCTTTTGAACTTGAGAACATCTGTTACCCACTTAGCTTTTTTAACCGTTTGCACCTGCTGTGCGAGTGAGCGCACCAGCAAGTGTGTGACTCATTCCACCTTTCATGACAGCTCTCATCAGATAACCTCAATATGACAAAGATGTCGCAGTCATGGTCTGACTACGGCAAGCTGTGTTGTACATTTAACTCAGATTGGCAAACAACAAACAACTGAACAAATTCCTTCTTTCATGCACCGAAACATATCTTGATGCGATGGATAATCTGATCTCGAGAGGACTTGAAATGTGATGGTGCATCTGGAAAGAGTGTACTTTTACTGCAACAGTTAGCTCGTCGTGAACTCTATCTCTGTGTCTGAACATTCAGCTTTTACACATGGCGGATGTTTTTTTTTAATCAAAGTAAAGCAGGGGGATTTTGTTTTGCATCTTTTGTTAAATCTGGCTGATTGTGTTTGAAAAATGGACTCTCTGCATGTAATCATGAAGGATTAGTGTCTGACAGCACTGTGTGACGTGACAGGGTGTTCAACTCTTCAGGCCAAAAACTTCACCTCTCAGTGTTACTGCTCCTCTCAACACTTACTAAAGGTGTACTAACACAAACATTTCAGTCAATTTGTTTCTCATTATGATCCTGTTTGAATAGCTCACACATATCTGTGGCCACCTGTGATTTTCTCAAGAAATCCTGACATGTACGTAACGCAACATTGTTCTCTGAACCTGTCAGATGTTCCATTCTTTGTGCGGTGCTTGATGTCATAATAATGTCGTAACCTTTAATGCCCTCACTCATTATTAGTGTGTAAAGTAATTGCTTTTGAGCTTATTTGCAGTCCTTTGTCCACATATTGGCCTTTAGAGAATACTTCAAATCTGGAACAGGATCTCAGCCCGAAACCTCAACACCTGTACACACCTAATAGCTAATCCTCTGAGTGTTGCTCCTTCTGACCTTCTTCTAAGTGAGATTTTTTTGGATGTTATTTTTCAAAATGTACTTGAAACTGGCAAACACATGGATTTCATCACTTTAACACATTTTATATATGTCTTTTACTCCCACAGGGATTAATGGTTTAAACTCTGTCTCACTGAACCTGTATTTTTTCCTCGTGCCTCTGGCTGATAGCTCTCCTGTCAATGGAATACTTCACCCACCAAATCAGTTACTTGACCTGTGTTATGTTGTACTCATGGAAAAAATTGTGTTTCTCTTGCATGCCTCTGGTGAACAAAACGATCCAAAAACTGAGAACATTTCTGATTAATTTAAGTCATAGGCAGCTAACAGCAAAACTATATCATGGCCGGCGTGGTTAGCACTGCCTCACAGCAAGGGGGATCTAAATTCGAGCCTGGGGCCCTTCGCTGTGGAGTTTGCATGTTCTCCCCAGTCAGTGCGAGTTTTTTCCGGCTTCCTCCCACAGTCCAAGTCAGCAAATCTCAGGTGAACATGAGCGTGAATGGTTGTCTGCTTTTCCATCTACATGTGATAGTCTAGCGACCTGTCCAGGGTGTACCCTGCCTTTTCCCAATGGCAGCCGCGGCAGGCTCCAGCCCCCCCCCAACCCTGAGCAGGACAAGTGGTTGAGTATATTTAATCAATGAAAATGATGTCAGAGCATCATTTAACAAACTCTCACACAATTCATGCAGCATAATCCAAGTCAGTTATTTTAGCTGGATGAACAAGAAGCTGCTCTGATAAAAAAAAAATCTGATTCGGTCTGATGTGGGTACAAACCTATTGGCATTGTTAATTGTTTTGTCTGGCATAATGACATGAAACAATGGTTTCTCGACTGACAATCCATCAATCCGCTGAGCGCCACGGGGGACCAATGTTGTCAAGTGGTTCTCAGGAACAATGAGGAGAAGGGTTGGGCAATATATCAAATATACCCAATGTATCACAACTTGTTCCACTTGCAATGTATAAAATGACTATATCACAAACATCAAGAATGAAATGTCATGTGATTTTTTTTTTTGTAAGCCACCAGCATGAGACTTGCTTTGGCATTTCAGTTCTCTCACTCTCTCCTGTAGCTCTTAGACACACACACAAAGAAAGACGATTTAGTCCCATTTTGCGATCATGACGCTCCACTACAACTTGAAAATGTTATTAATTTACCGACTTGAAAGCTATTATTTGTTTCCAGCCTACAGTGAATAAGTGTAAATCTTAGACATGAGGGAAACAGTGTCAGTTGACAGTTTAACTTAATGAGATGAACAATAGCATGAGCAGAGGAACCTTGTGTCTTTGTACCTGTGAGACAGACCGCGAATATTTAGTCACATTTTGCGACCATGGAGCACCAGTACAACTTGCAAATACTAATTATATATTCATATGTGGAGTGGAGCTGGAGGAAAAAAAAAGATTTTGCAGCTTGGATGTGCAGTCTTGCAGACCATGTGAGCTAAAGCCCCCTGATGACCCACAGGTTTCTGCAGGACAAGGTTTGGTAAGCCTGTCCAAAGAGTCGTCACACCTGATAGTAACATAATTCCACACATATTAATTATGGGCAGGTTTTATTTTTACTGTTTTTTGTCAGTTTTTTTTTTACCGTGTTTTGCTGGAAAAAAAAATATAGTATGCATATTGAGGCCGCAACCTGCCCCCACCCCTTGTATCCAACCCTTTAAGTGATTTAATTCAAGCACACCAAGTAGGATGTGTGGTCTCCTACGTCAGATCGATCCCAGCTGCCAAGGTGCTGCTCCAGTCCGGCGTCTGAAAAACTCGTATTGGAGCTGCAGCTGGTATTGGTCCTTAATCCGAGGATGCACATGTCAGTCTGATGAATGTTTACACCTGTACTTGTTTTTTTGTTTTGTTTTTTTTTTAATCAAGACTTGTTGAACTATCGGACTGAGTGAAGGCAAAGTGCAGTTTTCCATGTTTGTTGGTTCAGACAGTCTGTTGATTTTGCTGCCTTTAAGTCAGTTAGCCTGCAATTGCTAAAACTCCAGTCTCTTCATTTTATATTCATTCATTTGATTTCAGCAGCACAAACAGACCCATTTCCTTTGCAGCTCACCTCTTTTTTTTGTGTGTCAATTGTAAATCTAAGTTCCTTGTAAATAAAAAACTTTATTTTACCAAATTCACCTGGTTTTATGTTGCCTCTGTTTCCCCCTACAGAGCAGGATCATAGCAATGCAGCTGACGTACTATTTTTCAACAGCAAACAAAAGAAAAAGAGCCTCTCTCAGCTGGAAATAATTCAAACAAATTGCAGAAGGTTGTGAAACTGAGTGATATAAATAGATTTTGCTTTTACAAAATAGCTGTATAAGCGCCATTTTTAAGTTAAAAGTCAAAAGCGAAAACAGATTATGAACACTTCAAACCCCTCTTCATCCCTCTTCATTCAGGGACTTCATTATCTGTAAACTCATCTCCTGTTAATTTAAATTAACGCTTATGAGAAAAAGAAAGAAATGTATGACAGCTAGAAGTCATGTTTCTCCAAAATACTGTCCAGGGTTCTGATGAAGACAAATGGCACATGTGTGAGAAATGAGAAAGTAAAGTAAAAGCAGACGTGCCGATTTTGATGGATACATTTATGATGTTTAAATAATTTCAATGTTATTTTTTCCTCTGTTTGGAGGTTTGCCCGAATAAGTCAGCTCCAACTTCAACAGAGGGCCTCTTGCCTCGGGCTCACAACATCTCTGAAACATAAAATATTCATCATAACCACAATTCCATGTAACTGCTTAAGTTCCAACAGACACATACTATGTACATTAAATGTGTCAAAACTTCGGATGGGCCACTTTCCTTTATTTTCACATTTTCAAATTTGATTTTCAAATCAACCAAAAAGACATTCAGATAGTGCTGCATTAGATATTTCATCTGATATTCTTCTAACTTGCAGCAGCACACATGAAGTAAAAAAAGAAAGGGTTAAATCAAAAACAGCTTAATTCTGTCACAATGATTTTCACATATCAGTTGAGTTCATCATGTGTTACTACTTCTTTTAAACTTGATTCAAACCCCAGATGGGATTTAAAGCTTTGCCTCTTGTTAAACTAACTTTGACTTTGGAAATACTATGGTTTAAATTATCAAGGTCAAACATCACAGGGCGCCAGTTTACTGGCCTCTGCTCCAGTGAGATTATGACTGTGTACCATTTGCGTCCTGTAGCACTTGAACACATCATCACCTCTTACTCTCAACATGGATTCTGCTTGTTTTGGAAATCTACCTTATAATTAGACCTTTACATTGAGTCCCTCTCTCACGCAGGCGTCCTTTTAGAAATCAAGGCTTTTTATGCCTCTGTGCTTCCGGACCATTCGTGTGAACGCGTGTACACACTGAGGGAAAGATTTAGCTCAAATGTCAACTTAAACTCAAGGATGAACTTTGGTAGTTGAAGTCAACAGTCAAGGTCACTGTGACCTTGTGTCCGTCTCATTCTTGTGAACATGATATCTCAGCAACGTGCTCAGGGAATTTCTTCAAATTTGGCACGAATGTCCACTTGGATTCAAAGATGAACTGATTAGATTCTTATGGCCAAAGGTCAAGGTTACCATGACCTCACAGAGAATGTTTCTGTAGCTAACTCAAGAATTCATACACTAATAGTGACTAAATGTCCCACAAACATCTAACAGGATAAAATAATGAAGCAATGACATTTTATATCCAATATGTCAAAGATCACCTTTACTGTGACATTATAATGTTCTGCAAAGACACTTTTCAGGCCGTTTTTAAAATCATAACTCAGGAACAGAAGAGGACACATATGGTCAGATACTGAATTGGTGACACTAAGCTTGGGTATCCACCTTAAAACTGTGCTGAGTGTATAGATCTTCTGTGCTGCCGGGGGGGAGACATGTATGAGGCATCTGTGTTCTAGAATATGTAGCTTATTTGCAGAAACATCCATATTTGAGGCACTGTCAAACACCATGTCTATCTGAGTCTGAACAGACAAGCTGTAACTGCAACTTGACTGGTTCATATATGTCTAGTCATTCTAGTTCTATGTTGCTTTTGGGGACTCAAAAACTGACATCCACAGAAGAGTTTGATCTCATTTTGAACCACAGAATCTGCAGATTATTCAATACCTGATATGTTATGAGCCACAAAAGTTAGACATGATATGAATTAGTCCTTACATGTGTTGTGTTTGATGCCATGTTGACTGTAAGGGAGCTGGGAGGGACAATACCACCGTGCACAGCTGCGCCATGTTTCAGCCACTGTGGCTTCTCCAAGGACTCATGACTGCCCCTCAACTTCTAATGGCCTCAAGAGTCGACAATGTGCCCTTTTTTCACACAAAAAAAATTGGCCAAAACTCATGTTTTTATCTCAAATTTAAAAAAAAAAATTGATCAAAAATTAATCTCCACTGTATTGAACTTGTAATAGTTTTAATAAAAGCATCCACAATATGGCAGAGTGAGATGATGTGGTGTGGCCTTTGTCAGCATTTCAGCACCTTTCACACATCCTTTCCAAACTCTGTCTGTCTTCCAGCTGTCTGCGATAATCCTTCTTCCTCCTCCTTCTGTCCCACTTCTTTCCAAACCAGATGTCTTTGAGCCAACTCCAGGAAGGACTGTGGGAATGAGGCAATACTGCCTTAACCCAGTCCATCTAGGTCAGTCAATCAAATATGTCCAACCCATCCTATTTCCACTTCAATAGACTATCAATTTGGGTTTTTGGAAATTTCTGACCACTAGGGGGCAAAATTTGTTGTGGCTAAAATGTTGCCTAAACATCAAGCAGACACAAAACAACTGTATCACACCATTGGTGTTTCTGTCTGCCTGATGAACGTAGGTTCAATATTCACTATAAGCTCTGGTTTGGTCTCCACCATATAAACATGTCGGTCTCTGTAGCTTCTTCTTCCACTTTATTTACTAGCTGGCAGTGTCCAAAATTAATTTTCTGACTCACTGGCCAAGAGAACTGGAAGATAATAAAATCCAGCAGCCAGGCATATTTTCACCAGCCAAAATAATAAACTGTGTTTATGTGTTATTGTGTTTATTTGTTTCGGTACATTTCATGAGATAATAAAGTGTTATGGTGAATACAAACTTAAATTAGAGGCCAGAACAAAATTTGAAGCAACATTATTTTAACATACCAGTTGTTCCCAGTCTTTTTCCTCATGGAACCCCTTTTCTATCATTGATATTTTCAGTAACTTTAGATACAGTACTGTATGTTTTTGGTTTTGTTTTCTTTAATAACCATGCATACTTAAAAGGCTTCATTTTTGACAAATTCAGTGTTTCCTTCTTCCTCACTCTGCACCATTGTTATATAAGTTCTGTGGTTGTTTCAACTGCATACTTTTCTAATGCAGAACAAGGCTGTTTCACAGAGAGAAGGCTTTGGGAATGTAGCTTGGGTTCAGGTCTTTACCGTCCCTCAACCTGTGAGGTTTTTTAAGCTGTTCCTAGGACTGCACTCTTCTGTACAGAGACCTCATGTTGTACCTTGAATCTGCTGAAGCCACTCTCCCAGTTTGGGGGTCATAGCCTCAGTGCTCCAATTACCACTGGCACCACTGTTGTCTTTATTCCCCACATCCTTCCTTGCTCCTCTTTCAGCCCTTTTTTGTACTTATTAAGTTTGCTTACACCCCTAAAAATCAAGAAGGCCTCGTGACCCACTGTGAGGCTTTGGTGACCCCGGAAACCAGTGTATGCATGTGAATAAGTTCCCTTCCCTTCAGTGATGTAGTGTATGTGGTCTTTTATTATGAAAGGTCAGAATGGAAAAAGTGATGCTGCATTACGCTGCTGTTCGCAATGTGGGAGACAATAAAGAATTTGTCATTTTGTTTCAGACTATGAAGCCTCTGTGTCTTTATTTTATCACCCTAATAAGCTGTGGCACATCTCATAATCATCATTCTACATTAGCATCCGGGTAGCTAGCAGTTGGCTAACGGCGAGTGATAGTTTAGCAGAAAAGCTGATGTCCCGTACTTTAAACAGTGCAGCAAAACTAGGAGCGCTTGAGACATTCAGATCAAGGCACCATTTAGAACCGAGTAAAAACTGACAGGTGAGGAGCAGCAGAGCAGGGTGCCGATAATTGAAACCAGTATGCAGTAGAGAATCTCAACATGGTGATCGATTTCCGTACATGACTATTGTAATAAAATCATTTAACCGCCAGTGTGGTGGATAGCTTTCCAAGATTTACTTGCCAAACAGAAAATCTACCTGCATGCGGTGCTCGGCGGGTGTGAATTTCAAACTCTGCCAGCTGGTCACCAATCTAACATTGTGTACTCCTGATTGGTAAAACAGTATCCTCTGCCATCAAAAAATATTGGCTAAGCAGCATCTTGCATTTCCGTGACATTATATCTTTGCCAGGTATACAACATTAACTGTTCCTTGAAGATGTAAAGTAACTGACTTATAAAGTAACTGTACATACAATCCCACAAAAATATGATATGGAGTGGTGACAAAACAGCAGCGACAAACTATGAAAACAGGATGGAAAGCAAAACATCATTTATAAAAAGGTAAGTTAACAGTAAGATCGCATTATCAAAGGGCAATGCAGTAACTAAAATGTGACTAATAATCAAATGAATTGTTTGTTAAAAGACTAAAATCAAACCTAAATATAAATTTAAATAATTTTCTCAGAGTGCAGGCTTAATCTAACTTCTTTCTTTTGACTGACTTTACAAAATGTCCTTTTCAAGGGTTTTAACTTTGATAAAAATAAATAAAAAATATTTAGAATGTCTTATAAGCACCTTTCAAACGTTTACTGGTACAGGCAAAACTAACCTTTACATTTTCCAGTATTTGAACTCTTCACATTTTTTCATTTGGCAGAAGGTCTTGTTTAAAGCGACTTAAAAGAAGTGCACTCGGTCTTTCACTCAACCTCATAATTGCTCATCCAACAGTGGATACTGAGCAGGAGGTCAAGGTGTTGAGTTGGTGGTTGTCAAGGGAGGAGAGATTGTTTTTCATTTTACTCTCCCAGGCCAGATTTTCCTTCCAAGCCAACAGACATTCAGATGTAAGTAATCAATAAAAGGCCACAGATCTCACTGACATTTCATTTTTCTTCATTACTTATAACTAAAGGGAATGTAAAAACGCATGTGTGTATCATACTGTAGCAATCACTTCCTGGAAATCACAGCCAGAAGATCCCAGGAAAATTGTTTCTTATGTGTCCAGCAGTTGGGCAGAGATTGAAAACTACAGGAGGTGACCCCTCAGCTGAATTACATAACACAGATGATGAGATGACATGTTAAAGGATAAAAAAGCTTCTGGAGAGACTTCAGACACTCTAACATCACAATGCTTTGTCTGAAGTTTTTATTGAACAAAATGGATTTTTCTAGCATTAGTATCCAGTTCGTCCTTCTTGTTTCACTGTAGGATGGTGTGGCAGACTGTGCTCACTCAGTGTTTTACTTATACCTGAAAAGTAATGCACTATACTATAAATAACCGACTATGTGGGTTACATATCGTATAGTGCATTACTTTGCCATAAGAGGCTGTGATCACATAACTTCTGCGCTGTAAGCTGTCCTCTTGCATATGATGAGAGCAAAGGAGAGAGTGACATGGTGTGAAGAGAAAAAGGTGCATGTAGGAATGGGCAACCTCAGGACCTTAATCCATGAGATCAGAGTTCTTGTCCTGGGTAACACCTAAAGTCAAGACTGGGTTGTTTTAACGTACATACCTACCTAATCAGTAATTACAATATATATTGGGGTGATGCAATCCCAACAATTTTCAGATATACTCAACTTCTATTATATTCTTTAATTTGAACAAGTCATAGTATAGCACATGATAAAAAGAGGGGAAAGTATAGTAGGTTATTAAATAACAGTTGTAGTATGGTAAAAAAATAAAATATTATATAAATATATATAAAAGTCATGTGTCAAAAAATCTGTATAATATATAATAAAAAGGTCTTTAAAAAATGTCCGAAAAAGTCATAGTATAGCATGTCGTCAAAAAAGATGAAAAAACCTTATAGTATAGTATGTGAACAAAACAGGTAAAAAAACATCATAGTATTGTATGTCGTCCAAAATGATGAAAAGTAGTCCTAGTATATTTTGTTGTCAAAGATAATGGAAAACATCATAGTATAGAATGTCATCAAAAATAATGGAAAAAAGTCATAGTATAGTATGTCGTCAATAATGATGAAAAACATCATAGTATAGTATGTCATCAAAAATAATGTAAAGAAGTCATAGAATAGTATGTCGACAAAAACGATAAAAAAACAATAGTATACTATGTCCAAAAAAAATGATGAAAAAACATCATAGTATAGTATGTCGTCAAAAATGATGAAAAAAAGTCATAGTATAGTATGTTGTCAAAAATGATGAAAAAAGTCATAGTATGGTATGTCGACGAAAAAGATGGAAAACGTCATAGTATAGTATGTCGTCCAAAATGATAAAAAAAAAGTCATAGTATAGTATGTCGTCAAACAAAATGTAAAAAAAAGTCATAGTATAGTATGTTGTGATAAATGATGAAAAAACATCATAGTATAGTATGTCGACGAAAAAGATGAATAATCATCATAGTATAGTATGTCATCCAAATTGATGAAAAAATATCATAGTATAGTATGTTCTCAAAAATGATGAAAAAAAGTCATAGTATAATATGTCGTGAAAAATTATGAAAAAAATCATACTATACTTTGTCAAAAAAAAATGATGAAAAAACATCATAGTATAGTATGTCGTCCAAAATAATGAAAAAAAATTCAAGTAAAGTATGTCGTCAAAAATGATGAAAAAAAGTCATAGTATAGTATGTTGTCAAAAATTATGAAAAAAGTCATAGTATGGTATGTCGACGAAAAAGATGGAAAACGTCATAGTATAGTATGTCGTCCAAAATGATAAAAAAAAAGTCATAGTATAGTATGTCGTCAAACAAAATGTAAAAAAAAGTCATAGTATAGTATGTTGTGATAAATGATGAAAAAACATCATAGTATAGTATGTCATCCAAATTGATGAAAAAATATCTTAGTATAGTATGTTCTCAAAAATGATGAAAAAAAGTCATAGTATACTATGTCGTGAAAAATGATGAAAAAAATCATACTATACTTTGTCAAAAAAAAATGATGAAAAAACATCATAGTATAGTATGTCGTCCAAAATAATGAAAAAAAATTAAAGTAAAGTATGTCGTCAAAAATGATGAAAAAAAGTCATAGTATAGTATGTCATCAAAAAATAATGAAAAAAGTCATAGTATAGTATGTCGTCCAAAATGATGAAAAAACGTCATAGTATAGTATGTCGTCCAAAATGATGAAAAAATGTCATAGTATAGTATGTCGTCAAAAAATAATGAAAAAAGTCATAGTATAGTATGTCGTCCAAAATGATGACAAAAACGTGATAGTATAGTATGTCGTCCAAAATGATGAAAAAAAGTCATAGTATAGTATGTCGTCCAAAATGATGAAAAAACATCATAGTATAGCAAGTCGTCCAAAATGATGAAAAAATATCATAGTGTAGTTTGTCGTCAAAAATGATGAAAAAAAAAGTCATAGTATAGTATGTCGTCAAAATTGATGAAAAAACGTCATAGTATAATATGTCGTCCAAAATGATGAAAAAACATTATAGTATAGTATGTCGTCAAAAATTATGAAAAAAAGTCATAGTATAGTATGTTGTCAACAATAATTTAAAAAAAAGGCATAGTGTAGTATGTCATCAAAAATGAAAAAACATCATAGTATAGTATGTCGTCCAAAATGATGAAAAAACATCATAGTATAGTATGTCTTCAAAAATGATGAAAAACATCATAGTATAGTATGTCGTCAAAAAATAATGAAAAACGTCATAGTATAGTATGTCGTCCAAGTGATGAAAAAAGGTTATAGTATAGTATGTCATCAAAGATGAAAAAACATCATAATATAGTCTGTGGTCCAAAATGATGACAAAACATCATAGTATAGTATGTCGTCCAAAATGATGACAAAACATCATAGTACAGTATGTCCTCAAAAATTATTAAAAAAAAAGTCATAGTATAGTATGTCGTCCAAAATGATGAAAAAAAGTCATAGTCTAGTATGTCATCTAATATAATGAAAGAAAGTCATAGTATAGTATGTCGTCCAAAATGATGAAAAAACGTCATTGTATAGTATGTCGTCCAAAATGATGAAAAAACGTCATTGTATAGTATGTCGTCCAAAATGATGAAAAAACATCATAGTATAGTATGTCGTCAAAAATTATGAAAAAATATCATAGTATATTATGTCGTCCAAAATCATGAAAAAACATCATAGTATAGTATGTCGTCAAAAATTATGAAAAAATATCATAGTATGGTATGTCGTCCAAAATGATGAAAAAACATAGTATTGTATGTTGTCAAAAATGAAAAAATAAGTCATTGTATAGTATGTTGTTAAAAATGATTTAAAAAAAGTCATAGTATAGTATGTCGTCCAAAATCATGAAAAAACATCATAGTATAGTATGTCGTCCAAAATGATGAAAAAACATCATAGTATTGTATGTTGTCAAAAATGAAAAAATAAGTCATTGTATAGTATGTTGTTAAAAATGATTTAAAAAAAGTCATAGTATAGTATGTCGTCCAAAATCATGAAAAAACATCATAGTATAGTATGTCCTCAAAAATTATATAAAAAAAAGTCATACTATAGTATGTCATCAAATATAATGAACGAAAGACATAGTATAGTATGTCGTCCAAAATGATGACAAAACATCATAGTACAGTATGTCCTCAAAAATTATTAAAAAAAAGTCATAGTATAGTATGTCGTCCAAAATGATGACAAAACATCATAGTACAGTATGTCCTCAAAAATTATAAAAAAAAGGTCATAGTATACTATGTCGTCAAAAATGATGAAAAAACATCATAGTATAGTATGTCGTCCAAAATGATGAAAAAACGTCATTGTATAGTATGTCGTCCAAAATGATGATAAAACATCATACTATAGTACGTCGTCCAAAATTATGACAAAAACATCATAGTATAGTATGTCGTCCAAAATAATGAAAAAAAATTAAAGTAAAGTATGTCGTCAAAAATGATGAAAAAAAGTCATAGTATAGTATGTCGTCAAAAAATAATGAAAAAAGTCATAGTATAGTATGTCGTCCAAAATGATGAAAAAACGTCATAGTATAGTATGTCGTCCAAAATGATGAAAAAACATCATAGTATAGTATGTCGTCCAAAATGATGAAAAAATGTCATAGTATAGTATGTCGTCAAAAAATAATGAAAAAAGTCATAGTATAGTATGTCGTCCAAAATGATGACAAAAACGTGATAGTATAGTATGTCGTCCAAAATGATGAAAAAAAGTCATAGTATAGCAAGTCGTCCAAAATGATGAAAAAATATCATAGTGTAGTTTGTCGTCAAAAATGATGAAAAAAAAAGTCATAGTATAGTATGTCGTCCAAAATGATGAAAAAACATCATAGTATAGTATGTCGTCAAAATTGATGAAAAAACGTCATAGTATAGCATGTCGTCAAAAAATAATGAAAAAAGTCATAGTATAGTATGTCGTCCAAAATGATGACAAAAACGTCATAGTATAGTATGTCGTCCAAAATGATGAAAAAACATCATAGTATAGTATGTCGTCCAAAATGATGAAAAAATGTCATAGTATAGTATGTCGTCAAAAAATAATGAAAAAAGTCATAGTATAGTATGTCGTCCAAAATGATGACAAAAACGTGATAGTATAGTATGTCGTCCAAAATGATGAAAAAAAGTCATAGTATAGCAAGTCGTCCAAAATGATGAAAAAATATCATAGTGTAGTTTGTCGTCAAAAATGATGAAAAAAAAAGTCATAGTATAATATGTCGTCCAAAATGATGAAAAAACATTATAGTATAGTATGTCGTCAAAAATTATGAAAAAAAGTCATAGTATAGTATGTTGTCAACAATAATTTAAAAAAAAGGCATAGTGTAGTATGTCATCAAAAATGAAAAAACATCATAGTATAGTATGTCGTCCAAAATGATGAAAAAACATCATAGTATAGTATGTCTTCAAAAATGATGAAAAACATCATAGTATAGTATGTCGTCCAAGTGATGAAAAAAGGTTATAGTATAGTATGTCATCAAAGATGAAAAAACATCATAATATAGTCTGTGGTCCAAAATGATGACAAAACATCATAGTATAGTATGTCGTCCAAAATGATGACAAAACATCATAGTACAGGATGTCCTCAAAAATTATTAAAAAAAAAGTCATAGTATAGTATGTCGTCCAAAATGATGAAAAAAAGTCATAGTCTAGTATGTCATCTAATATAATGAAAGAAAGTCATAGTATAGTATGTCGTCCAAAATGATGAAAAAACGTCATTGTATAGTATGTCGTCCAAAATGATGAAAAAACATCATAGTATAGTATGTCGTCAAAAATTATGAAAAAATATCATAGTATAGTATGTCGTCCAAAATCATGAAAAAACATCATAGTATAGTATGTCGTCAAAAATTATGAAAAAATATCATAGTATGGTATGTCGTCCAAAATGATGAAAAAACATAGTATTGTATGTTGTCAAAAATGAAAAAATAAGTCATTGTATAGTATGTTGTTAAAAATGATTTAAAAAAAGTCATAGTATAGTATGTCGTCCAAAATCATGAAAAAACATCATAGTATAGTATGTCGTCCAAAATGATGAAAAAACATCATAGTATTGTATGTTGTCAAAAATGAAAAAATAAGTCATTGTATAGTATGTTGTTAAAAATGATTTAAAAAAAGTCATAGTATAGTATGTCGTCCAAAATCATGAAAAAACATCATAGTATAGTATGTCCTCAAAAATTATATAAAAAAAAGTCATACTATAGTATGTCATCAAATATAATGAACGAAAGTCATAGTATAGTATGTCGTCCAAAATGATGACAAAACATCATAGTACAGTATGTCCTCAAAAATTATAAAAAAAAGGTCATAGTATACTATGTCGTCAAAAATGATGAAAAAACATCATAGTATAGTATGTCGTCCAAAATGATGAAAAAACGTCATTGTATAGTATGTCGTCCAAAATGATGATAAAACATCATACTATAGTACGTCGTCCAAAATGATGACAAAAACATCATAGTATAGTATGTCGTCAAAAATGTTAAAAAAAAAAGTCATAGTATAGTATGTCGTCAAAAATTATGAAAAAAAGTCATAGTATAGTATGTCATCAAAAATAATGAAAAAACATCATAGTATAGTATGTTGTCCAAAATGATGAAAAAACATCATAGTATAGTATGTCGTCCAAAATGATGAAAAAAAGTCATAGTCTAGTATGTCGTCCAAAATCATAAAAACACATCATAGTATAGTGTGTCCTCAAAAAATAATGAAAAAAGTCATAGTATAGTATGTCGTCCAAAATCATGAAAAAACGTCATAGTATAGTATGTCGTCCAAAATGATGAAAAAACATCATAGTATAGTATGTCGTACTAAATGATGAAAAAACATCATAGTATAGTATGTCCTCAAAAATGATGAAAAAACGTCATAGTATAGTATGTCGTCCAAAATGATGAAAAAACTCATAGTATAGTATGATGTCTAAAATGATGAAAAAAAGTCATAGTCTAGTATGTCATCAAATATAATGAAAGAAAGTCATAGTATAGCATGTCGTCCAAAATGATGAAAAAAAAGTCATAGTATAGTATGCCGTCCAAAATGATGACAAAACATCATAGTATAGTATGCCGTCCAAAATGATGACAAAACATCATAGTACAGTTTGTCGTCCAAAATGATGAAAAAACATCATAGTATAGTATGTCGTCCAAAATAATGAAAAAACATCATATTACAGTATGTCGTCCAAAATGATGAAAAAACATCATAGTACAGTATGTCCTCAAAAATTATAAAAAAAAAGTCATACTATACTATGTCCTCCAAAATGATGAAAAAACATCATAGTATAGTATGTTGTCCAAAATAATGAAAAAACATCATAGTATAGTATGTCGTCCAAAATGATGAAAAAACATCATAGTACAGTATGTCCTCAAAAATTATGAAAAAAAGTCATAGTATACTATGTTGTCCAAAATGATGAAAAAAAGTCATAGTATAGTATGTCGTCCAAAATGATGAAAAAACATCATAGTTTAGTATGTTGTCAAAAATCATGAAAAAAGTCATAGTATAGTATGTCGACGAAAAGGATGAAAAAAACATCATAGTATAGTATGTCGTCCAAAATAATGAAAAAACATTATAGTATAGTATGTCCTCAAAAATTATAAAAAAAAAAGTCATAGTATAGTATGTCGTCAAAAATGATGAAAAAACGTCATAGTATAGTATGTCCTCAAAAATTATAAAAAAAAAAGTCATAGTATAGTATGTCGTCAAAAATGATGAAAAAACGTCATAGTATAGTCTGTTGTCAAAAATGATGAAAAAACATAGTATAGTATGTCGACGAAAAAGATGAAAAAAACACCATAGTATAGTATGTCGTCCAAAATGATAAAAAAAAGTCATAGTATAGTATGTTCTCAAAAATGATGAAAAAAAGTCATAGTATAGTATGTCGTGAAAAATGATGAAAAAAATCATACTATACTATGTCAAAAAAAAATGATGAAAAAACATCAAAGTATAGTATGTTCTCAAAAAATAACGAAAAAAGTCATGGTATAGTATGTCGTCCAAAATGATGACAAAAAGTCATAGTATAGTATGTCGTCCAAAATGATGACAAAAACATTATAGTATAGTATGTCGTCAAAAATTATGAAAAAAAGTCATAGTATAGTATGTTGTCAACAATAATGAAAAAAAGTCATAGTATAGTATGTCATCAAAAAATGATGAAAAAACGTCATAGTATAATATGTCCTCAAAAAATAATGAAAAAAGTCATGGTATAGTATGTCGTCCAAAATGATGAAAAAAAGTCATAGTATAGTATGTCCTCAAAACATAATGAAAAAAGTCATGGTATAGTATGGCGTCCAAAATGATGAAAAAAAGTCATAGTATAGTACGTCGTCCAAACTGATGACAAAACATCATAGTACAGTATGTCCTCAAAAATTATAAAAAAAAAGTCATAGTATACTATGTCGTCAAAAATGATGAAAAAACATCATAGTATAGTATGTCGTCAAAAATTATGAAAAAAAGTCATAGTATAGTATGTCGTCCAAAATAATGAAAAAACATCATAGTATAGTATGTCGTCTAAAATGATGAAAAAACATCATAGTATAATATGTCGTCCAAAATGATGAAAAAACATCATAGTATAGTATGTCGTCCAAAATGATGAAAAAAAGGCATAGTCTAGTATGTCGTCCAAAATCATGAAAAAACATCATAGTATAGTGTGTCCTCAAAAAATAATGAAAAAAGTCATGGTATAGTATGTCGTCCAAAATGATGACAAAACATCATAGTATAGTATGTCGTCCAAAATGATGAAAAAACATCATAGTATAGTATGTCGTCCTAAATGATGAAAAAACATCATAGTATAGTATGTCCTCAAAAATGATGAAAAAACATCATAGTATAGTATGTCGTCCAAAATGATGAGAAAACGTCATAGTATAGTATGTCGTCCAAAATGATGAAAAAACATCATAGTATAGCATGTCGTCCAAAATGATGAAAAAACGTCATAGTATAGTATGTCGTCCTAAATGATGAAAAAACATCATAGTATAGTATGTCCTCAAAAATGATGAAAAAACATCATAGTATAGTATGATGTCTAAAATGATGAAAAAAAGTCATAGTATAGTATGTCATCAAATATAATGAAAGAAAGTCATAGTATAGCATGTCGTCCAAAATGATGAAAAAATATCATAGTATAGTATGTCGTCCTAAATGATGAAAAAACATCATAGTATAGTATGTCCTCAAAAATGATGAAAAAACATCATAGTATAGTATGATGTCTAAAATGATGAAAAAAAGTCATAGTATAGTATGTCATCAAATATAATGAAAGAAAGTCATAGTATAGTATGTCGTCCAAAATGATGAAAAAACATCATAGTATAGTATGTCGTCCTAAATGATGAAAAAACATCATAGTATAGTATGTCCTCAAAAATGATGAAAAAACATCATAGTATAGTATGATGTCTAAAATGATGAAAAAAAGTCATAGTATAGTATGTCATCAAATATAATGAAAGAAAGTCATAGTATAGCATGTCGTCCAAAATGATGAAAAAATATCATAGTATAGTATGTCGTCCAAAATGATGAAAAAACATCATAGTATAGTATGTCGTCAAAAATTATGAAAAAATATCATAGTATGGTATGTCGTCCAAAATGATGAAAAAACATCATAGTATTGTATGTTGTCAAAAATGAAAAAATAAGTCATTGTATAGTATGTTGTTAAAAATGATTAAAAAAAAGTCATAGTATAGTATGTCGTCCAAAATCATGAAAAAACATCATAGTATAGTATGTCCTCAAAAATTATATTAAAAAAAAGTCATACTATAGTATGTCATCAAATATAATGAACGAAAGTCATAGTATAGTATGTCGTCCAAAATGATGACAAAACATCATAGTACAGTATGTCCTCAAAAATTATAAAAAAAAAGTCATAGTATAGTATGTCGTCCAAAATGATGAAAAAACGTCATTGTATAGTATGTCGTCCAAAATGATGAAAACAAGTCATAGTATAGTATATCGTCCAAAATGATGAAAAAACATCATACTATAGTACGTCGTCCAAAATGATGACAAAAACGTCATAGTATACTATGTCGTGAAAAATGATGAAAAAAATCATACTATACTTTGTCAAAAAAAAATGATGAAAAAACATCATAGTATAGTATGTCGTCCAAAATAATGAAAAAAAATTAAAGTAAAGTATGTCGTCAAAAATGATGAAAAAAAGTCATAGTATAGTATGTCATCAAAAAATAATGAAAAAAGTCATAGTATAGTATGTCGTCCAAAATGATGAAAAAACGTCATAGTATAGTATGTCGTCCAAAATGATGAAAAAATGTCATAGTATAGTATGTCGTCAAAAAATAATGAAAAAAGTCATAGTATAGTATGTCGTCCAAAATGATGACAAAAACGTGATAGTATAGTATGTCGTCCAAAATGATGAAAAAAAGTCATAGTATAGTATGTCGTCCAAAATGATGAAAAAACATCATAGTATAGCAAGTCGTCCAAAATGATGAAAAAATATCATAGTGTAGTTTGTCGTCAAAAATGATGAAAAAAAAAGTCATAGTATAGTATGTCGTCAAAATTGATGAAAAAACGTCATAGTATAATATGTCGTCCAAAATGATGAAAAAACATTATAGTATAGTATGTCGTCAAAAATTATGAAAAAAAGTCATAGTATAGTATGTTGTCAACAATAATTTAAAAAAAAGGCATAGTGTAGTATGTCATCAAAAATGAAAAAACATCATAGTATAGTATGTCGTCCAAAATGATGAAAAAACATCATAGTATAGTATGTCTTCAAAAATGATGAAAAACATCATAGTATAGTATGTCGTCAAAAAATAATGAAAAACGTCATAGTATAGTATGTCGTCCAAGTGATGAAAAAAGGTTATAGTATAGTATGTCATCAAAGATGAAAAAACATCATAATATAGTCTGTGGTCCAAAATGATGACAAAACATCATAGTATAGTATGTCGTCCAAAATGATGACAAAACATCATAGTACAGTATGTCCTCAAAAATTATTAAAAAAAAAGTCATAGTATAGTATGTCGTCCAAAATGATGAAAAAAAGTCATAGTCTAGTATGTCATCTAATATAATGAAAGAAAGTCATAGTATAGTATGTCGTCCAAAATGATGAAAAAACGTCATTGTATAGTATGTCGTCCAAAATGATGAAAAAACGTCATTGTATAGTATGTCGTCCAAAATGATGAAAAAACATCATAGTATAGTATGTCGTCAAAAATTATGAAAAAATATCATAGTATATTATGTCGTCCAAAATCATGAAAAAACATCATAGTATAGTATGTCGTCAAAAATTATGAAAAAATATCATAGTATGGTATGTCGTCCAAAATGATGAAAAAACATAGTATTGTATGTTGTCAAAAATGAAAAAATAAGTCATTGTATAGTATGTTGTTAAAAATGATTTAAAAAAAGTCATAGTATAGTATGTCGTCCAAAATCATGAAAAAACATCATAGTATAGTATGTCGTCCAAAATGATGAAAAAACATCATAGTATTGTATGTTGTCAAAAATGAAAAAATAAGTCATTGTATAGTATGTTGTTAAAAATGATTTAAAAAAAGTCATAGTATAGTATGTCGTCCAAAATCATGAAAAAACATCATAGTATAGTATGTCCTCAAAAATTATATAAAAAAAAGTCATACTATAGTATGTCATCAAATATAATGAACGAAAGACATAGTATAGTATGTCGTCCAAAATGATGACAAAACATCATAGTACAGTATGTCCTCAAAAATTATTAAAAAAAAGTCATAGTATAGTATGTCGTCCAAAATGATGACAAAACATCATAGTACAGTATGTCCTCAAAAATTATAAAAAAAAGGTCATAGTATACTATGTCGTCAAAAATGATGAAAAAACATCATAGTATAGTATGTCGTCCAAAATGATGAAAAAACGTCATTGTATAGTATGTCGTCCAAAATGATGATAAAACATCATACTATAGTACGTCGTCCAAAATTATGACAAAAACATCATAGTATAGTATGTCGTCCAAAATAATGAAAAAAAATTAAAGTAAAGTATGTCGTCAAAAATGATGAAAAAAAGTCATAGTATAGTATGTCGTCAAAAAATAATGAAAAAAGTCATAGTATAGTATGTCGTCCAAAATGATGAAAAAACGTCATAGTATAGTATGTCGTCCAAAATGATGAAAAAA
The DNA here is from genome assembly GCA_019142605.1 of Cephalopholis sonnerati. Lineage (NCBI taxonomy): Eukaryota > Metazoa > Chordata > Actinopteri > Perciformes > Serranidae > Cephalopholis > Cephalopholis sonnerati. The sequence goes on from JAGQAX010000065.1 coordinate 154,728, forward strand.
CATCATAGTATAGTATGTCGTCCAAAATGATGAAAAAATGTCATAGTATAGTATGTCGTCAAAAAATAATGAAAAAAGTCATAGTATAGTATGTCGTCCAAAATGATGACAAAAACGTGATAGTATAGTATGTCGTCCAAAATGATGAAAAAAAGTCATAGTATAGCAAGTCGTCCAAAATGATGAAAAAATATCATAGTGTAGTTTGTCGTCAAAAATGATGAAAAAAAAAGTCATAGTATAGTATGTCGTCCAAAATGATGAAAAAACATCATAGTATAGTATGTCGTCAAAATTGATGAAAAAACGTCATAGTATAGCATGTCGTCAAAAAATAATGAAAAAAGTCATAGTATAGTATGTCGTCCAAAATGATGACAAAAACGTCATAGTATAGTATGTCGTCCAAAATGATGAAAAAACATCATAGTATAGTATGTCGTCCAAAATGATGAAAAAATGTCATAGTATAGTATGTCGTCAAAAAATAATGAAAAAAGTCATAGTATAGTATGTCGTCCAAAATGATGACAAAAACGTGATAGTATAGTATGTCGTCCAAAATGATGAAAAAAAGTCATAGTATAGCAAGTCGTCCAAAATGATGAAAAAATATCATAGTGTAGTTTGTCGTCAAAAATGATGAAAAAAAAAGTCATAGTATAATATGTCGTCCAAAATGATGAAAAAACATTATAGTATAGTATGTCGTCAAAAATTATGAAAAAAAGTCATAGTATAGTATGTTGTCAACAATAATTTAAAAAAAAGGCATAGTGTAGTATGTCATCAAAAATGAAAAAACATCATAGTATAGTATGTCGTCCAAAATGATGAAAAAACATCATAGTATAGTATGTCTTCAAAAATGATGAAAAACATCATAGTATAGTATGTCGTCCAAGTGATGAAAAAAGGTTATAGTATAGTATGTCATCAAAGATGAAAAAACATCATAATATAGTCTGTGGTCCAAAATGATGACAAAACATCATAGTATAGTATGTCGTCCAAAATGATGACAAAACATCATAGTACAGGATGTCCTCAAAAATTATTAAAAAAAAAGTCATAGTATAGTATGTCGTCCAAAATGATGAAAAAAAGTCATAGTCTAGTATGTCATCTAATATAATGAAAGAAAGTCATAGTATAGTATGTCGTCCAAAATGATGAAAAAACGTCATTGTATAGTATGTCGTCCAAAATGATGAAAAAACATCATAGTATAGTATGTCGTCAAAAATTATGAAAAAATATCATAGTATAGTATGTCGTCCAAAATCATGAAAAAACATCATAGTATAGTATGTCGTCAAAAATTATGAAAAAATATCATAGTATGGTATGTCGTCCAAAATGATGAAAAAACATAGTATTGTATGTTGTCAAAAATGAAAAAATAAGTCATTGTATAGTATGTTGTTAAAAATGATTTAAAAAAAGTCATAGTATAGTATGTCGTCCAAAATCATGAAAAAACATCATAGTATAGTATGTCGTCCAAAATGATGAAAAAACATCATAGTATTGTATGTTGTCAAAAATGAAAAAATAAGTCATTGTATAGTATGTTGTTAAAAATGATTTAAAAAAAGTCATAGTATAGTATGTCGTCCAAAATCATGAAAAAACATCATAGTATAGTATGTCCTCAAAAATTATATAAAAAAAAGTCATACTATAGTATGTCATCAAATATAATGAACGAAAGTCATAGTATAGTATGTCGTCCAAAATGATGACAAAACATCATAGTACAGTATGTCCTCAAAAATTATAAAAAAAAGGTCATAGTATACTATGTCGTCAAAAATGATGAAAAAACATCATAGTATAGTATGTCGTCCAAAATGATGAAAAAACGTCATTGTATAGTATGTCGTCCAAAATGATGATAAAACATCATACTATAGTACGTCGTCCAAAATGATGACAAAAACATCATAGTATAGTATGTCGTCAAAAATGTTAAAAAAAAAAGTCATAGTATAGTATGTCGTCAAAAATTATGAAAAAAAGTCATAGTATAGTATGTCATCAAAAATAATGAAAAAACATCATAGTATAGTATGTTGTCCAAAATGATGAAAAAACATCATAGTATAGTATGTCGTCCAAAATGATGAAAAAAAGTCATAGTCTAGTATGTCGTCCAAAATCATAAAAACACATCATAGTATAGTGTGTCCTCAAAAAATAATGAAAAAAGTCATAGTATAGTATGTCGTCCAAAATCATGAAAAAACGTCATAGTATAGTATGTCGTCCAAAATGATGAAAAAACATCATAGTATAGTATGTCGTACTAAATGATGAAAAAACATCATAGTATAGTATGTCCTCAAAAATGATGAAAAAACGTCATAGTATAGTATGTCGTCCAAAATGATGAAAAAACTCATAGTATAGTATGATGTCTAAAATGATGAAAAAAAGTCATAGTCTAGTATGTCATCAAATATAATGAAAGAAAGTCATAGTATAGCATGTCGTCCAAAATGATGAAAAAAAAGTCATAGTATAGTATGCCGTCCAAAATGATGACAAAACATCATAGTATAGTATGCCGTCCAAAATGATGACAAAACATCATAGTACAGTTTGTCGTCCAAAATGATGAAAAAACATCATAGTATAGTATGTCGTCCAAAATAATGAAAAAACATCATATTACAGTATGTCGTCCAAAATGATGAAAAAACATCATAGTACAGTATGTCCTCAAAAATTATAAAAAAAAAGTCATACTATACTATGTCCTCCAAAATGATGAAAAAACATCATAGTATAGTATGTTGTCCAAAATAATGAAAAAACATCATAGTATAGTATGTCGTCCAAAATGATGAAAAAACATCATAGTACAGTATGTCCTCAAAAATTATGAAAAAAAGTCATAGTATACTATGTTGTCCAAAATGATGAAAAAAAGTCATAGTATAGTATGTCGTCCAAAATGATGAAAAAACATCATAGTTTAGTATGTTGTCAAAAATCATGAAAAAAGTCATAGTATAGTATGTCGACGAAAAGGATGAAAAAAACATCATAGTATAGTATGTCGTCCAAAATAATGAAAAAACATTATAGTATAGTATGTCCTCAAAAATTATAAAAAAAAAAGTCATAGTATAGTATGTCGTCAAAAATGATGAAAAAACGTCATAGTATAGTATGTCCTCAAAAATTATAAAAAAAAAAGTCATAGTATAGTATGTCGTCAAAAATGATGAAAAAACGTCATAGTATAGTCTGTTGTCAAAAATGATGAAAAAACATAGTATAGTATGTCGACGAAAAAGATGAAAAAAACACCATAGTATAGTATGTCGTCCAAAATGATAAAAAAAAGTCATAGTATAGTATGTTCTCAAAAATGATGAAAAAAAGTCATAGTATAGTATGTCGTGAAAAATGATGAAAAAAATCATACTATACTATGTCAAAAAAAAATGATGAAAAAACATCAAAGTATAGTATGTTCTCAAAAAATAACGAAAAAAGTCATGGTATAGTATGTCGTCCAAAATGATGACAAAAAGTCATAGTATAGTATGTCGTCCAAAATGATGACAAAAACATTATAGTATAGTATGTCGTCAAAAATTATGAAAAAAAGTCATAGTATAGTATGTTGTCAACAATAATGAAAAAAAGTCATAGTATAGTATGTCATCAAAAAATGATGAAAAAACGTCATAGTATAATATGTCCTCAAAAAATAATGAAAAAAGTCATGGTATAGTATGTCGTCCAAAATGATGAAAAAAAGTCATAGTATAGTATGTCCTCAAAACATAATGAAAAAAGTCATGGTATAGTATGGCGTCCAAAATGATGAAAAAAAGTCATAGTATAGTACGTCGTCCAAACTGATGACAAAACATCATAGTACAGTATGTCCTCAAAAATTATAAAAAAAAAGTCATAGTATACTATGTCGTCAAAAATGATGAAAAAACATCATAGTATAGTATGTCGTCAAAAATTATGAAAAAAAGTCATAGTATAGTATGTCGTCCAAAATAATGAAAAAACATCATAGTATAGTATGTCGTCTAAAATGATGAAAAAACATCATAGTATAATATGTCGTCCAAAATGATGAAAAAACATCATAGTATAGTATGTCGTCCAAAATGATGAAAAAAAGGCATAGTCTAGTATGTCGTCCAAAATCATGAAAAAACATCATAGTATAGTGTGTCCTCAAAAAATAATGAAAAAAGTCATGGTATAGTATGTCGTCCAAAATGATGACAAAACATCATAGTATAGTATGTCGTCCAAAATGATGAAAAAACATCATAGTATAGTATGTCGTCCTAAATGATGAAAAAACATCATAGTATAGTATGTCCTCAAAAATGATGAAAAAACATCATAGTATAGTATGTCGTCCAAAATGATGAGAAAACGTCATAGTATAGTATGTCGTCCAAAATGATGAAAAAACATCATAGTATAGCATGTCGTCCAAAATGATGAAAAAACGTCATAGTATAGTATGTCGTCCTAAATGATGAAAAAACATCATAGTATAGTATGTCCTCAAAAATGATGAAAAAACATCATAGTATAGTATGATGTCTAAAATGATGAAAAAAAGTCATAGTATAGTATGTCATCAAATATAATGAAAGAAAGTCATAGTATAGCATGTCGTCCAAAATGATGAAAAAATATCATAGTATAGTATGTCGTCCTAAATGATGAAAAAACATCATAGTATAGTATGTCCTCAAAAATGATGAAAAAACATCATAGTATAGTATGATGTCTAAAATGATGAAAAAAAGTCATAGTATAGTATGTCATCAAATATAATGAAAGAAAGTCATAGTATAGTATGTCGTCCAAAATGATGAAAAAACATCATAGTATAGTATGTCGTCCTAAATGATGAAAAAACATCATAGTATAGTATGTCCTCAAAAATGATGAAAAAACATCATAGTATAGTATGATGTCTAAAATGATGAAAAAAAGTCATAGTATAGTATGTCATCAAATATAATGAAAGAAAGTCATAGTATAGCATGTCGTCCAAAATGATGAAAAAATATCATAGTATAGTATGTCGTCCAAAATGATGAAAAAACATCATAGTATAGTATGTCGTCAAAAATTATGAAAAAATATCATAGTATGGTATGTCGTCCAAAATGATGAAAAAACATCATAGTATTGTATGTTGTCAAAAATGAAAAAATAAGTCATTGTATAGTATGTTGTTAAAAATGATTAAAAAAAAGTCATAGTATAGTATGTCGTCCAAAATCATGAAAAAACATCATAGTATAGTATGTCCTCAAAAATTATATTAAAAAAAAGTCATACTATAGTATGTCATCAAATATAATGAACGAAAGTCATAGTATAGTATGTCGTCCAAAATGATGACAAAACATCATAGTACAGTATGTCCTCAAAAATTATAAAAAAAAAGTCATAGTATAGTATGTCGTCCAAAATGATGAAAAAACGTCATTGTATAGTATGTCGTCCAAAATGATGAAAACAAGTCATAGTATAGTATATCGTCCAAAATGATGAAAAAACATCATACTATAGTACGTCGTCCAAAATGATGACAAAAACGTCATAGTATAGTATGTCGTCCAAAATGATGAAAAAACATCATAGTATAGTATGTCGTCCAAAATGATGAAAAAACGTCATAGTATAGTATGTCGTCCAAAATGATGAAAAAACATCATAGTATAGTATGTCCTCAAAAATGATGAAAAAACATCATAGTATAGTATGTCGTCCAAAATGATGAAAAAACTCATAGTATAGTATGATGTCTAAAATGATGAAAAAAAGTCATAGTCTAGTATGTCGTCCAAAATGATGAAAAAAAAGTCATAGTATAGTATGTCGTCCAAAATGATGAAAAAATATCATAGTATAGTATGTCGTCAAAAAATAATGAAAAAAGTCATAGTATAGCATGTCGTCCAAAATGATGACAAAACATCATAGTATAGTATGTCATCAAAAATGAAAAAACATCATAATATAGTCTGTGGTCCAAAATGATGACAAAACATCATAGTACAGTATGTCCTCAAAAATTATAAAAAAAAAAGTCATAGTATAGTATGTCGTCCAAAATTATGAAAAAACGTCATAGTCTAGTATGTCGTCCAAAATGATGAAAAAACATCATAGTATAGTATGTCGTCAAAAATTATGAAAAAATATCATAGTATGGTATGTCGTCCAAAATGATGAAAAAACATCATAGTATTGTATGTTGTCAAAAATGAAAAAATAAGTCATTGTATAGTATGTTGTTAAAAATGATTAAAAATAAGTCATAGTATAGTATGTCGTCCAAAATCATGAAAAAACATCATAGTATAGTATGTCCTCAAAAATTATATAAAAAAAAGTCATACTATAGTATGTCATCAAATATAATGAACGAAAGTCATAGTATAGTATGTCGTCCAAAATGATGACAAAACATCATAGTACAGTATGTCCTCAAAAATTATAAAAAAAAAGTCATAGTATAGTATGTCGTCCAAAATTATGAAAAAATATCATAGTATGGTATGTCGTCCAAAATGATGAAAAAACATCATAGTATTGTATGTTGTCAAAAATGAAAAAATAAGTCATTGTATAGTATGTTGTTAAAAATGATTAAAAATAAGTCATAGTATAGTATGTCGTCCAAAATCATGAAAAAACATCATAGTATAGTATGTCCTCAAAAATTATATAAAAAAAAGTCATACTATAGTATGTCATCAAATATAATGAACGAAAGTCATAGTATAGTATGTCGTCCAAAATGATGACAAAACATCATAGTACAGTATGTCCTCAAAAATTATAAAAAAAAAGTCATAGTATAGTATGTCGTCCAAAATGATGAAAAAACGTCATAGTATAGTATGTCGTCCAAAATGATGACAAAACATCATACTGTAGTACGTCGTCCAAAATGATGACAAAAACATCATAGTATAGTATGTCGTCAAAAATGATAAAAAAAAAAGTCATAGTATAGTATGTCGTCCAAAATAATGAAAAAACATCATAGTATAGTATGTCGTCCAAAATGATGAAAAAACATCATAGTCTAGTATGTCGTCCAAAATGATGAAAACAAGTCATAGTATAGTATATCGTCCAAAATGATGAAAAAACATCATACTATAGTACGTCGTCCAAAATGATGACAAAAACGTCATAGTATAGTATGTCGTCCAAAATGATGAAAAAACATCATAGTATAGCATGTCGTCCAAAATGATGAAAAAACGTCATAGTATAGTATGTCGTCCTAAATGATGAAAAAACATCATAGTATAGTATGTCCTCAAAAATGATGAAAAAACATCATAGTATAGTATGTCGTCCAAAATGATGAAAAAACTCATAGTATAGTATGATGTCTAAAATGATGAAAAAAAGTCATAGTCTAGTATGTCGTCCAAAATGATGAAAAAATGTCATAGTGTAGTATGTCGTCAAAAAATAATGAAAAAAGTCATAGTATAGCATGTCGTCCAAAATGATGAAAAAAAAGTCATAGTATAGTATGTCGTCCAAAATGATGAAAAAATGTCATAGTGTAGTATGTCGTCAAAAAATAATGAAAAAAGTCATAGTATAGCATGTCGTCCAAAATGATGACAAAACATCATAGTATAGTATGTCATCAAAAATGAAAAAACATCATAATATAGTCTGTGGTCCAAAATGATGACAAAACATCATAGTACAGTATGTCCTCAAAAATTATAAAAAAAAAAGTCATAGTATAGCATGTCGTCCAAAATTATGAAAAAACGTCATAGTCTAGTATGTCGTCCAAAATGATGACAAAACATCATAGTACAGTATGTCCTCAAAAATTATAAAAAAAAAAGTCATAGTATAGTATGTCGTCAAAAATTATGAAAAAATATCATAGTATGGTATGTCGTCCAAAATGATGAAAAAACATCATAGTATAGTATGTTGTCAAAAATTATATAAAAAAAAGTCATACTATAGTATGTCATCAAATATAATGAACGAAAGTCATAGTATAGTATGTCGTCCAAAATGATGAAAACAAGTCATAGTATAGTATATCGTCCAAAATGATGAAAAAACATCATACTATAGTACGTCGTCCAAAATGATGACAAAAACATCATAGTATAGTATGTCGTCAAAAATGATAAAAAAAAAAAGTCATAGTATAGTATGTCGTCAAAAATTATGAAAAAAAGTCATAGTATAGTATGTCATCAAAAATGAAAAAACATCATAGTATAGTATGTCGTCCAAAATAATGAAAAAACATCATAGTATAGTATGTCGTCCAAAATGATGAAAAAACATCATAGTCTAGTATGTCGTCCAAAATCATGAAAAAACATCATAGTATAGTATGTCCTCAAAAAATAATCAAAAAAGTCATGGTATAGTATGTTGTCCAAAATGATGAAAAAATGTCATAGTATAATATGTCGTCCAAAATGATGAAAAAATATCATAGTATAGTATGTCGTCCAAAATCATGAAAAAATGTCATAGTATCGTATGTGGTCCAAAATGATGAAAAAAGTCATAGTCTAGTATGTGGTCCAAAATGATGAAAAAACGTCATAGTATAGTATGTCGTCCAAAATCATGAAAAAACGTCATAGTATAGTATGTCGTCCTAAATGATGAAAAAACATCATAGTATAGTATGTCGTCCAAAATGATGAAAAAACTCATAGTATAGTATGATGTCTAAAATGATGAAAAAAAGTCATAGTCTAGTATGTCATCAAATATAATGAAAGAAAGTCGTAGTATAGTATGTCGTCCAAAATGATGAAAAAACATCATAGTATAGTATGATGTCTAAAATGATGAAAAAAAGTCATAGTCTAGTATGTCATCAAATATAATGAAAGAAAGTCATAGTATAGCATGTCGTCCAAAATGATGAAAAAAAAGTCATAGTATAGTATGTCGTCCAAAATGATGAAAAAATATCATAGTATAGTATGTCGTCAAAAAATAATGAAAAAAGTCATAGTATAGTATGTCATCAAAAATGAAAAAACATCATAGTATAGTATGTCGTCCAAAATGATAAAAAACATCATAGTATAGCATGTCGTCCAAAATGATGAAAAAACATCATAGTATAGTATGTCGTCAAAAAATAATGAAAAAAAGTCATAGTATAGTATGTTGTCAACAATAATGAAAAAAAGTCATAGTATAGTATGTCATCAAAAATGAAAAAACATCATAGTATAGTATGTCGTCCAAAATGATAAAAAACATCATAGTATAGCATGTCGTCCAAAATGATGAAAAAACATCATAGTATAGTATGTCGTCAAAAAATAATGAAAAAAAGTCATAGTATAGTATGTTGTCAACAATAATGAAAAAAAGTCATAGTATAGTATGTCATCAAAAATGAAAAAACATCATAGTATAGTATGTCGTCCAAAATGATGAAAAAACATTATAGTATAATATGTCGTCAAAAATTATGAAAAAAAGTCCTAGTATAGTATGTTGTCAACAATAATGAAAAAAAAGTCATAGTATAGTATGTCGTCCAAAATGATGAAAAAACATCATAGTATAGTATGTCGTCCTAAATGATGAAAAAACATCATAGTATAGTATGTCCTCAAAAAATAATGAAAAAAGTCATAGTATAGTATGTTGTCCAAAATGATGAAAAAACTCATAGTATAGTATGATGTCTAAAATGATGAAAAAAAGTCATAGTCTCGTATGTCATCAAATATAATGAAAGAAAGTCATAGTATAGCATGTCGTCCAAAATGATGAAAAAATATCATAGTGTAGTTTGTCGTCAAAAATGATGAAAAAAAAGTCATAGTATAGTATGTCGTCCAAAATGATGACAAAATATCATAGTATAGTATGTCGTTAAAAAAAAATGAAAAAAGTCATAGTATAGCATGTCGTCCAAAATGATGAAAAAACATTATAGTATAGTATGTCGTCAAAAATTATGAAAAAAAGTCATAGTATAGTATGTTGTCAACAATAATGAAAAAAAAGTCATACTATAGTATGTCATCAAAAATGAAAAAACATCATAGTATAGTATGTCGTCCAAAATGATGAAAAAAAGTCATGGTATAGTATGTTGTCAAAAATAATGAAAAAAAAGTCATAGTATAGTATGTCGTCAAAAATGATTAAAAAAAAGTCATAGAATAGTATGTTTTAAAAGGTACTGGTATAGTATGACATGAGACGTCATAGTACACCATGTCATGAAAACGTAAAAAAGTCACATTATCATGTCATAAAAAGTGAGAGTATGGCATGAAATAAAAAGACATAGTATAGTATGTCGAAAGAAGTCGTACTTTAGTATGACGTAAAAATGTCAAAAGACAGTTATAGTATAGTATGTCATAAAAAACCATGGTATACTATGACATAAAAAGTCATTTTATAGTATGACATAAAAATATCATAAAAAAAGTTATGGCATTGTATGCTATAAAAACTTCAAGAAACATCATAGTGTCATTAACAAAGTCATAAAACAGTCATTGTATAGAGTGTCATATAAAATGTATAATCAGAAATAGTCAATGTCACAAAAAAGTTTAAAAAAAAATCATTGCATAGTATGTTTTAAAAAAGTCACAGGATAACATGTCATAAAAAAGTCATAGTATAGTGTGTAAAAAAAAACAAACAAAAAAAAACTGCCCTTTTCTGCATCACCAGTCACTAAGCTCCCAGTCAGTAATATTACCTTCACTGTGGTTTTCCCACCTCAGCACTGGACATACACCTCATCAAGACAACTTAGTTCACCTGTTTCTCATTACTTACAGTCAATAAATATACCCCAGCCTCACAGACACTCATTGCCAGATAGTTCTTTGCCACTCATGCACATTCCTCCACTGCTTTACTCCAGAGTGATTTTCCGTTGCTGACCCTGCCTGCCTCTGACCTACCTGCCTTGTCAGATTCCAGGTAAATGCAACAGCATTCTGTCCCCAACCGCGAGACCTGCTTCCATGTCCTTGGTTCCCCTTTTCTTCTGTGGCTGCTTGGCGTTATCATCCAACGCTACAGTGAGTGTTCCAGCCTGTGGTTTTTCTGTGGTCCAGAGGTTTTCACCATGCTACTGTATGTGCGTCCTGTGAGTGTACCTGCTGGCATCTCAACCCTCTGCCTGGCCTAGTCCTACCTTCAGACTGTCCCCTACTGGTTCTTCTGCTTGGACCACGTATTTCCCTGGTTTTGGATCTTCTGCCTCCACAGCTGCATCCCGTGCCTGCTCCTCCACAGTACCGTTGTCTGTTATTGAACTGAACTGTTTGTTGTTGGGCTAATGCCACCACTCACTCGCCTCTCGGCCTGCCAAGTGAGCCAGGCTGCCAAAAAATTTGTGGAGAGACTCTGCTGGAGTGTTGTGATGAATTGTGTGCTGTTAACCTGCCCTACTGTGTTCCTGCTGAGTTGTGACAGTAAATGTCATTATCCACTGTTTCTGGTTTCCTGCATGTTGCTGTTGGCTCCAAATACCACTTATTACACAAAGCAGTTTGACATAAAAAAGACATAGTATAGTATGCCAAGAGAGTCCCATCATAAAAATGTTGAAAGTCATTGAATGTCATGAAAGTTATATTATTGTATGGCATAAATAAGTCATTAATTAGTTACTGTGTAGTATGTTATAAATATGTCAAAATGTCAAAGTGTAGTATATCACAGTAAAATATGCAATAAAAAATGTCAAAAGGTCAAAGTACAGTATGTCATAAAAAAGTCATAGCATGTCTATGAAAGTGTAAAAAAAAAAAAACATGGTGTAGTATGTCATAAAAATGTCAACAAAGTCATAATAAATAAAGTCACAAATTATAATTATACATATATCAAAAAAGTGATAGTGTAGTTTCTTATTCAAAATATAGTGTCATGAAAATGTCACAAAATAGGTCTGTGTGGTGCATAATTAAAAAGTCATAGTATAATATATAACACAAAAGTCATAAAAAAAATTCATAATATAGTATGTCATAAATTGTCATAGTTTAGTATTTCAAAACAATACCGAAAAAGCCAAAGGATCTTATAAAAAATGTCAGAAAAGGTAAAACTATAGGATGTCATCGAAATGTGAAAAAAGTCAAAGAATAGTATGTCCAAAAAATTTATAGTACAGCGTGTCATATAAATGAAAAATAAATTGGATTTTAGTAAGTCATAAAATTGTCATAGAAAAGTTATAATAAAGTATGTAAAAAATGTTGGTAATGTCATAAAGAGCATAAGCATATGAAGCATCAAAAAGTCATTGTCTGTCATTCAATATGTTAAAAACATCATAGTATTGTATGTAAAATAACATCAAAGTATGTAATCTAAAGTCATAGTATCGTTTGTCATTGAAATAAATCTATATCATAGTATGTCATAACAGTTATCAAAAAAAAAAAAAAAAAAAGCCATGGTAAAATATGTCATGAAAAAAAGTCATACAAAATGTTTAAAAATGTAATTTAAAAGTCATAGTATAGAATGTTGTAAAAATATCATAAAAAGTTAAAGTTAAAGTATAGAATTTCATATAAAATATCATAGTGAAGTATGTCATAGAAAATAATAGAAAAGTAAAAGTATGGTATGTCGTTAGAGTCATAGTGTAATGTATAACAAAAAGTCACACAAAAAGTGTCAACAAGTCATTGTGTAGTATGTCAAAAAAAGTCAAAGAATAGTTTATCAAAGCAAAAACGCCATAGTATAATATCTTTTAAAAAGTGTAGTATAGTAGTCTAGTATAGTCTAGTATAGTATGTTATTAAAAAAAATCATAGTATAGCAAGAAGCCATAGTATGTAAAATGTCATTGAAGTCATTAAAAAGTCACACTATTGTTTGTCAAAAAATTCCATAGAAACTTTCATAGTGTGTTGTAAAATATCATAAAAGAAAGTCATAGTTTAGTCATGAAATGTCATAATATAGTATGTCATAAAAAACACTGCATAATATGTCATATAAAATTTCAAAAACATTATCGTATAGTATGTCAATGAAAAAAGCCATAGTATAGAATTTCAAAAAGTCAAAGCATAGTATGTAATAAAAACAGAATCAAATGCCATAAAAAAGGCATAGTATAGGATGTCATCAAAAAGTTAAGGTATGTCATTCCAATTTATAGTGTGTAATAAAACATCGAAGTATTTCATGAGAAAGCCATAGTGTGTCATTTAAAAAACAGCATAGTATAGTCATTTTTTAGTCTAAAAAAATCATTTACAGTATGTAAAAAAAAGTCAAAAAGTCAGTATAGTGTGACATAAAAATGCCATTAAAATGTTAAAAAGTCATAGCGTAGAATGTTATAAAAGTCATTGTATAATACGTCATTAAATGTGTCATAAAATGTCATAGTATATTACGTCATAAAATGTGTCATAAATAAGTCATATAATGTTTCATACAAAATGTCAATGGGTCATTGTATACTATGTCATAAAAATGGCTTACAAAAGTCATAGCATAGTCGTTCATAAAAGTCATAGTATAGTAAGTCGCAAAAATGTCACAATATAATAAGTCATAAAAAAGTTTATAAAAAGTTATTGTATTGTTGTAAAGAATGTCTAGAAAATCATAGTGCAGTATAATATGTCAAAAACTGTAATTTAAAGGTCATAGTAAGGTCATAGTGTGTCAAAAACAGTCTTACTTCTTATATCTTATTCCTCTGTGTTGTACAGCTCCATTGCTGTCCAAAAAATGTATTAAAAACCTTTAATGAGCCACACTGTTGCACTGGATGTGCATTTATTTCAAAGATGAATGACTCATTCAGGAACCAGTGGGTTTAGACCTGAGTCCCACGGACAAGTTGAGAAAGTCAGGAAGTTTTTTAAAACAGACTAACACATGGACGTTTTCGGTCTTTCCTTTTACTTTTTTAATACAAGTTCAGTCACATTAGTTTGGTCTAAACATGAAATAAAACAAACACACTGATACATAAAAAAATGCACATGGACTTTATTCTTACATGGCTTCATAAAATATTTGGTACCGCACTTTTAATGTATTTCTGTGTAATAAAGCAATGAATACAATAATTTGTCCAATTTATGGGTGCTAAAAGCTCAAAGTAAAATAAACATTTCTGATTGTCATAGCAGTTTTATAAGCAGTACACCATGTACAACATTAAGAAAGTTCACTGTGGGGCAGTCCTCTGTAATAAAGTGCTTTCATGCAGAGAATTTGGGGCAAAGTTACAAATAAAGGACTAGAAGTGATTCACCTCTCACTGTTCACTTCAACTGATTTGCTTTAGCATGTTTTGTTCTTTTAGCTTGGGGATGGGTCGGGTTGCGGGTGGTCATTCAGCATTGAGGGTTGCCCATTCGACAGAAACAGACAGTTCTGAAGAGCCGACACTGGCAGAAAGCACAAAAATCACAGCACACATTGTTTGGAGATTTACAGCTTCCCCACAAGGGAATGCAGTTAGCAGGAGGAGGGCGCTTCTTCACATTTAATTTGTTCTGAGACAGAGAGAGACAGGGAGATACAGAGAGAGAGGCAGTGACAATAGGGGAGATCACATTCTAGGAACAGCTGACCTAAATAAGATGAAGCAGATTAGATTTAAAAAAAAAAAAATATATATATATATATATATATATAGTATGTGACAATAGAAAAAATATGAGCGCAGAAAAAGACAGCAATATTAACATTTCCTGAGTAAAAAATGCTGGCATGAACGGATTGTGAAAGCATGTGACTTTGTTCTTGGCTTTGGCAACAGTATCTATGACAAGATAATGTCTGCATGGCGAGACCATCACTGCATTTCATTAGTAGTTCCACTTCCCGTCATTCTCTTACACTTAACCCTTTCTATTACACAACAGCTTATGTTGCACAGAGGCCACTTGGAGAGCAGAGGGAAAGTGGGAGGGGGATAAAAATGGATTAGAGCCATACTCCTTTTTACAAATCATCAGAAATACCTGCAGAATCATTTCAGTGAGGTGAGGGCATCTTCTGTGGATAACTGAAGTGCATGAGCAGGCATTTGGAACTTAGCTGCATCAATTTCTGACTTAGAAATTTCTGTTATTATCATAACTATTACCCACACAACATTTTTATGTGGGTCCCATGTGGGTGGTAAATGAGCTGAAAAAGTGGCCCTGTATAGGACTGTCCACTGGTTCCATAATGGCCCCATGCCAATTGCCCACATGGGTGATTTTGGGCCCATACCCACTTGGTACTCAGGTAGCTCTGCCATAAAAAAGTAGAACGGGAGCCAGAGCCTTTAGCTATAAGGCTCCTCTGCTGTAGAACCAGAACCAACAAGCCAAACACTGTTCCTAGATGAGCCATTAATGTTTTTGAGCTGGCCACCATAGTCAGCAGCCCCTCTGAGACAAGACTGTCACAGGAAACCAGATTTTATTTAATGTGAATCTGGTTTATTCTGTGTTTTTACCCGTTTTTTTAATTCAGCTCCAAATAAAAACCTCTGGAATGATAAACACTGAAGAATTCCTATCCATGAGAAGTGTCAGCTGGTTGCAATCTGCAAGCCCAGTGAATACCCCTAAGTCTTGCACACTGGACCCTTAAGCAACCATAGTTTTATGAAAATTACTGCTGCCTAACTATAGATGTAATTTCTTCCACCAAATGCATAACTGCGATGCATTGTGAGTGGTATGCACCTCTGGAGTGACCATAGTTACTGATTCGCCCCCTCAGCCTTCCAAGGATCAATCTTACTAAGTTCAGTTCAGTTTTTCAGACAAATGGAATGACAGTTTAGATGGCTGCAGGAATTTCCCGGGGTAAGTCACTGAGGGCGTGTTGAACGACTAATGAAACACAGCCCATGATCAGGACCATGAGAAGCAGCTGAAAATTTAGAAGACGCTAGTAAGTCAAACTTTTGAGTTAAGATTATTTTTGTTACAAAAGACCATATTGATTTACTCGTACTGTGTATTATCTAACAATGCATGTTGCAATAGCTACAGCATGACTTTTGAATAAACTGTCATCATATACAGTCAAAAACATTTCTTTTTTTGGTAATACCTTTTTTTGTTTCTTTGGCTTCTTGTTCTTCTTCACCGATTTTGGCAACTCTGAAAGGAATCATCAGAAAATAAAGAATAAAGCTTCTAGAACTTTTACAAGAGAAAGAAATGCATCATCAGCATACAGGATGAGAAGTGGCACTTAAATTATGAGGGATAATTTGGCTACAAAAAATCACAATAACAGAGATTGTTTGATATCTCGCAAGCTTGTTTGAGAGTGCAAAGATGGCACAGCATCCAATCTCACAAAGACAGCTATTTTAAACTTTATATTAATTCATTTTTGGTGGAGGTTAAGTTTGCCTGCCACAATTTACACTGTATAAAAAATGAAAACTAACTAGAGCAGTGTTTCCAAAAGTTGAGTTCATAACCCAAAATGAGGCACAGACCCCTTTTCATTAGGCTGTCAAGCCACAGAGTAAAATGAATTACAGTGGCAGCATGTTACTTAATTCTCCTAGATGAAGAGATAGAAGAGGGTTCTTTATTGCTATGCTGGTCTGCTCAGCTCAGGTGCTGCATGCAGGACTGTGTGCAGGGGCTAAAACCATGTATGTCCAGATGTTGATGTCACATGTTTGTGATAACCTAAAGGTTGAAGTGTGAAAATTCTCCTACCTGTCAAGCTAAATAAACAGTTTAGAAACCCCCTGTATCAGCTGTTTGTGATAAACTGAAGGATGATGTGTTCCCTTAGTGTTGAGAAAATTCTCCAGTTTGTCAAGTTTAATAAAGTCTGTAAAAGCCCTTTTGGATAGGCTGGAAAATGCATCATCATGAAGCTGAAAACAGGGCTGTGTTTCTGACACCATGAAAAGTTGACTGTTTATGTTTTGTTCACACCAAATGCAATGAGAATTTTTGTGTTTGTTGCATTACTCGTGCGAGTTTGAACGCTAGAATATGTTGTATTGACCCACCTCAATGCTGAGTTGTTATGGCGGCAAAAATTGGTCACTGAAGTTCAGATTTTTCAACTCTCAGGAATAAGCGTATGACGCAAAATTACACTACTCACTTAATTCATGTTGCTTAATTCGCATATATTGCGTTATTCGCTTCCCATCTGCCCAGTCCACCATGTCCATTTTGCCACCTGACAGGAATTTGCGTCTAATCTCGTCTTCACATTGACTTTAATAACATCAATAAGGAGGCAGTTACATTAGCTAATGTGCACTGAGTATTTCAGTTAATCAAATTCAGTAAAACACAATGATGAGGAATACTGCCGTCCAGTTTGTCGATTTCTTTTGCCACAGTAATGTTTTTTTTTTTCTTTTAGAGGTATTAAAAAGGTCTCTAAAGTTTTTTAGTATTTTTGTATTTAAAAAAAAAAAACATGTTGATACCCGGGTTTTTGAATTGTTTGTGTTGTGGGCCTGTTAGTTGCTGACTAACATGTTAATAATATATATGGGTTAATATTACTTGTTAACGTTAGCTGTGATTGATATTCCAACATTACATCTCTGAATCGCAGGTTTGTCCCTGTAAGAGTACTTTGTCAACATTGTTTTTAAATATGGAGGAGTCAGTAACGTGTTACATTTTTATGAGTTCAGTTAACGTGTGAGTTTCTGTGCCGAAAATTCTGCATGTGTGTTTAATGTTAATGTGGTGACAAGTGAGAGGAGTTATTTTTACTAATATTTCTTCTGTCATCTATTTAAAGGGAACTTTTCATACACATTTACATTTCATATACATGTTAAATTCATGTTTTATCAGTAGGTTGTAAATGTCTATGTTATGGCAATTCATGATGTATTTTTGTAAGTTTGATTCACAAGGAGACACCAAATTTCTCTTATGGTTCTTGAGCTGAAAAAGTTTGGGAACACTTGAACTAGAGAAACTAAACAGTGATACATTTTTTGGACAAAGTTCTGGTTTGGAATCAACATCTTCGGCCTTAAAGAAAGCTACCACTTATTTAATTCCACGGCTATCAGCTGCTCTGGCTCGCAGCCACGAGCATCTGTGTCTCATCTTGAAACATCCGTATCGCCAGTATAAGTAAAAATAAAAATCGGAAACACTTAAACAAGACCATTCAATCTGGACTGTGACCTTAGTGATAAAATGAAACACTACAGTTAAAACTGCAAACTTACCTACTATAAGAACAGGAGGTGGGCTTATGTCGAGATTTTGAGACAGAGCGTTGGATACAAGGACCTTATTGGTGGCAAGACTGTCATCAGGGATCATGTGGGCAGAGGTGAGGAAGTAGTCTGTCGCAAGGACGAGGCAGCCAAGCAGCAGGACGGCATGCATCTTTCTCTGGAACAAAAATAACAATAATGGATATTTAGAATGAATTTTTGTTAGTAAGGACTTGAATTTTCACAGCAGGAATTCCAAGACATACATTTAAAGAACATGAAGGATTGTTTTTTCTTTTAACTTGAAGTATATTGACATTTTTTAAATCAGCAAGTGAGTTTCAATCATCATCTTCGCATCAGGTTTGAGCGCTGGTGGAAATCTTTTTCACCCACAGGTAAAACAACAGCTGAAATATCTCAACAATTATCCAATATTTTTCTGTAGCCTTCTCTTTATGTCTTGATACACAATATTGTTTGTCTGTAGCATCACGTCACATCCATTTGAAGCTGTTTGATTTATAGACTCAGATATGGATAAGAAATTAACATGGTTAAAAGTCTCCTCTTTGTATCCATGAATGAGATATCATTGTCCAACTACCAGAAAAAAATGACTTTGTACATTTCTGGAAACCATGGATACATTATATTTGCACGTTACTAAGTCAAATCATATAACATAATAAAGTAGCCTAACATAATCATGCAGGTGACACGTATATATACATATCACTTTTACCAGGTGATTATGGACCTGTAGGATGTCTGTGTCATTGTATTGAGCAAATCAGTGACTGGATGCATCAAAATTTTCTCCAACTCAACAGAGATAAGACCGACATAGCTGTGCTTGGACCACGAAGAGAAAGACAGTTCTTACCTCGAATCCCTCTCTCTTATAACTCTCTTACACAAGAAACCTAGTGTGAAACTTGGTGTTATACTGGACTTGAAATTAAATTTCCACAGCCACATCAAATCCGTCACGTCATCTGCCTACTACCATTTAAAAAACATAGCTAGAGTCAGAGAAATAATGTCAAAGCAAGACCTTAAAAGTCTCACCCACGCCTTTATATCACAGTGAATTGGATTACTGCAATGGTCTGTTTGTAGGACTTTCAAAACAAGCTGGTCTGCAGCTTCAGCTCATTTAGAATGCTGCTGTTAGGGTCCTGACAAAATGTAGGAAATATGATCACATTACTCCAGTTCAAAAATCCTTACACTGTTCACCTGTCACTCAGAGAACTGATTTCAAAATCTTGCTGCTTGTGTATAAATCACTCTGTGGCTCAGCGCCCAAATATCTCTGACATGCTTGTGACATATGAACCTTCAAGGACTCTGAGAACATCTGCGGTCGGCCTATTGACTGTCCCAAGAGTCAGAATAAAACATGGTGAAGCAGCAATTTGTTATTATGCAGCTCAAACCTGGAATAACCTCCCAGATGATGCTAGACAGCCCCGACTCTGAAAGCTGAAAGCATTCCTTTTTACACCGACTCCTCCACACTGTAATCACTGCAACCTTATTTTAAAACTTAATTTTGAATCATTTTAAATTATCTTTTTACCGTTGTACCTTTTGTCTGCACTTTTGCTTTTTTTAATGGTGATTTTTTTTTTTAAGTTTCAAGTTTTAAGTTTTTTAATTTCATTTTCATTATATATTTTTATATATTTTTTCTCTTTACTCTTTTATTTTAAATCTGTATTCTTTAATATGTTTAATATTTCATTGCTCTGTAAAGCACTTTGAATTCAGCTGGTGTATGAAACAAATAAAGTTGCCTTGCCCTGCCTGTCATGTAGCGCATACTGAAACTTTATGTTTCAATCACATGGTGGTTTATGTGTGGTTAGGTTTAGGCACAAAATCCAATTGTTTATGGTTAGTAGAAGATCATGGTTTTGATTAAAATACCCACTCTTCATGGCACTATCCCAACAGGAAACATAGCCATGTCTGAGTAAAATACAACAGCTTTTTGTTGCTCTGTCCCCACTGGAAAACAGCAACAGAACACTAAAAAAACACCCGTTTGGTTGCTAAAAAGCTGCTGTAAACAGCCATAAGTCACTAAAACACGACTAGTTTTGCTATTTGTTGGTCTCAAACTGTGATCTGCAGCTTGGCAGGTGTATGGTCTCGGTGTCACACCTTCCATCATCCCCTCCACTTCGAGATGAGAAATCCCCATGTAGAAAATGTGAAAATCTAACATTAGAAAATGTGAAAATATAACTTATCCATAAATATAACTTATCCATTATCCATTTGTAGAAATGTACAATGCTAATATTTCCCTCTGGCAGTATGGCTGCCACCTGGATGACTTGTTCAGGACTCTATGAGTCACCTGCATTTCTCTCCGCTCACTCCGCTCAGCATTACATCAATCATTTGTTTGCTTGGGATTCATGAAGCAGGTTTATAGGGACGGTCTGCTGATTCTTGAATTGCTCCAATGTGTGTTGTCATCTGTAAAATCCACTTGATAAATACCAGGTGGTGTTTTATTTAAACAGTAACCAGTCCCTGATGCTTCTTTGCAAATCTGACACAATACAGGTTAGTTCTTGCCGTAGGTAACGATGTGGTCACGTTTGCTGTGAATTTCTTTTCTTTGGCATCTGCTGTCTGACGTCGCTGCTGTAACATTCAGTATTGCCTCTGACGTTATCAATGATGCCGTCTGCAGGCTGATCAGCTCTGGCTAGCCGGTCTTTGTGGCAATTTTCGTCACAAATTGTAGAAATGAACATCTTAATCTTGAGTGCAGCCGCAAACAAACTGGAGGTTTAAAGTACAACAACAGTTTCTGCTTTGTGTAAAAGAAACTTTTTATTACATGAAAAAGACTTATTTAAACACACATAACATATAAACAATTTTAACATTTTATTTTATATCACAGTGTCATTTATACATCAAAATACTTTTGAATGGAGAGCGACAACTGATCAGGTGACTATAAGTGAACACATATTTTCAATCCTATACATTTTGTGTGTTGCTTTACTTTCAGCTGTTATTTTCTGTTTTGTTTTGTCTTTTTAAATTAAAATGAACCCCTGCACTTTAACCTTTCATTCAACCAACAAGTCAGAATTGATACACATTATTATTATTATTATTATTATTATTATTATTATTATTATTATTATTATTATTTCTCTTTTATCTTCATTCTATTTAATGTCTTTTTGTCTTGTGCTGCTGTGACATTTGGATTTCCTCTCTGGGGCATCAATAAAGTATATCTCATCTCATCTCATCTCATCTCATCTCATCTCATCTCAATAATGACATATACATCATGTACCACACAGAAACTGTCAGATAAATAAACAGATAAGTACAAAAAAAATTCCTTGAGAGGTCCTTCAGCAACAGACTGCTTCACCCAAAGTGTGTGAAGGAACGCTATCGTAGGTCCTTCCTTCCTGCAGCTGTCAGACTTTACAACCAACAGTGCTCCCAGTAGACCACACACACACACCAAGACTTATAAACTGACGGCACTATAATGCACATTTACTATGTTCACTTGATACTGTGAAATATTTTGCTCAGGTGAACTAAACTTCAAGGTGCAATATATCATAGTGTAAATTTGAAAAGACTGTATATATTGTATATTATCCGCTGTGAGGGTCCTAAGGACAGAGGGATGTTGTATGCTGTAAAGCCCTCTGAGGCAAATTGTGAATTGTGATATTGGGCTTTATAAATAAAAATTGATTGATTGATTGGTTGTGTATATATTGTGTGTTATTTCTATATTTTATACTTCCACATGTTCTTTTAAATTTTTCATACTTTTTATATAGTGTTTATACTGCTTGTTGCTATTTATTGTCTCTTTACTGGTGTTCTCTATTTTTGCTATCCCACTGTGGGACTAATACAGGGAAACAGTATTATAGTCTTTTCTTTTATATTTTAAAAGGCAAAAATGAGACCTGTTGCGGACCATGAATTCACCCCTTTAGGGATTTGACATGTTGATTCATTTTCCATCCTCGACAGCTTTGGAATCAATTGTAACAGATCAGAGCCTGAGATGACCACAGTCGGTGTTTGTCATGAAACAGGAAACAACATACTTTACAGACACCTCTGACGCCCACGGGGGGTTCAAGCTTCGAATACTCAAAAGACACATGTTGGACGGAGTATCTCCTTAAGCATCAAACAGTCCCTTTGAAAGCAGTGGAAGCATCGAGCAAGAATTCCAAACACATTGTCTATGTTAAATAGCACCCTTAAACCACCTTGATACATCTCATGTCTAGCGTCTGTTTCGACTTTGAATCCTCAACGGAGGATCAGAGTGACTGCTATTCATGAGGTTTTGGAAACCGCACATTTGATCCATTTCAAAGCAGAATGATTTAAAGAGGTGAAACATGACAGAAAACTCAGCAGGGAAGTTTACAATCAACCAAAGTATGTGCAGATGCGTGGGCAAAATATGAAGTGTACAGTCAAGTTGCTTTGCTGTCCAGATACACAATACAGACTGTGAAACAGTGAAGGGACAAGAAAACATCATCGTTACAGTATTTTCTCAATAGAAACATTTAATCATCCCAAAGGACTTGACGGTGAAGGTTTAGATTTTTACTGTATTTAAATGACCACATTTCAGAATGAGGTAGGTCGTAACTACATGTGGAAATAATGGACCCTATTTAAACCATCTGTAGCTCTAAGGTCTACGGTGCAAGTGCGTTTTGGTCGTGTCCAGTTCAACCTTTGCAAGTTACAAGTTACATAAGTTACATATGAGTTACTCTGCTATCTCTCTCTGGATGTGGAGTCGGACACTCTGCTCTCTGCTTCCTTCACATTTTACACAATGTCATTAACATTCTCCTCATTAATGATGCATTATTTCACCCACCTGCAACATCCGCACATCTGTATGTGTGTGTGACAAGCTTGTAGAAATTAAAATCTTAATCTAGGGTGCAGCTGCTAATGCAGATGCCCATGTAAGAGTATCTTACTATCTGAATATGTGCCCCTGGGGCGTAAATATAGACAGTGTAAGCAGTGCCGTTTCATTGGGGCCCATAAGGTGGGGGGACCCGTAGAGAGAGTGGTTGGAGGGCCCACTCTCTCTAGAGCACAGAATGAGCCCTTGCAAGTAATTCAATGTGCCACCTCAGAAAGACGCCTGTGTTCAAAGAAGAGCACACATTAAAACAGAAATGCTGGTGACTGCTACATATGCCCTCGAGAAGGGAAACCCACCTCCGTCAGTGTTTGTTTTATTAGTCATTGGCAATCTATAACAAAATTAATTTCACATAAACTATAAATAAACTATTTTAATGTTCCATTTAATGAATAATTTCTTATTTTATTTGGTATTTTTGTCACATACAGATTTGCAGTGATGATTGCTAACAGGTATATTGATGTTGTTCACAGTCTATATTTGATCATGTGACGACACTATAGAATATACGCCCAGCCAGCATTTGTATGTGGGGCCCATGTGGGAAGTAGATGGGTTGCAAAAATGGGCCCCATATGGGATTGTCCATGGGTTCCATATCGGCCCCATGCCAGTTGTCCACATCAATGGCTGGGGGCCATTTTTGCAACTCATCTACTTCCCACATGGGCCCCACATACAAATGCTGGCTGAGACAGTAGCAGTTTTGAAGCAAAGTCTGGCACCAGGCCCCTCCTAACTGATGTACACCACCGACGCGCCCTTTAAATAGCAGGAAAATATGAAGGTATTGACTTTAGACCAGGTGTCCTGTGGAGGGGGCCTACGAGCGCCAGAGCCTTGAGTATGTCAAGCTGGCAGCCGAGGCTGAGTAACGTGGCTGGATAGTGAAGGTTTGTCCAGGAGTTGTCTACAGAGGCTTTGTGGGCAGGTCAACTATCAGGCTGCTTAGGAACATGGGAATTCTGGATTAAGAGGAGAGACACCACTTGGGATGATGTCTCCAGTGAAGCTTTTAACCCCCACCCTTCAACACGGCTCCCACTCGAAGACTCTCACCATCACTGATAATCTCAAGGATGTGCAACAACAAAGGTCTGACCAATCTAAACTTAAAGAAGTTAAATTCCACCTGGAGTTTTCTCCTTTTAGTTTTGTCTCTCTTCTCCCCTCTCTTCCCTCATGGAAATGAAGGAGTAGGAGCGTACAGAGTGTACAGGCCGAATACAGGTCTCTCATTGGCTCTACCTTCCTCATGCTCTTTTATTTTTCTATAAATCTAATCATAACCCAATGGCTCCCACTCGGAAACCCTCAGATAACACTATCACTTTCACTCAGTATATCACCTATTGTAGGGATTGGGATTGTATCACCTAGTCCTAAAGTTAACAGATTTTTGGTCAATAATGGAACTGTTTTTTGATGCAAACAAAGCACTTGACTACACCTTATTTAAAGGCTTAGAGGCCCGTGGGTGCACAGATGGGCACAAGTCCATTTGCTGCCTACAAAATGTGGGCACTGGCTGTGAAGATGACAACTGTGTCAGTCTGAAACTAACAATGACAGTTGTATCCCTCTCTGTCTGCTTTGCGCCAGGTGTAAGATAAGGCCTGTTGTCATTTTTCCATCTTGACCTGCAAATCATCAAATGAATACTTTCGGAGTTGCAAAATCTGTTTGTGTGACTAAAGAAAATTTTGTTTAGGTTCCATTTATCATAATCAAATGTTTCTCCTCAATCCAATATTTACTATTATTGGTCTATTCAGTCATGATACACTGAACGCATCATGGACATGATCACTGAAACTCTGTTGAAGAGGTATAAACTGTTTACAGCAGCACGCTGCCTTCAGGACAAAATGAGCTATGAGGGAGATGTCAGAAGGAGCCACCTGAGAATGAACACATTTGGACATTTAACAACAAGTGGAGCAAAGATGAGAAATATTGTTTTGGAAAGCTGATATTTCACAGCAAATGAATCCTTGCTAAACTTTAAGGGAGACAATAGAGTGTGTCACACTGCCAGCAGGAAAAGCCAGGAGAGATTTTGAACAAACGACATTAAAAAACACCCAAAAGTGACTCTTAAGAGAGCTGAAAGTAGAAGCTGTGACCCAAAAACTGCCACTGCCACTATCTGCAACACCAGGCTGCACCCAGCAGAAGAAAACTGTGAGGCAGCAGCAAGTTCATAAAAAACAACTCTATTCTTTCATTGCGTTTCTTGTGTAAAAATACTCCCATCACTTTGAACCTCTGATGTGGTGTTTATGTGGTGCTGAATGGAGACCTCCTGTAAAGTGCAGTTTACACACATCTTTCAGAATGCCGCAGGATTCTTTGACATATAAAATTATTACCAGGGTTGACATTAACCACGGCCAGATGGTCCGTGGCCACAAATAGCTGCTCTGTGGCCAACATATCGTCTGTAGGTGCGCCCCTGGGGCAACCAAGTTTTATCAGGAATCTCTTGAGAATGAGAATGTGTGTCTCAATGAGATTACCCGTCCCAATAAAGGTAACAATTAAACAATGAAAAAACTATACTGCAAGCCTTTGCTAATGCAAAATTACAGCTCCACAAGCATCGGGATTCATTTGCCCCTTACAGCTTACATTCCACAAAAACAGTGAACAGTAGGGAGCCAGGATTTTAGACTAATGGCATCCCATTATCATGCTGAGGCAAGAAAATGTGTTTGGGAGGAAGAGAAATCTTCCCTTGGATGCCACTGCGACAAAAGGGATTCTTAAGCCCAGTTCAGACCAAAGATTCGCCATGAGACGAGTCAAAACAAACAACTTCTTCCAATGTGTCGTTCTGCAACGTTCTAAAAACCTGCCGGTTCACACCAATGCAACTAGATGAGATGGTGTATCATCTCTATGCAACAACTCTCTGTACTTCTGTTCTGATTTGCAGCTTTACAGTCTTATTTTGTGGCTGAATATAATTTGTAGCTTCTAAAAATATAAATGAGGATAGTGATAGTGAGATACTGGCTACAGCTGCATTTGTAAGTGATGACACAGCAAAAGCAGAGACAAAACGAGCATCAGATGGGCTGTTTTCATAATGAATACATCATAATGTAAATATAAATTTACATGTATTTTAGAATACTTTGGCAGTGCAAGAAATGTTTTTAAAAATCAGATAATAATAATAATAATAATAATAATAACCTTTATTTATGTAGCACCAGCACAAAGTGTTTTACATGAAAATAGATAACATGGACTTGAATACGCCAACAAGGCCATTCAGTATAAAAGGACATTTAAATTCAGTTTGCAAACAAAAACAGAGGACAGAGAGGGCAGCATAGCTCAGTATTAGTGAAACCATAAATCTTAAAATCATAAAATCGTAAAACCATAAATCATAAAATCAAATCAGTCACAATATTTTAAAAGAATTGCAGCGTGAAGCGTAAAAATAAAGAAAAGTCAAAGCTAGTTAATGGCTCGAGTGAACAGATACATTTGAAGGTTTCTTTCAAAATGTTTAGGCATTCTTGATAATGAAGATTCCTGAAGTGACAGAGGCTGCAGATGAAAAGAAAAGAAAACGTTTCATACCTCTGCACAGTTACTTTAAATAACTCAATGTTACATGAGGCATCGACACACAGCAGCTCTTCATTTGAACTCCTGATCCTGTTGCTTTGTCACACACTGACTGCTTTATGTTATTTATGTACCAATTAACTGATCAACACACACGTTTGTACTTGTATCTTTGTGAGGACCCTCATTGTCATAATACATTTCCTAGCCCCCTAACCCACACCTAACCATCTCAACTAAATGCCTAACCCTAACCCTTGCCCTAACCCTAACCAAAACCTAATTCTAACCTGAACCCTAAAACCAAGTCCTAACCCTCAAACAGGCCTATGAAAAAGTGAGGACCAACCAAAATGTCCTCACTTTCCAAAAATGTCCTCACTTTGTTGCTAAAATACAGTTTTTGGTCCTCACTATGTGACATGTACAAGAACACACACACACACACAGTTTACATATATACACTTATTACATATACACAGACAGTAGAGATCTTTCTTTGAGCCTGTCCTCCACACAGATGTGTGTATGTACAAATTAAAGTCTTATAAAACTGCACATGAAGCATAAAAAAGCAACCAGTTCCATAAAAAAACTAACTTTGGATTTCAAAAAATATATCAATATTATTATAATTTTGAATCCAAAATAAATGGGATTCAGTTGATTTGAAATATGTAAAACTGTTACACACTATAAAGCCCAATCCATTCATGACACAAAATGTAAAGTCTAACAAACGCCCCGGATTGTCAAAATGACATAAAAACTTAGTCTCTTGAATCACTCGTTACCCATTACGCAGTGATTAATGTTTATTTATTTCACAATGGTTTTAATGGGTTGCAGTTAATGTTGTGGTAAAAGACATTTTGTCGTAAACACAGTTAGTGACCTCCCGCCTGTGTGGATATTAACGTGTCTAACACAGTTGTGCTGAGATGAAATAAAGAGCACTTCCTGCTTCAGAATTCATCTCTTTGCCTTGTTCTAGCAATTAAGTTTTTATAGTTCAGTGAAATTTATAAAAAAAAATGTTGTAAACTGTGCACTCAATGTGTTTCTGTTCAAGTAACATAGAATTAAATGCTTATACAACCACAACAGGAAGTTATGTTAAACTGACAAAATTCCTGACAGACAGGGCTCATGCGACACTTTTATTTTGTGTCTTATGTACTCACAACTCTTATGTTACTGTATTTTAACTAAAATAAAAGTTTGGGGTGCAAACTGTTTCCAAAATAAGTTGAGTGAGTGAATGGGGTTTACAGACAACACATGAACTACAGTATGAGGTCTCTGGAGAAGTGGAGAATCAGATTTCTCTTTCCTTTCTCCTCTGATGATCAGTCAGTTTAACAGTAGTATGAAATACAGAAAGTACACAGAGTATGCACCAGTGCGTCCACTAATGACTGAAAATCATCTGATTATTTTTAAACTGGTAATCATTATCCCTGATTACATGCTTTCAATTGAAATGGCAGTTCGGCTGCCCTTAACGGGTGCATACTTTGATTAGATTAGGAGCATCATTATTAGATTAAAGTGAAGAAAGTAGGTGAACACAAGCCTTGACAGGAGAACAGATGGTACCAGTTTCAACAAATGTGTCTCTAAGCAAGTGGCTCTCGCCATCAAACGGGACTTCTTTACACTGATGCAATCACTGTAATACTGTGACTAACAATGGGAATCCAGGTGTAATTATTTTAACGTCCTCAACAACACAAGGTAGAAACATGAGTAATTTAAATAACACGTTGTCTGTATGAAGACTGTGTGAGATGAAAATTCGACAGGTAAAAAAAAGTAAAGTTAAACTTCAGCTTATCAGACAAACACCGATTCTTACATCAAATATGGTCGGACTGGGTTTTTCTGACCACACTGAGACAAAACATCTGACTTGCATTAGGCAAGAAATTAATCCAAGGATCCTCCTCCGTACTTTGAACACACACACACACACACACACACACACACACACACACACACACACACACACACACACACAGAAAAATGTCCACGAAACTGTACCTTTTTAAATTGATCTGCTCTGCTGCAGAAGCTGCTGTTTCCACTTTCACGTGCAGACTTACATTATTCCTGTTCCTTTTCCTTCTATCTTTTTTAAACAATCAACTTTTTAAAAAATATCTGAAACAGCAGGAGAACACACGCCGACCTGCAACATGTTAACCTGCAAACTTGGCGCTGAATTGTTGTAACAAGGGAAATAAGCCCCTTTAGGAGATGCTGGTGAAACAGAGCCAGTTCAGCTTTTATTTAAAAATATAAAAACAAAAGCAATTTGAAATGACTGAAAACAAAAGTGTTAGAAATCTGAGACAGAACTCCATTGGGACACAACACACGTGATATATCTGTCTGACATCACAGTTTTAATTATTTTTCGATTAATGTTTTTTTTTTTCTATAGTTACCAGGTCTTTTGCTTATCATGGAATGCATGTCTGTGACCAACAAGACTGTATTGAAATGTGCTGCAAATACAATTTAAAGAAAGTGCACATTAACCTTCTGACACCTGGAGCTTTCCTTGTGCTGCTTCAGACAGCTTTCACAAATATTTAAACCTTTAAACCCTGAGCAAATTGTTGCAAATTAACAAACATGGGGGGGAAAGGCAACGAGCAACTTGGTGAATTGTCCTTGAAAAATAGGAAAAAAGCTGAGGAAAACTATATCTATAATTAATATTTTTACATCTTAAAATTATGTTACAGATTTTTTTAATCAATTCTAAACACTTTTTGACGTCATTACCTTGTTTGCTCATTTTTTGTTTCTTTGTCTTTACTAAATTCTTGTTTTTAATTTTTTCTTTTTACTAATTTCTTGCAAACTTTCTGGGTCATTTCTTCCTTCGCTGCTCATTGCCTTACTCCTTAGTTTTTGAAAGTAATCAAATCCATTTGCTCAGGTTTCACAGGGTTAATGAAGATCTAAACTAGCACTCATACCATCATGGTACAGTCTGTCTCTTTGGCCATTATAGAAAAAAGATTTGTTTAGGGATGAGAGGAGGCACAAGTCCACGCTTTCCTCTCGCCACACTTTCACAGTTTTACTTTGATTTTCTCAGTGAACTCTGTCCCACAGCTGCCAAAATCCAGATGAGAGAAGACTGGAGTTTACACGTTCATCTGAGTCCCCTACAATTATTAGAAGTTTTTGGCCCCGTGTTTGAGAGGAAGACTGCGGTACTTATAACTCCTCTGTACAGATAAATAACACATTAATCTATATTTTCATTTATTATCATTCTCCCAAAAATAATTTAAATCAAAGATACACCTTTCTTTTTGCAGCGATGGTATGAATGCAAAAATAATCTTTTATTAGGTGTCATGTCACTATAAAAAATAAAGAATTACTGTCATGGAGGGCAGAAAAGTTCTTGTTCTATGTTGTTTGCTAAATAAAAAGGTTACAATAATAACTTATTGGAGTGTTTTCTGGTCTCATCTTTGGCAGATTTCACTTGCAGAACTAAATTATTCACTTATTCACTTTTGTCCTGCACCACATGTCTGTGTCCTGTCCAGCTGGTTAACCATTGTGTGTGTGTGTGTGTGTGTGTGTGTGTGTGTGTGTGTGTGTGTGTGTGTGTGTGTGTGTGTGTGTGTGTGTGTGTGTGTGTGTGTCCTTGTAGCTCCAGTGGAGACAGACAGAGAGCATGACCAGCTTGTTAATTCTTAAAAGGAGGTATGTCTCCATTAATTTTAGATTTTGAGCTTCAAAAATTGTGGTCTTACAGAAGTTTGAAAAAGTCTGTATTTTGCGTCTTCATGGAAAAATGGGGAATGTCAGTGGATTCCAACAACAACAAAGTTTCACAATCAAATACAAAAACAAAAAATTAAATCCCATAGAAACAATATAAACCCTCCTGCATAATGATCCACTTTTACACTGTTGCTCTTATCCCGGTCCAAACGCGGTCTCACTCTAAAGTTGTTGAAATCTCATGCTAGGTCAGTGACTTCAGGCACATCAACAAAAAATGTTGTCCTTTCATACCGACATGATTCGCAGCCAGTTGCGTGTTATTGTTTAGCAGCGCCTGGCGGTATTGGGAGATAAACAAAGCGGGACAACAACAGAAGTTATGCCAGTGGAAGTCCACGTAGGGCGGGGTCAAACAATCACTGACTCTCATCCAGGAGGCTGGAGTTCACTTCCTGTAAGATTATAAAGCCAAACCCTGTTCATTTTTTCCTAAACCCTACCCTGTGAAAATGGATGTGTTTTTTT
Organism: Cephalopholis sonnerati; assembly: GCA_019142605.1. Taxonomy (NCBI): domain Eukaryota; kingdom Metazoa; phylum Chordata; class Actinopteri; order Perciformes; family Serranidae; genus Cephalopholis; species Cephalopholis sonnerati. Next base: position 185,813 of record JAGQAX010000065.1, read on the forward strand.
GAAATCACACAATGCATGTAACAGGCTGAAGTTGACATGCCGTCCCAGAACGTCAACAACTGACACACCCAGGGTACCTTGCAATATGGTGTATCTCGATGTGGAAAGCCCACGACCAAACGTCAATATGTGACGCGGTCGGGGTGAGAATGTGTTGTTGATCTGTGTGTTCCACGTGTTTGAAACACTTATAGGCATAAGATTTGGGTGGGACGCAGGGACACCCAGAATAAAGTCATGAAAGTAGTAGAGGACCTTTATGTTGAAGGTCCACTAGAGAGCAATTTGTAGACGCAACAACGCCTCCAGTAAAGTGGGGGGCAGTATGCAACTTAAAATGCAATGGTTACAAGAAGCGATGTTGAGACTCTACTTCAACCATAGACTGTGTGGAAAAATGGATACAGCCACTGTGACGTCACCAATTGGTTTGTGGATCCTTGTTTTGCGGCTTTGGCTTTCTGGAGCCAGAAGTGACCATATTTGGAGGAGAGGGTGGAGCTATGGAGGAGCGAGGGGTGGATCTGACTCATAGACTGTGGTGATGCCTCGCAGACAGCCGTCACTCAAAGTGGCCACTTCCTTAATAAAACTTAAACAGGTAAGTTATACAAAAATGAACCTTTCCCACAGTTGTCATGAATGTTGGAATTAGCTCTAGAGACCAATAAGCTTTTTGCACCAGGATGTTAACATGTTTATTTCTGCTGTAAAGTTTGGCATTTGAACACAGAGATCTATGGGGATTGTTTTGCTCTTGGAGCCGGCCTCGAGTGGCCATTTGTGGAACTGCAGTTTTTGGGACTTCTGTGTTTGCTTCATTTTTAAGCCCTGGAAGTTGCTGCTGTAGGAGGAGACGACTAAACACAGCTAAAGCTGCTCCAACACGCTGCAAATTAACTAACCAAATGATAAGATTCTACTCTGTTTAATACGACGCAGTATCAGGTCAGCTGTTAGGAAAAAAGAAAACATTGCTCTGACTCTTGTGTGCATGCTTTAGTATTTCCTGACAGCAGCCTTTAATCATGTTGACTTGTAAAAAAGTTTGGACCACAGTGTGGTGTCTGTCCTGAGCAGTAGCTCTGTGTCTCTGTCTCTGCATCCTCTTGGCTTACAGTAACCTTTGCCCTATTTGGGACTGTCTCTTTACTCTGTCAGGCTTCCCACTGAAGCAGCTGTGAGCTGCACTACATTTGTTTTTTTTTTTTTTTGGACAGTAAGTCACACAGTGTGACTGATAAGAAGTGTTTTGAGTTAGCTTCAGTTTTCCACCTCTGATGAAGAGCAGCACAGCTGCTCAGGGAGAGTCTCAGATGGGGTTCAGTGTCAGATGGTCTGAAGGAGCAAAAACATAATGCACAGCAGACCTGGGCAGGTAGGTTTTATTCTGAAATATTCTGACGTCATTCACATAATATCAAGAGTTTTTTTATGTCAAAATGTTATAACTTTATTCTTGTTCTAAGAGAATGCAGACATGTGATTTTGAACGTGCAGGAAGTTTTTAACACGACCTGATATCTTGCTAAAAACACACAAAATATGAACTGTAAATAAAGAAGTTAAGACACAAAAGAGGAGGGCAGAGTAAATCATGCCTACATGTAATGACTTACATTATTCAATAAGAAAACTCGATCTACTGGAGAGTAAATACTTGAGATGCCTGTATGTCTGTGGGCCTTAATATATTATGTTTTTATATTTTGCATTGTCATGTCCCGCCTGAATTTCCTGTTTCCTTCACACGACAGCATTTATAAATTCAGGCATAAAAATTCACCAGAATGCAGGAAATGAGGTCTTTGACACTCAAAATTTTTGGAGGGATCTTAATTTGTTTGCACCGTAATCTGTGTTAACGTTAAATAGGAATGCAGTGTTTGGCTTCTCAGAGACTGCATTTCTGTTTTTAAATATTTTGAATTCTAAAGGGAAGCTGTGATCCAGATTTACACAGCTGCTGTGAAGTTGAGCTTAACCAGACGGCTCGGAAGAAGAAGAAGAAGAAGAAGAAGAAGAAGAAGAAGAAGAAGAAGAAGAAATACTTTATAATCCCAGAGGGGAAGTGTAATTGTTCACTCTATGTTTTTGACATGTTATGTACACATAGGCCTGAATACACAGACAAACACACACAGGAGCTAAACACATTCATTAAATGGAGAGAGGGCTGCCCATGGAACGGGCTCCCTGAGCAGTTGGGGGTTCAGTACCTTGCTCAAGGGCACCTCAGCAGTACCCAGGAGGCAAACCGGCACCTCTCCAGCTTCTCCATACTTGGTCTTTACTGGGACTTGAATCAGCAATTCTCTGGTTTCCAAGCCAAGTCCCTACGGACTCTGCATATTGTCCATTTATTATTATTATTAAAGATTAAGACAACATTTTAAATCTGATCAGCTCTAAAGAAATACATTTACTGAGGTTGTTTGAAGGTTTTGTTTTGGTTTTATCTGATCATTTTCTTTGTAATATTTGGTAATATGTTATGTATGTTATTCAACTCCTGTACTGTAAACCATTTGCACTTTAAAGTATATTTGTTTTTACCCTATACTTTATGTTCACAGTGTCCTACTACATTTGGAAAATAAAATCTACAGTTTAAACTATTTCATATAATGTTCTCAGTGCTGTTGTGTCTGCCCCTCTCACCCCCAAACCAGAACACTTTATTTTTATTTATTTATTTAACCTTTATTTAACCAGGCAAGTTATTAAGAACAAATTCTTATTTATGATGGCAGCCTGGCAAAAGGCAAGAGCCTCTTGAGGAGAAAGGGACATGGGGGTACCAAAAGATAAAAGAAACAGCCACACATACATCGTGCATTTCATAAAAGACAAATGGCATGAAGTGGCTAACAGAGAGCAGCATCACATAGTATAGCAACAACAAAAGTAGCGCACACATGCAGCAGGACGGACAATGCAACATCAGCAAAAAAATAACAACAAATATAACGGCAGCTAACGTTAGCACAAAGCTCACACTCACAGCAGTGAGCAATAACTGCTGCCAGGCAAGGCAGCGAATTCAGCCAGCAAGACTGAAGGGTAACATTAGCGCCTGCTGTTTATGTGATTGTGGCATTTAACAGAGATGTTGATTCAGGTATTTAATAGACTGAAAGAGCCCAGAGAGCTCGTGGGACATAGCAAACTCACTGCTCACACACAGTGGACGAAGGAAACAACATTGATACTAGGCACTCTAAGGTCAGTAGTAATGTAGTGTTTTTATAACTTACTCCACAATTCAGTTCCACATAGTTTCCAGTCTTTACATGTTTTCAACTAGTATTTTCTAACATGTTTAATGTGTCTGGAAATCTTTGATCTTCCTTTACTCAGACTTTAACAAGTCCATTTTAGACAGACTGTGATTCCTGCTTTGTACCAAAAAAAAAACCCAAACTAGATTTGTAAGTTTTCATACAATTAAACATTTAGGAAACAGGGAAATTTCTCTGGCATATCACAAACAAAATTATTTCATTAGTTTGTATTCATTAACAACGACATTACTACATTTTTTTTCCATTAGAAGCTGTTTTTGTTTCATATGCTGCTAAAAAAGACACCCCAGAAGATCACTCAGTTATGGCTCCATCATTGTTCAAGTCAAAAAAGGTCACACTTCATGGTGTTAGTTTTAATAAATAAATGAATGTAAATAATGTAAAATATAACAAAAAAAATAGAAATTAAGAACATTTTTCTGGCATTTCAACTTTTCAATTGCTGTATAAAAAATTATACCTTTAAACCACTGTATCATATCGAACCATGCTAAAAACTGAACAATAACCGCCACACAGCACACAGCAATGCTCCAGATGTCCTACTTTATGCTCCTAGAGAAGTGAGGCAGCTTTCAGGGGAAAGATGACAGACTAATGGCAGATTTGCAGGGACAACATCAGCAGGATAAATCAGCCTGACAGTAGTTTTTACATCTGTGTCACGTCTATCATCTGACATCTGGGCTGCTCCACACCGCTCGCCTTTCATCTGTGAGTGCTCCCACAGGTAGACATAAATTATTCTAATCAGTGAAGAATTTGGGAAAAAAGGCATTTCCTTATTAATTCTTTTAGCTCTCCACATTAGAAAAAAAGTTCTTGAAACATATTCTGACGCCTCCTTGTAATTTGAACATGTTTTTAAAGTAAATATACCAGAAGTTAAGATAACATCTGACCTCCATGATCATAATAACAACATGTCGCGGTCCGTTTCCTTTAATGCAATTTAACATATTAAAGTAAGCGTCCCACTCTTACAAACTGTAATTTCATTTTTCACATGTCAGGATTTCAAACACACACGGCAGGCTGAATTTAAAAACAGAACAACTGAAGAAGTAACGTGATGAAGACGATATCCCTTTCCTTTCGTACCATGACACAGAACCAGACACTACAAGACAACAGAGCCAGCACGGAACAACAAGTTAGTTTCCTGGAGATACAATACGTCGCATTTGCTGTTCTATCACAGCGTGGATAGAGTGTGAGAAGGAAACGGATAAAAGCCACAGTGGCGAGAAAGTAGTGAAAACATAACTGATGAAAGTTAAGCTGAGTGGTAAATTTATTGCTGCTGTTTTAACTTGATTTCATAGACGTCGTATTTATTCGTCTAATATTAACCATGTAGCAGCACTTACCTCATGAATATATCCAAACCAATAATATGTCGGTCCGTCTCTTAACACTCTATCTGCTGCACTCAACAAAAAGCCCGCTGGTTCCATCTTTAAAACAGCTCACAGATATATACAGTTTAATTTTAAACCAAAATGCAACAGAAACAGGACAAAATAGTGCATTTGTTAAGGACTATTTTCAGCAGCAGAATTAATCCACATTTGGTGCTCTAATGAGTATTTGGGGCAGCAGGATGGTGAATGTAGGATTGTGTCACAATAAACTACAGTTTGTTTTGTTTTGTTTTATTTTTTGGATGGGGACGATTCAATTTCACGTAGTTCCAGTACAGAGTATGAGACTGACGTGTTGCACAGAGAGTTTATAGCTATTACAGCTCCCTAGTTGGGCCTTTACACATAAGCCTACAGTGTTATTAAAAGGTTCAGTTAAACTATAAAATTAGAAGGCAGAATAAAATGCATATACAACAATACACACAGCCCAGAACATACATCGCAACATATACCACTATACATACCACTATACACATAGCACAATGCATACACTGAAGTACACACACCACGATACACTAATACGCTTACACTAATCCTCCTTAAAAGTGCAGTGTGTGCAGTTGTGTTGGAAATGGCGGGACGTGTCATTCAGTGCAGCAGTGCAGCTCACTGACGTGTTTTTTCTTTTGACAACAGCGAAGCTCTATGGCACAGAGAAAGAAGATACAACAGACTGTTGGTTCCACTCATTCAAGCTGATATGATAAAACATTGCCAGGCTTTTCTTTTAAACAGCCACACAGTATCTGTAATGAGGAAAACCTGGTTATTCGGGTACATTTGTTCAGAAAAAAAGCTGATTTCGAAGCCAAATATCCGGGTAACCAGGTTTCTGATCAGCTTTTTCATGTACGCATGTGCAGGGAAAAACTCAGGGAGGGAAAATAACAGTAACACTGAATCTTTGTATTCAAAATAATCAAATTCAAAGTGCAACAAAGACTTGATTAATCTAAATAATCGCATTCTGCAGAAAACTGGATGCACCTCCATGCACTGGTTACTGTGAAATCTGGACATAGCAAGTTTCGGAATGATTTTAGAATTAAGTGAACCGAGCCCCAGACTTTGTGTGCCTGTGTGTGTGCGTCACTTATTTAATCATTTAGGCGACACCAAAGAGCCTCTAAATGATTAAATAACTGAGTTAAATTCAGACACAGGCACATTAAGTCTGGGGCTGGGTTCACTTTATAATTCCAACGTCATTACAAAACTTGGTGTTTCCAGATTTCACGGTAACAAATGCATGAAAACGCTGCCAATTTTCTGCCAAACGCGATTATTAAGATTAATCCAGTTTCGTCAGTGCGTGTCAACACTGAAACATACGGAAACGATTTGACGTAAAATCTGTGTCAACCCAACCACAAATGCATTGGAGAAAATTACTGTAAAGATAAAACAGCGGATATCTCACACATAACAGCCGACAGGACGTTCATTTCCAGGAAGTTATGTGTGATCACAGCAAAGGATGCAACGTGTTCTCACTGCTACAGGGCATATATTAAAAAAAGAAGGTAAAACCAGCAATGAAAGAACATCCACCTTTATGAAACACCTTTCACAAAACTGCACCAAGTCATGCACACAGGATTCTACACGATCCCACACACATCGTTTACAATGATAATGAACTTATAGCGTCTGGCAGTGTTACAGAACCAGCAGATGCAAAAGTAATCGTTTTCAGTTTTCCTTCCCGCCAACAGCATTACTGAATAAACCCCCATAATGGCAGCACCTCACCGAGCTGAGGAGTAGGTTATTTAATAGGCAGGCTTAGTTGCTCAAGTTTGCACCACGTGTTCTCACGATCACATTTTTACTTATAGTTCGGTTAATTTATCAGGGAGTAGTTTTTGTGTCCATGTCATGCAGCGCCAGGCTGTCCCCTGTACATTGTTTTTATGTATTTACTTGTTTGTTTGACAAGGAAAAATGTATAAGACATAAGGCTTCATAACACAATGTAGATGCAATGCATCCCACCTCCCGTCCCTGGTTAGGCTTTTAGAATTGAAACAAGTGTAAGATCGCTGAGCATGAAGGAATTCTATACAATAATACAACACAACATGTACTGTGAAATGTGGACAAAGACTAGGTCAAGAAGACGACCACAAAAAGAACAGAGACAAACAATGACTGTCATTTTAGTATGAGGTCTGTGTGTGTTTGTGTGCGTGCATGTGTCCATGCATTGTGGCCTGCACAGCACTGTGCTGTGTTGAATGTCACTCAGCTGTGTCTCGCACTTTTTTTTTGCTAAAGACAAATTTCTTTAGGGACTATACATTCTTTTTGTCTTATCTTGTGTTTTATCTACTTTGTCCAGCAGAGAGAGTGAGCCTAAGTATGTGTTTCACATCTGGATGTAGTTGAAAGGTCAGTTAGATTCTTCCGACTCTCTGAACCCTCTTCGTTAAATGCTTTTTTTTTTCTTGGTAATTAAACAGAGCTTAAGTTGGACTGATTTTATTAGAATCTGTTAATACCGGAAACTTCTAAACACATGTTTTGCTCATCTAAGTTTTGTTAATAGCAGATAAGTTTCCTGACGCTGCTGCTTTTTTTGTTTTTTTAATTAAATGCCCCAGCAGTGAAAGCGCCTGGAGGAGAAGCAGTGATCACATTTCTGAGGGAGGACTTCAATGAACCATCAAGTTGCTGATTAAAATGATGTTCTACAAGAATTCCTCATGATAACAACCATCATGTCACGCAGGTTTACCTCAGAGTTAAAGGCGCTGCTCAGTGACTCTTATTGATTATTAAGCCTAATATATCCCTGTTATTGTTCATTATTACATTACTGTTTTTTGTAATGGTGATGTTTTGCAGCTAAATCCTTAATTATTATAATATTAATATTTCAGATTTACAAAGATTATATGAGTCATAACAACAATGCATGACATATGTTACGCATAATAAGGCCAGCTTTACTTATTATATTATTTCTAACAAATTTTAACTGCTGTTATCAGAAGTAATCTGTCGCCATATTTATGTGCTGATGTGTTGCTCAGTTGATTTTTACACTGCATCGCTTTCTCTAAACTGAAAAGTGTTTCTCATTTAATGGAGAGCCACGTTAGCATGCAGAGATCGCGATAAGGTCTACAAAGTCATAGCGCTGGTGTGTTTATGTTAATACACATTTATTTTTAAGGTTTTACATTTTGAATTTTTATTTTTCACCGCCACTTTTTTATGTCACAAGCAAAACGGCAGAGATTTCTGTGTGGTATTTGCATTAACGCATTAAAACTGATATTGAAAAGCAGCGTAAAACTTTTTGGCAGATTTTATGATTACAGAAGAACTTTTTTAAGATATTAATCATATAAAAGATTTAGAAGATTTTTTCTTTATATTAAAGTCATGTTTTATTGATTTATTTGCAACTTTTGGCCGCAGAGGTCACAATCAAGCTCTTTAACATTTGATCATTGTTTTAACAAATAAACACATTTGTGGAATTGCAGAATTAAAATATGATATATAAATGAGGCATTGTCCTTTTACTGTAGTGTGTGTTGATGACAGGTCTCATATAAAGTGAAGTGCAGCAGCCTCAACTTCAACAGATCCTTATCTGATCAGAAACAGAAACTAAAACACTGCTGAGTCATTTCAATTAACTTCTAATGATTAAATGATTAGGAGCCGTTTAATTTCCCCTTTTATGGATTAACTCTGACGAGGCTGAGGACACGCTGATTCGTTAGGATTCATGATAACCGACTGAGATCGTGAAGTCGATAGATGGAGCCCTGTCAGCGTCGGTGCTTTGCTTCAAACGCAATCTGGAAGAATATCCTCATGTTTTCCACATATGTAGTAGTTAATGCAAATACATGTACAGACGTGAAGGAACGACTTTACTTCCACTGGGATTTCCCACAGAAGTTGATGTAAACGGTTACAGTTTCTCCGCCAGAATTTACAACCTGATCGACCCTGTTCCAGCTGAGCATGGAAACACTCACGGAAGCGATCCAAACATCGGAAACACCCAACAAAAATGCTGCTTTTCAGCTCATTAGTGATGGATATGTTCATTTGTCCCAGATTTTTATTTTGATTATGTAATGTGCGTTGCAGTTCACAGGCCACAGCAAAGGAAATCCTGTCATAGCAGCTGGAACACAGAGGAGAACAGTTTAGGAATTTCTCCTAACAAGCTTACAGAGGATGAGATCCTCCAAATTCAGCTGTTTTCTTCTCTGACATCCAAAATTAAATAATGAGGAACATAAAATAATTCCTCAAACATTCTACAAGTGCTTGAGCCTCAGATGTCTATGTGGTGTACTCTCCTCACTGCGCATTTCCATCGCTCAAACGATTTCCTGGAGCTGCGACCAGATAAGATCAAAATTTCTATTTGCCTTACCTGTGGTTCCCGGCTCAGTTGTCTGTCAGTCTGTCTCGCTCTCAGTTTCTTGCTTTCCCTCGTGTGCCGCTTTCCTTTTGCCCCCTTTTTCTTTGTCGCTCTTTATTTCTCTGCCTCTTTGGTCCACAAGTCACAGCTCTTCTTTCCTGTCCTTCCTCCCTTTTCCCACACTTCACCTCTGACTCTGTGTTGTTTTTTTTCTTTTTTTGTGCCTTGGTTCACTTCTTCTCTCTCGCTGTCACTACTTCCCTTGTATTTGGTTCTCTCTCAGTCTCTATAAGGTTCCCCTTTTATCCCCCCTCTCCTGTGCTTCTTTTTTCCCTGCTTTAAGTAGCACTACCTTGCCCTGCTGTTGATGATGAAGACATACTGGGAGGTTTGTACAGGAGGCGGGACCAGCGTAGCAGCGGCTTGGGGGATGGGAAAGGTCAATTATGCAGAAGATGGACAGATAAATGTGAACCAGACCCTCCTGGGAAGTGTTGTTTCTGGTAGGTGTTACCGCTGTTGCTTATATCGGAGGCCGACATCGGCCTTTCAGGAAAATCCTCCTTTTCACCTGTTAGATCTCCCAGTGAGGTTTAGTTATTCTGTGACCAACGTTCTTCTCTGTAAACCCTCTTCCCCTCAGTCTGCATAGGTTAGTTCTCGTCCTGTGTATCATTTACTATGTTCTGGACACATAGCATAAGCTGTGCATGTGCCCTCAGTGTGTTCACACCGTAAATGTGACAAAGACTGACAGTCTACAGACACACTCGCAGCTCTGTGAGGCTCTAGTACTTTGAGCTAAATGCTAACGCTAGCATGGCAATGTAATGGCAGTAACAATGCTCACATGCTGTGTTAGTTTAGCATGCTAACATTTGATAATTAGCTCTAAACACAAAGTGTAGCTAAGGATTATGGGAATGTAAGTGTTGAGCCATAAACTAAAGTATGAGACAAATTGAAATTTTGACCTGAAGATGGCACTAGATGAAAAGTTAGAGGAGCAAAGTATCACATCCTGAGGGGCAGGGGTGTAAATAGAGACAGGGTAGGCCGTGTGGTTGCTGTGGGACCTGTGAGGTGAGAGGACCACAGAGAGAGTGGGCGCTCCAACAATGTGTTGGAGAGAGAATGGGCCCTTATGAATGATTGCCACCTTAAATATATTCCTGTTTTCAAAGAGGAACTCTCATTAAATTAAAAACAGTGCCATTTGCTATATATGCCCTAACCCTATCCCCTAACTGTTTTTTTTTTCTTTTTTTGTAAAACAGTCAACAACATCTAAAACAAAATGTTATGCTTAATCCAAATAAGCTAGAATAAACTATTACAATTGTTAAAGTAAATTAGTAATTTCTCTTTTTTTTTGGTATATTTTGTGATATACAGATAAGTAATGATAATTACTGGGTAATATGTATGTTAATTTATTCATTGATTTTTTAAATTTGTGTCATGTACATTTACATGTGCCCAGCCCTCATGGGTTAACAACACATCATTACAATGATGTTGCAGTAACAATCAAAAGTACATGTTGTTGACCACCTGCTCAGTCCAGAAGCAGAATACTTTGCCTTCTATCCCAGGCCTGGCAAAAAAGGTTCCCTTTTTGAAACAAAACTCACATTTTTCATGATGATCCAACCAAAAGATATCAGCGTAGATAGGTCATCTTACTGAAAGGTACATTCCTCATGTCTTCATATAGAGGACAGTAAAACAAGAAGTTAACCTCATTCTTAGCTTCACCGAAATTACACAAATTCTGTTCTCCTTCTGGGTGGCATTATTCCAGTCTCTAAGGCTAATGGTAACGCAGCTTTTGCTTAGATTACACTTCATGAAAGGTCCCACACTGTAGCTGTTCTTTATGAGACAATAAGTTCGTAGTTTAAGTTTCTACCACAGGTCAATGGACCATTTTTTCTCCAAACATGCAAAACATTTCACTCCTAATCTGGATATCACAGGTTTGCCTGTTCTGGATAATAATGATAATGTTAATGTTACCCAGTATCTGGTCTCAGATCACGTGACGAGACGATATCTGCACTCTATCTACATACATCTAACTACATAACTACCTGATGACCCTGCTGAGGGCGACACAGATGTGGCAGATCTCATTCATCCAATAATGAATCAGATATGTAAACCTGGGGATGGCTCTAGGGGTGAAGTCAGGGGATCGTCCTTGTGCACCACAAGTGTCGATAAAATTTCATGGCACTCAATCTGACAGTTGTTTTGAGATATTTTTGGAGATGGACCGTCAGACCATCAGACTGACAGACTGACAGCTAGCATGGATCAAAATGCAGCAACAGCTATTTTTAAAGCTACGAAGCTATTGTTCTATTGTTGTGGATGAAAAAATGTAATAAATATATTCTTTTAAAAACAATGCATCAATGTTTTGAAGTTTTTGTTTTAATTTTAATTTAGTGTTTTGTTGTCATTTCAGTTACGTTCCCCCTTGTTCTAACACAGACTGATGATAAATGGATCACAAAGGAATCAAAGATGTGTTTATGTTTTATTATAATAACAGGATTACAAGGAAATGGTGTTAATAAAAAAAATAATAATACATTTTATTTATAGTGCCCTTTTCGTCACAGGATCTCAAAGGGCTAGAGGTTTAAAAAACAAAAGAAAAAGGAGGTGTTGAGGTGTACATCAGTTTAAATGTTTTTCTTTTATTCCAAACCTCATGAAAGTTTTCTTACCTGCTGCCAGAGGACCAGGAGCGCATCTCGAGAAGCATTCATAAGGTGGCATAGAGATTTTAAGGAGTGGCAGAAATATATAATCAAATTTAATCGCAAACAATCACATGTATCAATATTTGCTTGAAAAAGCCCTCAAATTAAAAGCCCTTAAAACGTGACATTATTGTAGCACACAAGTAAAGCACTGGATAGAAACACCAAGGTGACATTAGAAATCAATTAACTGTTTTATTTCCAAATTCTCAGATTTATTTTCAGTGGGAAAAAAAAAACATGTATGTCTTTAAACATCAGCCCATAATGTAACCTTAAATCTGGCCAGCTCATTAAATTATATGCATGATTGTTTTTTTTTAACATGTTATTTTACAGATTAATTTAAATTGTTAAAGTTTTGTTGTATTGTAACCAAATTGTTTTTGTTTGTTTTTCTCAGTTATTGCTGTAGCTATATCCATCCATCCATTTCCTAACCGCTTATCCTCTTGAGGGTCGCGGGGGGGCTGGAGCCTATCCCAGCTGACATTGGGCGAGAGGCAGGGTACACCCTGGACAGGTCGCCAGACTATCACAGGGCTGACACATAGAGACAGACAACCATTCACGCTCACATTCACACCTACGGGCAATTTAGAGTAATCAATTAACCTATCCCCAACTTGCATGTCTTTGGACTGTGGGAGGAAGCCGGAGTACCCGGAGAGAACCCACGCTGACACGGGGAGAACATGCAAACTCCGCACAGATGGGCTCCCGCACCCGGGATCGAACCAGGAACCCTCTTGCTGTGAGGCGACAGTGCTAACCACCACACCACCGTGCCGCCCTGTAGCTATATTTGCGTGATTATTTTTTCTTCATTTTTTTATTGTTACTATTTATTTTCATCTGATCTTGTGTTATGAAGCACTTTGCTGCATGTCTGCACATAATTAGATATATAAAAATAAAGCTACATATATATATATATATATAAGCTGTACTATTAGGGCCCGAGCACCGTCCGGTGTGAGGACCCTATTGAAACTGACGGAAGTATTATTTTTCCTCCAAATGAATTGGCTTTTTGAGGGCTTTATCATATTCAAAAACTCACCAAATTTGGCGGTCGCATCAGTCGCGGTGAAAATGTAAATTGTAAAATGTATTATGGTTTGCGGCGATGGGCAGGATAAAATGGCGGGGCCACAGCCACATACACAAATGTATATGTATATATATCACACCCAGACGCACAAAAAAAGTCTCTTGGAGCCATAGGCCAAACCCAACAGGAAGTCGGCCATTTTGAATTTAGCGGCCATTTTTGGTGTTTTCCACGTGTTGTATTTTAACGAACTCCTCCTACAGGATTAATCAGAATCACTTCAAACTTGCTGTGTACCATCTAGACTAGTTTGTGATCAAAAGATCAGTTATGTATCGGCTTTTTGATGGAGAAGTTTGTTGTTTCGCCATGATTACAAAAGTTGTGTAACTTGACTCTACGTGGACATATCTTTCCAAAACTTCACACAGATGAAAACAGTCCAGCCCTGAAAACATCGACAGCACAATTTTTCATCACCGTCATAGCGCCACCTACTGGCGGCAGAAAGTTACTGCTTTCATTCTTTCATGTCTCTCTTCTAGCAGGTTAATATCAACCACCTAATTTTTGCTAATACATTGTCCCAAGACCATGATCATGATCAAATCAAAAGCGTTTGAGTATTCATCAAACACTGTCACCGTGGCAACACCTTATTCGCCATAAAACGCAAAGTTGTTTTTGAGGGGTAAGGGATGCTTGTAAAACCATGAAACTTGGCACACATATGACAGGATCCAATTGGTGTTGTGTGGTGTGATTTTTGATCTTCGATGTACCAACATGGCTCAACAGCGTCCGCTATAAATATTCTACAAAGCAGTCCCCGAAGGTGGTTTGACCTACATCTATGAAACTTGGTGCACACATGCATCACTGAAAGACATACAAAAAAGCCTCTTGCAGCCATGTGCCAAACCCTACAGGAAGTCCGCCATTTTGAATTTGCTTGTAACTGCTTCACAACTTCACCTTACATGTTCCAATCGTCCCCAAATTTCACAGGATTGATGACAGTCCTGCCCTGAACACATCAATACGCCAATACTTGGTTGTTAGTACGGCGCCACCTACTGGCAAAATTACATGTCTTCGTATGATTTGAGGGATATGACGTGTAACTCCTGCGTGCGGGGTCTGCTGCGACAGGAATGAATGACAGCACCAGCCGGCGTCCTACCAGCACCCTCGAGTTACGTGAAGGTGCGAGGGCCCGTTCAATGCTGCTTGCAGCTTTAATTATTACTATTATTATTATTATTATTATTGTTAATAAAATTAATCACATTCAACAGCCTAGATAGATATACAGACAGATAGACAGATAGGTAGATAGGTAGATTAGTATTAGATAGATAGTATTAATGTTTACTCTCCCTACTTGTATATATATATATATATATATATATATATATATCCTATTTTTCTGTAATTAATTATTATGTAACTAAGTAATCATTCCTTTATGGGTATGTGGGGGTACACAAATATGTATATTGCTAAAATTACATATATTCATACTTAACGTAATTCATATGTTCACTAATTCAAATATAAAAAGATAGCAGGACACGTTGAAGATATATTTATAATGTTATTTATTAATTGTAAGGCAAAGACAATTGGTATTATATATATGATGCATTTGGACTGGTTCATACTTGTAAGTCACAAATAATTGGAAATATATATTATATACGAGGAAAGGTTTTTGTAAGATAGATATTTGGTAATCAATATTATAAACATATACATGAGTTATTTCTGTGTGACAAAGTGAAATGGTAATAAAAACTGTAAGGTATATAAGGACGTCTCCCATTCCTTTTCAAAGGTTTAACTCGAGGTTACTATACACTGACGACTGTTTTTCATTATAAATAAATATTACTGTCTTCATGTCTACTGTTTGTCTGTTCATGTCTTTTTTTCTCAAGTGTGAAATAAATATCAAACACTCTGAAATGCACACAGACTGATATGCCAACTGGTAAATAAATAGCACTCTATCTTAGGGCAGATGTAAAAAGTTCAGATCAGGTCAGGCTGAGCAATGAATGGAAGGTTTAAAGGTCAATTACAGCACAGCTGGATCACTGATTGCAATCAGCCACAAAGTGTCTCAGGTCCCTCTGGGGCCACAGAGGATTATCAGTGCCCTGACTGAGCAAATTATTTGCTGCCTCTATCTCACAAACATACTGAAACTTGCTTTAGTGTTTCCAGAAATCATTGTTACTTAAAGGTCTAGTATGAAGGATTTAAGGGGATTTAGTGGCATCTAGCAGAGAGGACTTTAGATTGTAACCAGCTGAAACTTCAGTGTCCATTGTTCAGGAGGCTTTTTTTTTTAAGTAGGAGCTGAATTATTCACAGAGGTCTCTGTGATTTAAACCAGTAAAAACACTGAACAAAGCAATTTCATGTTCTAAATCAGTGTTTCTCTGACTCTGCTGTTTGTTATATTGCAGACAACCCACTTGCCCTGCACCTGTAAATGTGTTCTCACCTTATTTCTGATCCAAACATTCAGGAGGTTTTTACTAGCAGAGCTCTCTTTCTCTCTAAGCCAAACTGACCCAGGTAAAAGCACTTAATAATCTGTTCCACATTACAAATCAGTATTTCTCGAAAGTTGTCTGGCATGTCGGAGACGGGCAGCTCGCCCAGCATCAGCTTATCTGTGCTCACCTTTTCTCTCTTATAACTTAGGATCCAGGGACCAGTTGCACAAATACCTACATTTTCTCCTCAAGTATGACACTATAGGCTTAATTTCTCCTTAGCTGAGGGACTTACACAGTTGAACCTTCTTTAGTGAAGGAAAAACGTGAACTCATTTACTGCATTTAAAAAGATTTTAGAGCGGTAGGTTAAAGTTTTTATAGAGATTGTTTGCTTGTGACGCCTGTTATCGTCTCACAAAGTTAGCTTATAGTTAGAGAGTGAAAAAATTGGTCAGAGGAGGAGAACATTGTACTTCTGAAGGAATACAATCGCAAAGGGCACATAAATTTGATCCCCAAATACCAGAAAACAGAAAACGACTGTAAAAAGAAATTGCAACAAAAATCAATGCAGTCAAATCTATTTTGTAAAATCAGTATGGTTTATCACCATAAACTAAGCCGGGGGAACCTTAAGTTTTAAGTTTAAGTTTACCGTGCTTTGGTCGTTAAGGTCTTTTGTGCAATGGTCTGGGGATTCCTTAAGTATAAAACTAAGACGAGGAGAAAGCCATAAATACTTAGTGAACATTTTAAGGAAACCTTAAGAAGAAGACTTAAGGGTCTTTTGTGCAACTGGCCCCAGCAACCCGGTCTCACACTGAAGTAATCAAAATCTGGTGCTTGGGCAGTGACTTCTGGCGTCAGACACCAACAAGAAAAGCTGTCCTTTCATGTCGACATGATACGCGGCCGGTCACTGCTATAGTTTAACGGTGCCCAGCAGCGTCAGAGAGAAATACATCAGGACATGAATGAAAGCTAAGGCAGCTTTCGCCCTGGAGGCCAGTGGTCGCTTCCCATAAGATTCTAAAGCCGAACCCTGTTCTTTTGTTGCCTAAACCCAACCACGTGTATGTGTTAGCAAAATGTAGCCACATGCATTTGTTGTTAAAGGAAATAAAGGTCAGTTTGCAGTGTTGTACCAATGTAGTGCTTTTATTTTGAAAGAGACTGTATGCAAACTGTACATTTCCTGTGTACTGAAGTGTATTTTGAAAAGAGACAATGCATGTAACAGGCAGAACTCGGCGTGACATCCAGAACGTCAACAACCAACACACCCAGGGTGCCTTGCAGGTCGTATCTGGACGTGGAAAGTCCATGACCAAATGTCGATATGAGATGAGGTCGGAGTGGGAATGTGTTGGCCCCAGATGTTCAGGGGGTTTCATCATCACAGGAGTCTCTTACTCGCCAAAACAAATGGACCTGGTTATTTAAACCTGTAAAAACACTGAACAAAGCAGTTTCATAAGTGTTTTGCCGACACTCTACGGTGGCTGACACAAAAACGTGAATGGTCCTATCTAGAGCCAGTGTTTGGTTTGTCCGATCTGGGCTACTCGAGAAACACGGCGCTGCAACATGGTGACCTCCAGAAATGAGCGCCCGCTCCCTATGTAGATAAAAAAAGACTCATTCTAACATACTGTAAAACTTAAAGAAAGATTAATAGCCTGTGCTATTATTTGCTAAAATCAATGAACTCAACAGGGCACTATTTGGGACAGGCAGCTGTATGGGACAGGTCTTTAATTCCTTTAACACAAAACTGTTGCTCAGCAAAAATGGGAAATATGATAAAATTGTTTATTTGAACCAGTAAGCATTACGTTTATTAATTAGGCTTTGAATAACATATCACTCGTGTTATGTTATCACATTTGTGTCACAGCACCCAACACAACACCACAATCACAACTTGGGTTAATTTTTATGAAAAACACTTTTGATTCTTTCATCGGTGGGCCCTTACGAACAAAATAAGTATAATTAATTTACCTGGTAATCAGGGAACGGACACATATTCTGACTTTATGGCAGCCTCAGAGGAAGCAGGGTCACCAGTTGCTTTTGTCATGCTGGTAAATCTGAATGAATTACACTCTGCTCTGGTGCTCATGGTTTCAGTAAAATGAAACGAATCAAGCTAACTGTGTAGCATCTCCATACTGAAAAAAATGTAAACATTTATATTTGTAATTTGGACTAGCCTTTTACCTGAAGTTTTACAGTACTTATGATATATTCCATTCCTGCCAGTATATCCTCCTAAAGTCTGCACACTGGACCTTTAAGATGCCTGCAATGGTTTGGTGTATTCGGGGATGGAGGTTTTGGGGTTTTGGGGGATTAAGCTGCATAAAAAAGTACTGTCAATACCAATCACACATAGAGAACATTAAAGTCAGTTGTATTTAACACCGTTTGAGTGTCTGAGAAACCAAACAGATGTAATATGTTTTCAGCAAATCCCACTCAGACTCAGATCAGCTCCACTGATGTCTGCTGTCTCTTGATCTCTGCATTTACATAAAAATATTATAATCTCACCCTGCACACTCAGACATGTTGTTCTGTTTTAGTTTATTTAACCGCGAGACTACAAGCAATGCAGCAGCATGCCTTGGAAGCTTTGGAAGGCTTTCATTTCCTCTCTCGTGAATGATCCCTATTCTGGAATGAAACTCCTCATGTGGCCCTCAGTTGTTTCTTATTCTGCTTTTGAAAAGAGCCACCCTGTGGGATTTGATTTAACTCTTGACATGAAATAAATGAAATACAAACAATTTGGAAGGGGTACTTTGATTTTCCTGCTTGCATGAAAGCAGAACTATATTATTATTCGCAGGAGATTATCTGGAGCCCCTGCAGGTTTCCTTATAAAGCAGGAACATTCCCGAGGCTGTAAGAGGGCTCGACTTTTTCAAAAATGTCTAATTTTTCAGAGTAATTCATGAATGAAAGTCGCCTGTCCAAATACTTTGCAGATTAGAATTTATGTTCACTTGTGGAACCATAAACAGATAAAAGGCGTGCAGTGTTTAGCAGCTCCAGATGTCACATTATAGACGTGACACAGACGTAAAAACTGTCGGGCTGATTTATCCTCCTGAAGTCATCCCCCCAAAATCTGCCTCCCCTCTTTTAAAGTTACCTCAGTGACTGAGAGAGGTAAACTTCCTCAGCTCTTGGATTCCTCGGTCTGATGTTCTCAGGTCTGTCTTAAGAGTGAAAGGTCGAGACACACATGTGTATTAGCCAGGTTTGACCTCTGACCTTGCTATGGTGATTTCTTGAATCGTAAAAGGGGCGATATGGAAGGTGACCTTTCGCTCTGTAGCAGAGAAGTCCACTGAGTGTGAAGACTGTTGTATTGTAGCTAACTTCTGACCTTGACATGGCGCGCTGAAGAGCACTGCCCGTAAAAATTTTATTATCACTATAACTTTATATAACCACATTGATGCTGGCACAGTAGGCAATATTTTTAAAGCTGCAATAATCTAGAATATTTACATCAACAAGAAACTGTAGTTTGTTGCTCATGGCGGCTGTACACAAAGAATTATACCCCGAATTTACAGTTTTCACCTCAGTTTTACGAAGTGTTTTATCTCTCTGTTTTGGTTTCACAGTTCACTAACTCCACTCTCATCAATCTCCAGTAACAGCAGGCAGCTGTTTCCAGCAGCAAAGGTGTGATAAATCCACTGTCAGTGGACAAAGAGTTGGCAACTAGCTGGGGAACACCAAAGCAGAGCTACAGCAAAGGGAGAGTGATGATCAGACTTACATTCATCAGGTGACGCAAGCACAAATTAATTTGGATTTGCTCCATCTCTGCTGGATGTGTAAACAGCATGTTTGTCACGGCAGTTTTCTAAGGTGATGTTATCAGGT
This sequence comes from Cephalopholis sonnerati, assembly GCA_019142605.1. NCBI lineage: Eukaryota > Metazoa > Chordata > Actinopteri > Perciformes > Serranidae > Cephalopholis > Cephalopholis sonnerati. The sequence continues at coordinate 205,185 of JAGQAX010000065.1, forward strand.
TGCTGTGATGCCCCCAGGTTAGTGGTGTGGCCAGAAATTATACTGTGGAGAGAAAATGAAGCAGCTGATCAAGACTGTTAGATACAGTAAAGTTATAGGCAACTATTACTATAAATGTACTTGTTACTGTTAATTAAATGTCCAGCGTGAAGGATTTACGGGGAAATATAAGTGGAATGCATATAATAAGTAATTTTTCTTTAGTGTATAAACACCTGAAAATAAGAATTGTTGTGTTTTCTTTACTTTAGAATGAGTCTTTTATATCTACATAGTGAGCATGTCCTCTTCCACAGAGATCACCACCTTGCACTGCAGTGTTTCTACAGTAGCTGTAGCACCGCTGCAGATAATTCAGCTTTCGATAAAAACCTCCTGAACATCTGGGGCCATATCACAAACACTCTGAGAATCCTCTCAGAGAGCTACTAACTCAACCTTAATAATTTTTAGTAAGGAGTCCTACCTTAGGAGTGAGTTAGGAAAGTTCTCAAAGCAGCTCTGACAGAAACTCTGACCTCAGTGAGGAGGTGTGGTCGACCCCGTTGCTAGGTGTGATGCATTATTTTAACAGATGTGATTGCTTTTCAGAGACACACCCTTTGTGAGCCTGTAAGGTGAGGACACCCAGTGGAAATGAGATGACCTGCTGACTGTGAAAGTGTTGTCACTGCATGATCTAATCAGTAGCATTTTATTGACTCACTGTCATCCAGTGTTTGGAGAATAGTCCTCCGACCTCTTTGTGTTTCCACCATTTTCTTCTCTGATTAAAGGAGCAGTCCAGTATTTTGCACTTTGAGCCCCATTCCTGGTTGTTGTTGATGAAATAGAGTGGTTAAGACCAAAATCTTGACGATTGCCCCTTCTCTGACAATTTGAGAGAATTTGTCTTTCTCCTGCCTGGCTTAACAATGCTGTCTATGGCCATGTGTAAATCTGTCCTAAAACCACCTTAAATGTTGGTTTTCAAAGCCATGAAACTCACCCAGTGGTCAGTGGTGTTCCTTGATGTTCCCACATAAAAATCGTAGCAAACTGTGGTTTCCATCCGTGTTTTCTATTCATCTGGATTGTGGAACTATTTTTTCAGCTGCCTCACACCCGTGTGTAAACTTCCGCTTGATCGTTTGTTTGACCCTTAAGCGTTATACACTCCAGCCCACTTGATGGCGATAATGCTCCTTTACATGAGTGTCGCCAACCGGCAGGAAACCATTGCAATGTAATGGGACACAGAAAGAAGCAGAAGAAGAAGGCTGGCGTTGTGTTCAAAGGCATCGTACTGCGAAGGTTGTTTACAAGCCAGTAATAATGGGCAAGTTTTGTGTGGTCAGCGACTGCAGGAGAATTCCTCCGAAGAGGAGGAGCGCACACAGCACTGTGGAGCCGGCACTTTTGCTGAGCTAAAAGACTACAATGACTACAACCTTGTCGTAAACAACCCCCTTTCTGTTTCCAGTGGTGGATTACTACCAACGGACAATGAGGCTTCCTATAGGAAATCAATGCATGGACAAAATGTCAAATAAATCATCACAGAAACCACAGTTTGCTACGATTTTTATGTGGGAACATCAAGGAACACCACTGACCACTGGGTGAGTTTCATGGCTTTGAAAACCAACGTTTAAGGTGGTTTTAGGACAGATTTACACATGGCCATAGACAGCATTGTTAAGCCAGGCAGGGGAAAGACAAATTCTCTCAAATTGTCAGAGAAGGAGCAATCGTCAAGATTTTGGTCTTAACCACTCTATTTCATCATAAACAACCAGGAATGGGGCTCAAAGTGCAAAATACTGGACTTCTTCTTTAAGAAACTCTTAAGCCTCTCAAAAGTCCTCCTCTCTATCTCTAACAGTTTTTCACCTTAGGAGATCTTTTAAGGTCTGAGATGCTTTGTGAATAACATTTATCTTTAAAAGGACCTCGTCTTCACTTTAAGGGGGATTCTAAGAAAACATCACAATTCAAAGAATTTTCTTAGAATTTTGTGACAAAGAGCGACTCTTAGCACTAGGAGACTTTGTGAATACGGCCCCTGAATCTTAAATTAGCAGGAACAAAAGGTGAGCACACACTAGTAGGTGCTGGGCTAGTGGACTGTCTGCAAAACACTGAACGGAGTTGGAGAATCACTGATTTTTAAAGTCAAACTGCTTTATTCAGTGTTTTTACTGGTGTCCTTCACTGTGTCTGTTTGTTTCAGTGAGAAGCAGCAGTAATGTTAAACATATAGATACATAAGTTGTAAAACAGAGGCTGAAAAAAAAATTAACAAACCCACTGGACACAGCATATTCTACCTTTCTGCACATCAGCACTGAAACTATGTGACATGATTTGATCTCCAGCAAACAGCTGACATTTACGTAATTTGTTTACATGAAGAAGGCCTGACCGAAGTGCATATTTAATGGATTCAGTGTGGGCAGAGAGCTGTTACATGATGTTACGTGATGCGACACTGTAGTCAGATGCTCTTTTTCTGTCAGGACACAATTTCATATGTTCCACTCAGGAGTGGCTGCGGAGTCAAGTGCCACATCTGGTAAAATTCTGTCAACTGGCCCGATCCGGTGTTTGACTTAATGTCAAACTGGTTTGAAAATGTTCACACCAGCCCAACCCTACCAAATACATTCCTGACCTTCTGCTACAGTATGAACCATCCAGACCTCTCAGGTCTTCTGTGACAGATCTGCTTTCTGTCCCCAGAGTTAAGACTAAACATGGACAAGCAGCATTTATTTTTATGCACTACATATCTGGAACAAACTCCCAGAAAGCTGCAGGTCTGCTGCAATGCTGAGTTCTGTCAAATCACAGTTTCTCTGTTTGCTGCTGGCTTTTATTAAATCAAATATTTATACATTTTTGACACTGCACTGTAACATTTATTCTGGTATTTTATACCAGTCTTAGTATATTTTACCTTGTTTTTATTTTCCATCCTCTGGCTCTTTAAAGGCATTTTTAATTGTATTTAAATGTCCTTTCATAATGCGTGTCTTTGGCACTTTGCCTTGATACTTTTGGTGTTTTACGTAAAGTGCTTTGAATTGCCTTGTTGCCAAAATGTGCTATGTGAATAAACTTGCCTGGCCTGTCCATGCCCAAAGTGGCCAAAAAAATTCATCTATACAGCTTGAAGTAGTAAGTCATGAGTGTCTGTGCTGTTATTTGTTTCCAAAGACAGTGCACAGTGATTACCAATATGGGGCAAAGATGCATAAAACTCATTGTCGATTCACAGCTAAAAGTCTTCATATGCACCTGGACAGAAATATACTTTTTTTTTTCTCGGATTCAAACGCTGCACATATATCGATCATTGTGAAATTGTAGGCTCATATGTTAATTTTCAAAAAATGAATGCTTTAAAATTTAGTTTATGGACAGGCCGCTGGGTGACATTTTAAAAAGCGCTGTAACGTCTGCAAAAATAATTATCACTGAATGAAAACAATGTCTCTCTGCTCATTTGGAAAATATACAAATCATTTTTAACTTTATTTGTCAGGTGAAAGCCAAAGAAGAAATATTTTTTCACAGCTGTTTCACGAACATGTTTATTTTCATTCAATTCTGCTTAAAGGCACCAAACGAGACTCTGTGTTTTTGTTGTATGTTCTTAGAGAGATTTCCGTTTTGGTGGACAGCCAATGAAGCACAAAGGGTTTCACATGGCTGTTATGCGAACACGCTAAGATGTCTACATGACAGTCCTGCTGTCATCACCTAAATGAGCTGTGCCTCCCTATACTTGACACAGCGTTATGATTCCTCCTCCGTGACATCTGCCGCCTGTTGTGAGAGTGTTTTTTGTTATTTTCAGACTTGTTAGTATGAGTCATGAATCTCTGGTGTATTTTGGTTTTGTCTGTCTGTTTGTCTCCGTTCCCACCGTTGTCGATGGGCCATGCCAGCTTTTACGCCAGTCAGTTAACTCGTCTTTCTTGCCTATGTGTTGATTTGTTTGCCTGCCTGCCTTACCTTACACCTGAGAGGTGTACTATGAAGCAAATTCGACAGAGCCAGGCTGTTTTTTGCCTCAGCTGGCTCAACGAACGCTGAAGCACCGATCAGACATAGCAGGTTACACAAAGGTGCTTTTCTACTTGCTCTGTTTTCATAAAATGACTCGTTCATTGCGTCATTTCACTCTTAAAATCAAATTAATCAATCTTTTATTGTCACATGGAATTATACAAGTTACAACTCCAATGAAAAGTGATTTCATCACTGTAATTTAGTCCTTTTTTGTGTCTTCTTACATTGTTTGCTGTTGCTTTATAATTGTCCATGTAATCAGTGGTTTCTTTTTGTCGCATGATTTAACTGTCCTCACATCCGACCTCAAAAACACGGCCATATGTCAATTCTCCTGAACATGGGCAACACTGCATTGCAGCCACCTCTGAATATATCAGTGATCCACAGCAGGTAACATCACAGCAGTCCTTATTCACCATAAAACATACGCCTTCTCCTCTTCTCAGATACATCTCGTCACATGTTGGCCCTTTGACAGTGGACTTTCACGTCCTCATATTACGCCTCTGTTGTTGATATTCCAGGACACCGCAACCAACCATGGAACATCAACAAAAATAGGTGGCTAGGGTCAGGAAAAAAAACATGGTTTGACTCTACATTTGCACAGGAAGCAGGCACCAGGCTCCCAGGTAAAGGTCTAGGGTTTGTTGGCCCCATCCACCACCCCTCCCATCAGCTCGATTGGGACTTTCAGCTCGTTACAGCAGCGTTTCAAACTGACATTGTTCAGCTGCATATCATACGACCAAGATAGGTGCCATCCTGCCGTGCTATGAAATGAAGCCGCCCGTCTGCGTATCACACTGCTGCAACAGGTACCATCTGGCCGACCAGTGGCATGTCGTAACATCACAAAAAGTTCCATCTGGCCACATCACAAACTGACGCCGCCTGGTAGCGTATCTTACCACTGCAGAAGGTGGCTTTTGGCAGCAGTGTCTGACGCCGAAATCACTGACTAAAACTGTACTCTTATTTGAAGACTTCGGAATGAGAACGGGCTGGATCACCATATAAAAAAAGAGTCACCTATTTAAATGCTGCTTGCCAAGTTTCGGTGAACCAAAGGATATTAAAGTTCCTGATACCCGTTAGAAACTGATGCGGCATGAAAGTTGTCCAGCTTGTTTTGTTTTTTTTAACACCTGTGGTTGTCAAGATGCTCGTTTACCCATTCTCCTCCATCTTTTCCTTGATGTTAACTGATGTTTACATCTGAAATCCTCGACCTGGATAGCTAGACATCGACAGGAGGAGAGTTTACAGACTGGTGAGTTGATATCCTTATTCCAAGGAGTGGCTCGCAACCACATGCCACCACTGTCCGAAGCCAACCACAAAAAGCACCAGCTTGTTAGTAGTGGACCTTTTACCAGTTGACCTATTACATCACAGACCAAACAATCCCATTCAGTGTCTTCCTCCCACCCATGTATTTCAAGATGTTTCTTTCAGCTGACACAGGATGAACTGTGTCTCCTCGTCTGTCCAAATATGCACGGCTCTGGATGTAGATTTTGCCATGTTGTTGAAGTCTTTTTCTGCTGTTATGCAATTAATGCTATTCAACTTCTGGGTCAAAGCCCAGACCCACCATGGCCAGTTCAGGTCCAACTGACTGTATACATGCAGGAGGAATTCCACTTCTAATCACATTATCTGGGTACGTTAGTCCAACTTTGAGAAATTAAGTTGAATACAATTTCATTCGGATTAACATGTTTACATGTAATTTAAAAGTCTAGTTTCAGTCGGACAAACGCAATAAATCGATTTTCTCTAATGTCACGTAAATGTACTGACTTATGTTTGAAAAAGAAACTATAAATCTGAGTAGCTGATGTGTATTTGAGCTTTACTGTGGGACTTTCCAAGTTTCGTAAGCACCTGACATTATTCTGCCTCTCATCATATACTGAGATTATATTTGTGATTTATCATCTTTTTATGGTGTACTTTAAATCAGCATGTAAAATATTTATTGGATCAGCCCACACTTCAAACCTGCTCTAAAACATCAGACTCTTGAAGAGCTTTTCTCTGTATGGGTCTGTTTGTTCTTCCAGCAGCAGAGCACATTTGGGTCAGCTAGCGCCAGCTTTTTTTGATACAGATGTGTGTTGAAATACTTGCATTACGTGCGTGTGTATTCCTCAAAGAGTCCGTTCGACATGTAACATCTACCAGCGTCATACTTGTGGACAGAGACATCCCCCAAAGGAAAAGTGACTCATGTTGTTGCTCAGCGCCACAAACAGGATTGATATATCATTGTAAAAAATATTTGTAATGCTCATACATGCTTATTTTTTCTTTTGTTTTGTTCTTAGCCACTTCAAACACTGATGAGTTAACTGGCAGCAGTAGATGCTGACAGAGTCAGAGGGTCCAAAATCCCAGTCGCAGAGACTGCAAGTTGTAGCAGGCAACAGACAAATGCTTTTTCCCGAGAGCTTTGCAGCAGAGCTGACATTTTAATTCCTGTTTATGACTTAATTTTGAAAAGTTGCAGCACAACTTAGAAATTAAAAAACAGATGTTTTGGTCCAAGCTGTGTGGTCGGTCACACGATTTTCCTGCCACGCCAATGCGCCTCATAAAACATAAAGTTTTGTTTTATTGGTTGTAGTTGACATCGTAACTTTTCTTTATGAAGTTCCACATAACTGGAGAACATTTTACCCCAGAAGGACTGGTTGACTGAACCCAGCAACTCAATAAAGATGTTCAGTATCACATGAATACAGAAAGTATTCAGTATAAATGCAATTAGAGCACAATTTTAAGTTTTATAGTTTCTAGCATGATCCAACTGCTCACCTTTCAAACAAACTGTATGAATGATCAGGGGTGGACCGGACATCTGGCATAATGGGCAGTTTCTTGGTGGGCCAACGTGCCTTTTGGCCTGACCAGCCAATAATACAGGTAGTCCTTTTATTTTCTTAAGTGACACTGTGCGGGCCTGATCACATTTTAAACCCCTCCCCCTTTGGGCTCTGTGTCATAATTAACAGCACTTGCAACAAAAAGCATGCCAAAAAGGGTAATACAAACATGAGGGAGGCGCGGAGAAATAGCGAGGAAGCTTCTCACAATGCACGGAGGGAAGATGGCCCCCAAAAATGAGCTGCTAAGTGAATACTTCAGGCGGCAGAAACCCGAGAATGCAGAAGAGGAGGATGAACCATCATGGAGGGACAAGCCCCTGTACGGCATGTAGCATCAACAGATTGAAGACGTGGCTGACAGCACAGAACACCTAATCATGGCAGCACAGGAACAGGCACTCGCACACACAACAGCAGGGTGTAGGATGCAGGCAGGAAGACCGTACATGGAATGCCATAACCAAGTGGCTGGCTGAGTGTACAGTGTACTGGTGAAAGCTGACCAACCGGACATCATGTTGACGGACAAACAACAGAAGAAGGCAGTGGTGATATATGAAGCAATCCAGAGCAACAGCAACATCAGGAAGCAGGAACACGAGAAGCTTAAAAAAAGCAAAGGGCTGAAAGAGGAGCTAGAAAAGATGTAGGGAGTAAAGGCAACAACGGTGCCAGGGGTAATTGGAACACTCTGGGCTGTGACCCCCCCAGACAGATTCCAGGTAAAACATCTGAGGTCTCTGTCCAGAGGAGTGCAGTCCTAGGAACAGCTAAGATACTGCACAGAACCCTCAGACTCCCAGGCCTCTGGTAGAGGACCTGAGCTTGGGGATGACACACCACCCCACAGCCTACAATGTGTGTGATCCCAATTATGGTAATATGCTGTAAAACAATAGTCCGTATACACGCTGATGGCTCTGTGAGGCTGCACTCACAGCTGTGCTTCGTGCTAAATGCTAGCCTAGAGCGCTCACGATGACAACACTAACAAGCTGATGGAATAATGTTTACCATTTTAGTTTAATATGTTATCACGCCAGCATCTGTTTGTTAGCACAGCCAAGGCTGATGGGAATGTTTTTGTTTTGCATTCAGTATTCTGTAATGCATCAAAGTGTTGGATAGACTTTAATTTTGACCTCATGATAGCATCAGATGTCTGTACAAACTTTAAAGCTAATCCATCCAATAGTTTTTAAGACTTTTACTAAAAAGCAAAAAAATGTCAAATCACATGTTGGCGCAAGATGAAAAGTCAAGGGGCCATAAACTTTTATGGCAAACCCACTAAATTAACATATCGTCATACAAAAATGCGTTGCTGTGACATTACATATTTAACATAAAGTTACTGTGGTTAGGTTTAGAGAAAGAATGCTTGGGTGCTTTTAGGTGAAGGCAAGTTAAGATACTGTGGTTATGCTTAGGAAAAGACAAACGGTGATAATGTACCATAAAACTCAAAGTGCACTCAAAGTTCACATGGTTCTGAACACCGGTCTCTTGGGGAAAGTCCTGTTTCTGTGGCCCATCCACTGCCCCAGCCTGCCTCCTTACTGATCCACTCAGACCGCTTCTTTCTTTGCTCCCATCGGCCAGTCTGACAGAAGTTTATTTTAAAAGACTGTTTGCATCTAAGGAGCAGAAACTGTACATTTCCCGTGAAAACAATAGTGTATTTTTAAAAGACACAGTGTATATAACATGCAAAAATTCACACGGTGTCCTACAGTATCAACAGCAGGATACCTAGCACGTCATATGTAAACATGAAAGTCCACCGACAAAGCGATAATATTCGATGAGTTGGCATGACAATGCTTTAATTATTTTTAGTGTCCCCTGTTTTTTTTTCCAACATGAGCAATTAGAACAGCCATAAACAGTACACATCATAAGCCTTGTCTCTACCAGTATAGTACCTTTAGAACCAAATGTAACCGCTGCAGACATGTATCTAGACTGTAGATTGGTTTAGCGTTTCCACCACAGACAGTACTCTTAAATATCAATGGGATTATTGTCACTCACTGCTCAGTGCAGCTCTAACTGTATTTCCTCTTCACCAGTGACACAGCTGGAAGTCTGCACCTCCACAGATCGGCGTTGCATGCCAACATTTTCAACACAAAAAAGAACAGGCTGGAGTGAGTCTCTCTCTATAGGATATTTGAAATAAAAAGCTGTTTGTGCATTGAGTCCTTGACAGGCAACAACAGGGGTTAAGGGTTCCTGGAGTGCACCAGAACGACACTCCGCCATGTTCTTTTTTTTTTTGCCAAGTAGAATGTGTGCAGTTAACATAATCCTGCCCAAATGAATATATACTCTTTAAACACTTGAAGATCCACTCACTATGAAAAGTGTATGTCATCCAAAAGTGATAATAAAAATAATTGGTATGGTCAAAGTTGTCACAGTGAAATTTAAGGCGTGTTGATGGATTCACATCGTCAAGTCATGCATTCAGAAATATTTCAAGTAAACATTCCACCTTAAAAGTCGCCAGCAGTCGACCCAGTGAATTAAGTTATTTTTTCCCTGACTCCAGCTGCTGTGAGAGGCAGAAAAACATCCTTTCATTTTATACCTATAGTTGACTAACATATGTAAAACTCTCCACAGTATGAACAGTGGTTACATAAGCTTCAAAACCAGCCACAAGTGACGGTTCTCAGTTGACAAGTTAACACACTGCAGTGTTTCTAGCTCCACTTCTTAGTACTGGATCAGTGTGCCAGGCACCCCACAGAGGAGTGACCAAAAATGGGGATGGTAAAAAACGGTTCCATTGATATCATCCACAACTTTTCACAATGGAAACAGAAAAATGTGTACCGAACTGAACTGAACTGAACTGTGAACCTGATTGCCTGGTGGAAACGAGGCCTGTCCTCCATCTGGACAGCGCATTGATGTGTGGCGTCAAATACAGGAAAGCAATTATAGTTCATAACTTCGAGAGTGAAATTCTTACACATAAAAGACATAATCGCTATCCTGTACCTATTTTCTACAAATGGAAACATATGCAGTCCGATGGGCCCCAAAATCCACACACACACACACAAGACAAGAAACAAATTCCATAGAAGCAGAACTGTTTGGAAACTGATGAGGGAACATAATGGAACATTTAGTTTGTTCTGTGTCTTTGTCGTTGATGGTCAAGTCCAAATACTGACCAAATCAGTTCAAGTAATATCATATACAAAGAAAAAACTATGAATGGGAATTATCTTGGATGGTTTACCGAGGGGATCGATATATCCTGCTGTGTTTTTTCCTCGTTAGCTAAAGACTTTGGTTTCTTTATTTTCTGGGCAATTAAACAAAACAGTGGGCTCCATTTCTGGATGTGTATTCACCTCATTAAAACATTTTATTTGAAGGCACATTAAAAGCAGCCACAGGCTACATGCTGCAAGTTTAGTGACACTGCCTCAAGGATTAGATGAAGAGTATGAAAATTACATGGTTCAACACGAAAAATATCCTTTCCAGGGCAAACCTCTGGACGAGGGTTTGGCCTGGAGAACAATGGGGTAAGATCCTGACTTCTTATGATTAAGATGGGAAAATGCATTCAGCTGTTTTTGTAGAGAAAAGGAATTCTATGAGATATGAGGTCAATGACAATTAAGCAGAGGACTGGATATTAACTCCAGGCCCAACTCCGCCATTACTACATCAGGTGAGTTTGAACTTTTTTTGGCGAGGGAGTGCAATGCATTTCTGTTCCTGATTAAAATTTTTGCATTTTAAGGTAGAACATATATATTTCATTTTTGTTTTATGGACATTTGGTTGGACTATGCAGGCTCTATAATGAGTTAACGCTGCACTCACTGACAGTTTTCTTGAGGTCAAAAAAAAAAAAAAAACCCCTGGAATCGGCGCTCCCTCTTGTGAACAACCATTGCTATGTGTGAATTTTACAAGAACTCGATCTGAGAGATCTGTCACAGACACCTGAGGTGTATTATCTGGCCCTGTCTGCAAGTCCAGATCCTGTATTGTTAAATGTGTTGTGACCAGCAATGGCAGCAGTCATTGGTCGTGTTTCCATTACCCCTAGAAATGCACAAAACCTAAATATCGCAATAAAAAACTGCTAATGGAAACACCTATATTTCGAAAATCCTCTCAAATATCGCTAAAACATTTTTACGCTCTCCTGAGGTGGTTTTTCAGACGTGTCGATATAAAAGTGTATCGCAAAAGTGTAATGGAAACACTTTTTTCACATTTACACGTCAGCGGGGTCAACGGACATGACGTAGGGGGTCACGTGACCAGTTCATTTCGAGGAAGACAGAGGACAGAGGAGGAGACGGAGTTATTATTAACAGTTATTCATGATAAAAATGTCACAGTTATCTTGGATAGCAAACAACAAAGAAATTTGGAATGATCAGTGTCCCGAGACAAACATTAGTCAACCATAAAAGTCATTTCAGCTGTCGCTTAGTCGCAGAAAAAAAACAAAAAACAAATGTGAAACTCTATTAGGAGCTGCACCTTGTCAGAATAAATCAAACCTATATGACTGGACCATGTGGGAATTTGATTTGAAAGGACAGACACAGGAAGTGTCCACGCTCAGCAGTCAGACAGGAGTCACGTTACAAACCAATCACAGCCGACAGATATCTTTCCCTTCTTCTGTAAATATTCAGTCTGATAAATACAGAAAAGTTGATCATGTTAGTGCAGGGCTACCCAGAGCTTTACATCTGTCCCACAGACGATAGGCCTACACACTTATAAACAGCTCCTGGAAGAAGATCAGCTCTGCACTCTGGATTTCAGGTACATAGGCTAAACGATGCTTGGTAAGTTTGTTTAGCAACCTCAGACGCAACCTGCCGCCATGCTCTTAAAAGCTGGCACAGAAAAGGCACAAGAATAGCGTCCGGCACCTGGCCTCACTTTTTCCAAGTGGTTAAAGATGTTATGTACGGCCCCTAATTTCCAGGGCTGGTACCTGTGGTTATTCCACAGGCTAGTTAATAACATGTGGGGCAGGAAATGTGGGATCATTTTGAGAAGGTGAAGGACCAACCCAAGGTGATATGTAAACTCATCTTCATTGGTCCACTACAAACATGACGTATCATGTGAAACATGGAAGTAGCTACATGCCCATTAGCTCACAGCGTCATTAACAGGCAGCTCGCTCAGTGTGTGACGTGCACTTGGAGATAAAATATAGGCCTATATTAATGAAGGTTCATTAGTACGGTTTGTATTTCTCTGTAATGTAGCACAGTGTTAACGGTGTTACTGAGACTATTCTTTGTGGGCATGTGGGCGACTAGTCGACTAATGGCCCTAAGTGATGACTACTGGTTGATTAGGAAGATTCTTGGTCGGGGCCATTCCTACCTCCACAAGTGCGCAAACAACTTGGATTGCTAGCTTCTTGTAGACATCCATTTTTAGAGGGATACATTCCCGTCTTGTGTGTGATTTTGCAAGACTTTTTATGTACAACATTTTCCATGTGTCTAAACATAGTTTAGAGACCAGGGATACTTGTTGGGGATTCCTCGTAGTGAAACATCGATTCATTGTCGAATGCCGGTTACTCATGTAAGCTTAGTTGTGTCATGCAATCTGTCAACTTTGAAAGTTGCATAGTGCATAGTTGTCTCAAGGAGCTGAGTCGGACTAACCTTGTGGTTATCTGTGGTCATTAAAATGATTTCTTTGTGGGGGGTGGGGTGTCCATTCAGTATGTTTCTTTGTTTGTTCTTTGAGACACAAGAGTCATTATCTGCACGGCCGCAGGGTCAAGTAGACAAACAAGTCGCTGTAGGCATTTGTGCAAATAACAATGCCGTCTCCACAGAGCAGCTGCTGGGAGAACCAGCCAACAAAACAGCAGTGAGTCTGAAACATAAATGAGCTGCATTTGCGCAAAGCACAACTAAAAAGATTTCCTCCAGACCTCGCCACAAACTGGCGGCCAGATGCATGAATTAAAGACTAAAGAAGACTATGATTGAAAAGAAAACAACAGTAGAATAACTTAAAAGAGTGACTGACCAGACCACACAACATCAAAATAAAGTTAATGGGCCCTCGACTAGTATAAAGTAAATAAAATAATCATGTTGCCATTAGATTTGGTCTCCCATCTTGTTTTTCCATTTCCACCATTCCACGCACTCTGTCACGAAAGATGCTTCAGGTTGCACCAGAGAAACATGAGCCATCGTCACTGACTGGAGTTAGTGTGGAACTACAATGCTATGAATTCTGAATAGCAGTAACTTCTAGTATGAGTTCAGTCGCCATGTTTCAAATGTGTTCATTTCAACTGATTTTACAGTCTCCACTACATAGACATGAACATTGTTAAAAAAAAATGTAGTTCACAAAATTGAATGGTTTGTCTTTGAGTCTTTCTATTAGGCTGCTTTAAGTATCAATCAATACAGCTGACCTTGTTGACCCATGGATATTTAAGAGACCTGGATACAGTGTTTGAGGTGGGGCCCCATTAATTCCTGGAAAAGTTGCTCAGTGGCACATGAAAATGGTTCAACTGCCTCATATGAAATGTTGTATAGTTGTCTGCATAAAGTTGATTAAAAAAAAAACTTGTAGCTGCAGTGTGACAGTGCTGCCAAGCGGTCATCATCCGGCACTGATTTTAAAAATGCCCATTTTAAAACATTTATTCAACACAAGGTAAAATATTTAACAACATGTGATGACATGATCACATCATTTTATATCGACTACAGTAGTGAGAGAAGTCTGAATTAAGTCAAAGTGTGTGCTTTCACTGCTCCAGTCATCCCCTCTAAATCTGCAGTCAGGACTGGAGCCTCCGAAAATTTCACAGGAATAAATGGTGTGGGGGTCTGTTTCTTTGTTGGGAATGAAAGAGGGGGACTTGAAGATGAAAAACATGAATTTTGCTAGTGATCTGGAAGCATTTATTCAGCTTTCCATGAAATAGTCCTCTGTACAGAACACAATTAGTGTATGGAACACAGTTAGTCTATGTTACCATCCACATACATATAATTTTCACTCGAGTAATAAAAACTTATATGAAAGCTTGTCGTCCTTTTGATAGTGCAGCAGCGTTGGCAGAACTGTGGGCTGCACATGTAATAGGAGAATGCACACTGCATGTGAGGGGCTGTAATTTTACCAAATTCTTATTTAATGGGATGCTGGCACTTGATGTGCATGTGATGGAAGAGTGTGTTGTTGAAAGCAGTGCATGGTTACAATTCAATAACTAGGAGTACCTTTAACCAAAACGTGGCATAAGACCTACTTTTGCTTTTTTTAGGTATTTTCCCCGTGAGTACGACCACTGTTGATGGTGCAGTGGTTAGCATTGTCGCCTCACAGCAAGAGGGTTCCTAGTTCAAACCCAGGGTGGGGGAGCCCCTCTGTGAAGTCTGCATGTTCTCCCTGTATCAGCCTTTCTGTGGGTTTATTGTTGAACCAATACAAAGTTTATTGGAGGCATTTATATTGACACCCAGGAACACCTGAAGGATGCATGCTGTATGTTGAGTCTAAACCAGACTTTTCCATCCTATGAAGGTGGCTTTCTTTTAATCTGGTTAGATCCCCATGTTAAGCTGTAGACCTGACCTGATCAGAATCAGTTTTGTCTTTAAATCTCCTTAAAAGCGCCTTTCACAGCTCCTTTGAGAAGCATCGCTCCACAGACCGTCGTCAGTGATTAATATATGAGTAATACAGAATATTAGCTGACAGAATAAGTCTGATAACAGACTTATTCTGTTAAATTAATGTAACGTGTAGAAAGTGGATTTATAAAAATCCACTTTCTACACGTTACATTAATTTACATAATGCCACTGAACAAAGCCGTGCACTTACAACACTGCTTACTGTAGACCATGTATCACTATGCTTTTTTTTTTTAACCTGGGAACCTTTAGTATATCAGCTATGCAGAAAATCTGTGCAAGAATTTATTTTATTTTATTTATAAGGTTGCTGTTGCTCTCACTGAGCCCACGCTGGCTCTAAAGAAGTCTTCTATAAAACCACAGGTGGCATTATACATTAATAGTTCACAATATTATTAATCAGGATGTTTACTTGCATATAAAACGCAGTATATAATTCCTTCAAACCACCATAACGTGATCACTTTGGATGAGGTTTTATGCTTGGTCCCATTTCACAGTGCCAGTATATTACAGCAAACAGAACACTGATTAGAAACCTGATGAGTCTGTTGGTATTTATGACAGATAATATTCAATCAATAACACTCATTTCACTTTGATTTGCCCAAAAAATCAAACTGAATTCAACATATCCTTCATTACAGGACAGTGTTACATGCAAGTGTTTTTCTCGAGTATGACATTTAACTCTGCTGCATCAAGGTTAAAGTTTAGCTGCAGAATGTGCAGCTGTCACCTTAAAAACAGATACATTCACACAACTAGTAGTTTTCTGCCAGCATTTCTGTTTCATCTTAATCGAAACAACACCGTTGCTTTTTACTGTAATACAGTTATATACTCAAAAGGCAGAAGCAGGTGGTACAGATCGGAATCTGACTTCTTTTAAGGGAACAAGCACAGGCTGTAAACATGATTCGTTCTGCTACAGTTGTGAAGTAGGCCTCAAGTGGTCATTCCATGAACTGCGGTTTTTGGCACTTAACGCATCCGCTTTATTTTTTGGCCTCGGAGGTTGCCAGGTTGGACAGCGTTGCTGGGGCCTGTTTAAAAGGCCTGATTTATCTTTCTTCAGAAGAGGCAGACTCAGTGTAGAGACACACATCAGTATGACATAATCTTTATTTTTTCATCTCGACAGTCACCTCGAGCTTCACTGTAAGCAGTACATGTGGAGAAAAACAAAACACATCAAGGAGAGCAAAGGGTATTTTTTTCATCAAGCCAGTGTTTTCCTAATTTGTGAGCAGAAACAAAAAAAATGTGTGGCGAGAGCTCTTCCAGTAAATATAAACTGTTTTCATAGTTGGCCTCTAATTCTAGGATTAAGAGGTATGACGTTCTTTATCTTTTCACATTTGGAGGGATCAACATTATTTTCTTTTCCCATAGCGAGGCTGCCCTCTTTGTGTCATTGCCAGTTGACATTTCACTTAATTTCCATGTGGTTACAGTTTTGGTTGACCAACGGGCCAACACAAGGCTTTCTTCCACGCACCAATGTGGTTTTCATTTACACTTCATTTTGTCATCACTGCAGTGTCAGTATTTGGTTGTCGAAATGTGTCAACTATTAGACCTAATAACTATAAATTGCAAATTAAGGGCCCATGTTTAGAAAATGTGTGTGCTATTAGAAGTAATTACTGCATATTGTAAACTCAGATGAGCTTCTGGGAGATTTCACAGCCCCAGAATAATTACACTTTACAGGAACAAATAACACATACAGTCAATTAGCAAGTGTAATCAAAGACTTTCATGTACATGTTTGGGTCTGTTTGGGATTCAACACACGCAACACAGGGGTTTCCATTGACAAATATATATTCTTATTTACACATTTGTCATCAAATCTCATCGCCATCTACTGTAAGCACTGTAATACACTGACTATGAACAGTTAGCTCATACAGCACCACTTCAAAAACATCCAAACTATCCCTTTAATATTTACAATGTACTTCAACATAGCAGCATATAGGGGCGACTGACAGTCTGTGAGGAAGCTGGAGCCTATCCCAGCTGACATTGGGCGAGAGGCAGGGTACACCCTGGACAGGTCACCAGACTATCACAGGGCTGACACATAGAGACAGACAACCATTTACAAGCCTCTTTTACACAGGAATTGTGCAAATTTGCAGGAAAGCCCAATCCCTCTTCTTTCCGCATTGGCAGTATAAAAACAAAATCGGGGAGTGCGGCAAAATGCTACCTGCCCACTTTTGTTTATACAGAATGCGCCTTTTTCGAGGCAATGGGGGGCGTGAGCTAGTAACAGAACGTGCAGCTCAGCGTGTGACGTAAACAGTGACGTACCGAGGAAAGCCGCGGCTGGTCAGTCCTTCGGCGATTCTCTCGTACATCGGCCCGTCCTTCACGGTTCCCGTCATCTGACGGTTAATGGCCTCCTCGTTAGCGAGGGCAAGGAGGGCGCGAAATTCTTTATCTCCCCAGTTGCTCATCTTCTGCTTTGCGTCTCCTTAGTGCTGCTAGATACTCATTCCTGCTATCAGCTGTTTCCTGGTTTGAAGTCCACGCCAGTGGGTCGAACGTGCGGCGTCATCAACAGCCCCTCCCACAAGTCATCAACAGACCCTCCCGAGGCGGAAAGCTGCCTCGCTCTGTTTAAAAAAACCGTTCCGCCAATATGACTACCCTACGAGGCGGAAAATTGGGCATCTCGGATCAACTCACCAATCCGGCTCTGTGTGTCTAAACGCTCACAGCTTGCCGGCAAATCGACCCAACATTCGCGGAAAATCTGGCAGTGTAAAAGGGGCTACACTCACATTCACACCTACGGACAATTTAGAGTCACCAATTAACCTGCATGTCTTTGGACTGTGGGAGGAAGCTGGAGCACCCGGAGGAAACCCACACGGACACGGGGAGAACATGCAAACTGCACACAGAGGGGCTCCCCTATCCCAGGGTTGAACCAGGAACCCCTGTGCTGTGAGGCGATGGCTCCACTGTGCCGCCCGCCTTACCCTACATATTTCATGTATTTGACTCTTGCACATACACACACTTACTATTAACTGGCGCCTGCGTGTTTCCTTTTTCGTTCCAGAGTAAAAGCCGAGGTGTGACAGTGAAGAACACATGCTGATTTTACACAGCTTTGCTTATTTTGTTCATCAAATAAAGGCTATGAAATTCAGCTCAGACATTGTCATTAGTGATTTATCCATGAGTCACTGTTACAGTGAGTTTTCATCACTCAGCCCGGCCTCAGCTCATATATGACAACACTCTGCTATGCGACTTTCTTCTTAACATTAAATGATAAAAAACAGGTGCGGCTGTTACTTTAACATGCAGAGAAATGAGCAGGTTGTCACACAATGACAGTCCCACTCTTACCTTATACAGATGTTTTTCCGTATCACTGATACAGTTAGAAACGTGAGAACAATTTGGCCGAAGCTCAGGCTGATCATAGGATAAAAACATATACGGCGCATATCTAAACTTTAGGTTTCCAGGCTCTGAGTGAAAGTTGGCCAGTGTTTTGCTCGTCATGCTTCAACTCTCG
Organism: Cephalopholis sonnerati; assembly: GCA_019142605.1. Classification (NCBI taxonomy): domain Eukaryota; kingdom Metazoa; phylum Chordata; class Actinopteri; order Perciformes; family Serranidae; genus Cephalopholis; species Cephalopholis sonnerati. The sequence continues at coordinate 223,379 of JAGQAX010000065.1, forward strand.
ACTGAAGCTGTAGTACAAAGAAACTGATCCAGTTATTTATATTATCATAAATTGACTCCAGTTGTGCATCTGGCAGCCTGTTTGTGTCTACTGTGCCGGACCCTGCTGTTATTATTCAGCAGGGTCTTTGTATTCTAACGCACAGCATGCTACATGCTGCAGTTTTTCTCACTGGCTATGACACGCTTAATGAAACTGGGATCCACTTGATCTTCATCCCCACCTTGTAGCACAGTCTTCTCTTGTTAATGTGTTAACACTTTTTCAAAATACTTAAAGAATAACTTAAGTAGTTTTCAACCTGGACCCTATTTTCCCATGTATCTGTCAGTGCGTTTACATGCTGCTTGAGAAAATCAAAATATTGGCTTAGTCTGACTGAAACCAGACTTTTAAATGCATGTAAACAGCTTAGTCTGACTGAAATTGGACTATCCGTAACTCGACTAACACACCTAGATCAAACTATTGCTGCATGTATCCACTTAGTGCAACTGGAGTCAGACTCGGCGTTCTGTGCATGCACCACTTTTTCTTTCGCGGGCTTTCACCTGGAAGAAGGAGATGACGTAGCAGCAGTTCACTCCCGGGAAAACAAACACACAAACAAGCAAACACCATGGCGACCGAGAAGCAGAAGACGCACTTCTAGATGGATGAGAACTACAGTCATGCTGCGACAGCTAAAGGAGCTAAACATTTTGATGGTAGGAAAACGTGAAACGCGGATTTATTTAATTTAATTTATTATTCCTCTTCAGGTCAACCGGAGCTAGTTCAATACACACTATATTAAAAAGGACACAGCGCCGCCTATCGAGGCGGAGTCAGACATACTTGGTCAGAAATTCGATTTTCTCTTCTGCATGTATACTCAGACAAGACGAGAAGTCCGACTTGACTGATTAGCCGAGCTATGAGCTTAGCTCGACTACTGTGTGCATGTAAACGTACTGTGTGTCTAGGTGACTGATGTAAACAACAATTTTTCAAACTGGTCCAGTATTGAGCTACATGGCAGCAGCCAGAGAGCTGTGCAATGGCTGCAATTGAAGCATACGGAGCAACTGAACACTGTCACCGTATCTCCATTAAAAGTGGTTATTTTAGCTCAGATCGTTATTTTAAGTGTTTGAAGTGTTTCTTTACCTTTCACTTGATCCGGTCTGTTTGTCATTGTCTCAAGTTTCACTTCGTGATGTCACTTGTTGCAGGAAGATAACAGAGGAAACCTGTGAGATCTGAGGAGAGTAAAGTAACCAGAGGAGATTCCAAAAACATAGTTCAATGTCACCTAAAAGATTTTCAGTGTCATGGATGAGGCCTTTGAATTCGATCGCTGCCTGTATTTATTTGAGCTGCAGTATAGTACATGTTGAGAGGGAGAAAGAGAGAAGGACAACATGCAGGGAAGGTTGTTACTAAACCGTTTACATATTTATTACATCTTGCTGATGTTCCTTGCTATAGATCCTTTTAGGGCCTATGTCACAATGACATCATTTCATTAGCTGGAGGCAAAACACGACTCTCCACCACGGGCCTGTAGGCTAAATAGGAGTCTTAAATGTCTTGTGGTGTTGTTGGGAGCCAGAATAGAAGGAGTCATGGCTCAAAACTTAAATTTTATCACATATCAGCCGCCGCCTGTCAACAAACGAGGACAATCATGGTTAAATGCAATGTAATGAAAGGACTGGACGGAGGCCATCATCAAAAATGCTCACATGTGCAGCGCACACTTCATATCAGGTTAGGGACAAAGTATTTCCTGTTGCAGGGATGAATAACGTTATGTGTATTAAGGGTTATCATGTCCACCTCATCAGAAACTGGGGAGCTATTAAGAGGAAGATTGGATTTCTCCATAATGTTAACTTTTATAGCACATTAGCTAACGTTAGCTTCAATAGCAAAACAAACTTTAGGAAACAGTTCAAGTGTCGTCCTCCTTTGTAAGATTGGCACAGTAATCAAACACAAAGCTTCCTGTGAAAATGGAAATTCAGTCGGACGCTCTACTCTAAAATGAGAGCCCTGTTAGTCAAAGAAACGGAGCGTTATATTTCTACATGGTTTATCAAACAGTTAAGTTAATCACACATTCACTCTGCTCGGTGCTCTGCTGCTCTGCTGCTCCGTCTCCCCGAACAGAGTGTCCAGAGTGCGCTCTGCCATTCCTACAGTGCAGTGCTCTGTATAAGATGTTTCGTCTCTCATTCAAGAAGCTTCTTCAGTTCTAACCGACTGGTACGGAGTTGCTGTCCTCGAAAGAGTGTCCCTTCTCCTGTAGGTGTAAGTGGACAGCTGAGTCTTGTCCTGAAGAGCTGGCTCTCCTGTGCTGTGCCATGCGCTTGTGGAGTGGTTGTTTTGTTTCACCAATGTACAAGTCTGTGCATTCCTGGCTGCACTGAACTGCATACACTACATTACTCTGCTTGTGCCTGGGTGTTTTGTCCTTGAGGTGGACAAGTTTCTGTCTCAGAGTGTTACTGGGTTTGAAGTGCACAGGGATGTGGCATTTGTAAAGAAACTCAGATACTCCTGCGATGTAAGGAATGAGACAATGTTGTTCTGTTTTTGTGTCTCTTCCTCTTTGGTTTTAAGTGCTTCCCTGATGTGTTTCTGTTCCTTCACCTTCCCCTCTGCCCTGGTGGGCACATTTTCAGCCCAATGGTTCAGGGTTCTGATGACTCCTAGCTTGTGCTCCAGTGGGTTGTGAGAGTTGAACAGCAGGTATTGGTCGTTGTGTGTCGGTTTTCTGTACACCTCAATGTTCAGGTTTCTGTCCTCTTCAATGTGCACTGCGCAGTCTAAGAAGAGTAGACTGTCTCCTCTGATGTACTCCCATGCAAATTTGATGTTGGGGTCCACTGTATTGATGTGTTCAGTGAAGGTTTCCATTTATTTGGTTTTGACTTTGACCTAGGTAGTTTTTTTTTTTTTTTTGTTTACTGTTGTTTCTCTGTCTGTCTCTCTGTGGTATTGTTGTAATTTTATATGTGTGTGTGTATGTATGTATATATGCGCGTATATATATGTATGTATGTGTGTATGTATATATGTATATGTACAGTACAGCTGATTGGTTCTTGCCATAATATGAATTTTAACAGTTGTCCAATAGGGCTGTCGGCTGTGTATTAACCTGACTTCTGCACAACACAACTGATGGTCCCAACCCCATTGATAAAGCAAGAAATTCCACTAATTAACCCTGATAAGGCACACCTGTGAAGTGAAAACCATTTCAGGTGACTACCTCTTGAAGCTCATGGAGAGAATGCCAAGAGTGTGCAAAGCAGTAATCAGAGCAAAGGGTGGCTATTTTGAAGAAACTAGAATATAAAACATGTTTTCAGTTATTTCACCTTTTTTTGTTAAGTACATAACTCCACATGTGTTCATTCATAGTTTTGATGCCTTCAGTGAGAATCTACAATGTAAATAGTCATGAAAATAAAGAAAACGCATTGAATGAGAAGGTGTGTCCAAACTTTTGGCCTGTACTGTATATGTATGTGTATGTATATGTGTGTATGTATATGTATATATATGTATATATATATATATATATATATGTTTTTTTTTTATTGTTGTTACTGTTGTTGTTGTATTTTTATGATCTTACTGTGTTTTGCTCCCTAGCCCACCTCCCCTTCCCTCAAGTGACCCTTGTTGCTTGCCAGGCCACCATTGTGAATAAGAATTTGTTCTTAATGACCTGCCTGGTTAAATAAACGTGAAAAAAAAAAAAGTCAATGTTTTTATTTTGTTGCATAATGGTGTCACAAGAGTGTTGGACAATTCTAAATGAATAGCAAAGACACCATGTAGGGTCTGAGACTGTCCTGACAAGTAAAACAATAGCATATGATCAAGTGCCAGAGGAATAGTGTGAGGTTATCAACAAGCCATAGAGTCCACAGAGGGAGGACGACTGTGGATGGGTCAACAGAAACGAGACAGCTGTTCAGTTCCCATTTCCAACTCTAAGCAGGACCGTGATCATAACCTAACCTTATTAACCTTATCCACTTAGTTTTATTGTCACTATGAGCTCCTACAAGAAGACGTCATTTTTACCCAAACCACACATTTTTCCTAAACCTGAATGTCGTTACATGCCTGACAATGGATTAATCTAGATTTGCTTTTTATAGCTGTGTTTTTGGATGCAGAAAAAGCACTGTGGAACTTTGTTTACATGTTTTTTTATTTACAAGCTGTTGGAACATTGTGTTTGTTGCAAATTCCACATCTGGATTCTAGTTAAATAATCTCAAACCAGTGGAAACTAAAAGCAATTTGTGAAAAGGTTTACTATTTCCTGTCACTGGCACCAGTGCCATCCCAGAAGGATCAGGTTAAAGGTAGAGGACTGTGTGAATAAGAAACATCACAAGATCTTCTTCCTCACAATGTCTCTTTTTCTCTTTCAAAGACTGATTATGTATTCAAGTGTTTTATCTGGGAGTAATACAACATTGTAAACAGATTGAATAATGCTGTTAACAAGGGACCGGTTAATTCGAAACATTTCTGTTGCTTCCCATGTTGTGTAACATCTCTGGGACTAATCAAGAATCCAGTTATCAGGTTTTTGTGAACTCTTGAAGTACGAGCCAAACAGCAACCTCTGAGGCTGAAAAATGAAGCCATCACAGAGGTGACAAAACTACAGTTCCTCAAACAGCCACTTGAGGCTGGCTCCAAAACAGAGTCAAACCTCACAGACCCCCATGTTAAAAGGCCAAACTTACAGCAGAAAAAAACACCTTTACAGCCTGGTACAAAAAAAGGTTTTGGTCTCTGTAGCTAATTTCAACATTCACAACAACTGTAGGGGAGGTGAATTTTTTTTATAACTCACTCGTTTACATTTTATCAAAGCCCAAATTTGCGCATATTTAAGTGCAGGCTGATCGTGTCCTCGGCTTCTCAGTCAGATCCGCCCACTGACGCCTCCACAGCGCCGGCCTCTCATCCAAATATAGTCACTTCTGGCTCCAAAAAAATCAAGATAGCAGTGGCTTGAGGCTTTAAACCAGATGTCCACCAGACAATGATAGCCACGTCCATTTTTATATACAGTCTATAGTGTGTGCACAAATAAAGAGTCGCTCAGCAGTAAGGGGTTGTGTCCACCAAGGCATTTTTTTTTAAAACATGCATATTTTTTTAATGCTATCTAATGGGAGTGCCACATATTTACACTGCACTACAAATGCCAGCAGTGGGACGAGGCGCTGGGCGTGAATTCTGCACCATGTGTGTAGAGAGTTGAAAAATGTTCAATGCTGCTCTCATCACGGTCACGTCGACAGAGGAAGGAAGACAAACTGTCACGTGAGTGCTGAACAACAACAACAACGAAGGAGAAATCTGTTAGTATAGTATATAAACATATTACATTTTCTATGAATCCAAACAGACTGGTTGGTCCGTCCTCTCTCCCTGCATGTTTCAGCCTTCCCCTCATCCAAGCCAACTACTTTACCTTGTGCTGACATGTTGGATTTCCATATCATAGCAACCACACACAACCAAAGCAGCTCTGCTAAAAAAAGCTGTGCCTCCAAAGCTCTCTTAAAAGCTCCAAACTGGTGGTTTCCTAAGGGGCACGTGGCATTTTCAGCTAGGGAAAAAACATTTTGGTAAACAGGGGCCTTCCTTGTGCCAACATGTTTACTTCCACAAATACTCTGCATCCTATTTACCAGATGCAACCAGACGTCTCAACTGAGAAACCAGCGCACCTCCAAAGTGTTCTAAGACGCTCCTAGCCAGGTGTTTCCTGAGGAGAGCATGGCGCACTTAAGGCTCATTTTCTTAACAAAGTCAATGTAATTGAAATGGAGGAGACTTTTGAGGAGATTTTATGTTCTTAGCTATGTTTTTTTTTCCCTAGGTCAAATGTTCACTGTATGTTTCCATGGGCCAATCTGTTCAAATCACTCACCTACAGTTAGATGATGTTAGACCCCTTAAAACAGGCTTATTCAGTTAGCAGCCCACGGGCCACATGCGGCCCAGGAGCAACCTCTGAGTGGCCTGGTAGGGATTGGTACCGGTATGAAACGGCCCGAGGCAAATTTAATCAAGACCGCAATAATAATAGTAAGCTCCAACGTTATCGGCTCTTATCGTTACTTTTTAAAGTTTTGGTTTCATGTATCATCATGCTGCAGCCTCTCTCCCACTCTCTGCATGTCGGGCTGACCTCCTCCTCACAGCACACACACACACACACACACACACACACACACACACACACACACACACACACACACACACACACACTCAGACACAGACACAACAGAGTGAAGTCAGACAACAGCAGAGAGGCCGCGGTGCAGATGAAGAGACTAGAACTTCAAGATCAATGTAGTTGACGACAACTTCGCTTGTTACTGTGAGTTAGTGCAATAAAACTTCTGCTAGTAGAAAGCCAATACTTTATCAATACATGTGTTCAGTATGTAGAAAGCCATATTTCAGTCTGCTCTGTCTGCAGTCCCTCTTTCACTGCTAATATGGTTTACAATCACTGTTTACACAAGCACATCATGCCAGTGGGGCATGAGACATGAGAGCTGTCTGTGTGTGGTCTAATACTTTATTTGAAAATGTACCTGAGGCAGCCGACCCTGCAGCCCATCAACATTTCCTGGCTCTAAAATCCGGCCCAGTTGAATTTGTAATTGAATAGCCCTGCCTTAAAACTTATGTCCTAGAAAATGCAGGCAAGATAATTTTCTCGACTTCAGACATTGATATCTCCTCAGTGGCTGAACAGATTTTTACCATTCGAAGTTCATTTGAAACGCCCTTTGTTCTTTTCCTACTTAAACCTCCCGAACATGAGACCCAGGGAAATTAGAGATGACCCCATCTTCACAAACATCTACTGGAAAAGGGATTAAAGTGAAATAGTTTTTACAAATATGGGCTGCAGACTTCTTCTGGAGCTGTTTAAGAATATAAGTGTCTATTTATTATGGATTTAAAATGCATTCACACATGCACTCACGGCCCATTATGCCCTTTTATTTTGAGCTTTCCTTTGATTAATGCCCTCTGGTAGCATTACAGAGCCCTTTTGAAAAATTTCATGTTTATTGAGCCAGGTTTAAGATTAAAGGTTGCATTCCTGGTTTAATTAACTAAGGATAAGCTACATGTTGTACTACACACGTACATGCTGTTAGTGGATCCCATGTCGAGGCTTAAAGGGAGCTAAGTTTTTGCTTAGGGCACCTTAACTGCGGAGTGACCTGCACAACAAACAAAGGCTTTTACCTTTTAATTTGCCCTTCCCTCTCAAAATTTAGGATTAATAAAGATGGGACTGTGTGAAATCTTTTGAGTTATGCAATGCAAAATTGGCACTGAGACGTGTGTGAGTCGAAAATGATGCAACTTTGTGTCAATGATGAGACTCCACAACGTGCGAGAGAAAAAGTTCCTGATTAATTTTTGAGGTCAATCCAGTTCTGAGTTTTCTCACCCACACACACACACATACACACACAGTTATGAAACACATGCACAAACACTGCAGCAGTTCACAAGAACACAATGAGGCAAATGTTAGCGTCCACAAAAAAATAAAGTCTACTGAGTTAATCATTTTTATGTGCTGCATTACTTCTGTTTCTGGTTGAACAGAAAGTGGTGCAACTTCCAGTGAGACAGCGAAAGTCTTAGTAAACTAGTTAGTTGCATTGACTGTCTATGGTTAGTCCCAGTGGCTAATCTTGGTGGCTAACTGCCAACGGCAAAGTAATTCACCTACAATTTAGGAAAGACTGCTTTGTTTGTTTTTAACAGATATTTAACAGACCTTAAATTAGTATTCTCTAAAATGTTTCTGCAGAGCTAAAGCACCTGTAGCACATCTGGAAAGTTACTAATAAACAGACTAAGCTTAATGTGTGGCCCTAACAACAGTGTGTTGAACATGCACTTGGGGCAAAAAGGGATTGTTCCTGTAAACAACAGTACAGTTTTCATCATCTACCTACAGAGAGGAACAGGTCGCCACCCGGACTGTAAAACATTAATAACCTACCAGATAGTACTGCAGTAATAAAGTGCTGACTTAATACAGGATGTGATTTGCCCCATATTTTCCGACCCCTAGGCTGAGAATGTGACACTGATTTACTGTACTTCTTTTTCATCATATTAAATAAATGCCTAAAGTTATTTATTTTCCTGATATTACAAAAGACAGCTGCTAAATAAGGAGATATGTCTCACTCGGTCGAACTCTGATTTAATAAATCAGCAGTAAACTGTGTCGTTTGACACAGCCTCCAGCTGGTAAAAATCACGTGGAGCTAAAAATAATAGGATTAATGTTCACTGAATGTTTAAGCATCTGTTTTTGAGTCATAAGAAATTATAAATCATCTTTTAGAAAGAAAAGATGTTGAGCTTAAGCTAGCTCAGGCTATGTTCAGTTTAACCATGCGTTAACATAGCAAGGTAAGCCAATCGCTAACATGCTTAAAAAAGGAACTGATGCTTTGAGATGGCTGTCTGAGGTGGAACGCATGTTTTAATTCTCAAAAAAGGGTATTAGTATACCGTTAGCATACCAATATCATTGGAAACACTGGAAAATGCCAGTTCCGATCGTCGCCAGAAGTCACAACTGTAATTCACGCAAAGTATAACAGGGCTAGGAAAAAGGTAGATTCCGTAACCATCTGGGACTAGCATTGGCTAACTAACACTTCAATAAGTCCTTATTTTTAAGTAAAATATTTACATATTTGCACGAAACAACCCACTGATTAAATGTGGTTCTCAATTTTAAAAGATAATACGATGTACAGGAGCCAGCAAACACCTCTCTAGCACCAGGTGGTGCACTCAACAAAAACTCACATATCTACTGATACCTTACTACAACATAAGGACAATAATTTCCACCAAAATACATGGTGACATGTGTCTCCAAGTCATTTGTATTGTCTTTTGTGCACTTTAATCAAGTCACAGAGAAAGCAGGAAATATAACAAGGAAGGCAGACGCTTGGTGTCTCATTCAAAGGCTTCTCAAGCTATGAGAAAATGTAGCAGGCACACAAGGCTCATGTATCCTCCCTTTGCTTACGAAAATAGAAATGTTTGATTAAAACATAAATGTTACTGCCCTCACACTTTTATCCGTCCTTTATGATGGCATAGATACAGCTAATAAATGGAACTAGAGAGCGGAAGCCAGAAGTTTCAAGTTTCGTCCCGAACGTCCCGATGGACAATCCGCCATTGCCTCCTGCAGTCGTATCCTGCTTGAAATAGACTACACTGCCTTCACAATCTTCGGTGGTACTGCTTTATTTCATCCATATCCACAAGCCTTCAGAAGACGTGCACAAATGGGGACAAAATAAATGCAGAGAATTGGACAGAGGTCTTCATCCATCTTTGTGTCTACTTAACATAAATGAGCCCCTATATCCATCTCCCCTATATCCTACAAACATCCATCTCCCTTAGTTCTTTGCAGCTCTTACCCATCTCTACAAGGGCCCTGGAAACAAAAGGATGACCTGCATCAACACATGCTTCTAGTTTCTAGTTAGAATTTCATCATTGATTCTTTTCTCTTCTCTGTTTATTTGATAGCAGTACGGTGTCACTGACGGTGCGTTTTCCTTTTGCAGTGTTTCAATTTTATGAAGTGTGAAATTCAAAACAGAAACAGTTCTCTCAAAAAGTCTGTTTTCTATTGATTTAAACCAGGTCGCCATCTTCAGCATCAGTTATGCATCACTAGAAATCTATCATCTGAGCAGAAGAACCTTTTTGGGGGCTTTTGGCCAGGTCTGTGCTGCTATGTGATCTGCTATGCTACAGCCCTCTAGCTTTTTTATGTCCTTAACTTTAATATCGCTGACAGAAGTTTAAAAATATGTCTAAGTGCCAAACCACAGCTCTGTTTCTGTTTGTTTAAGCTTCCTGTGGAGGTTAAAATACTGCATTCTGCAACGCTGCTGAATCTCTGTTAGCTGATGGTCAAACACCAGCAGGTGGTAATGGTGTATTAAACTTTAATTTCATCTTTTCACAGCTTTTGTGCAAATATAGTGTACAGTTTTTGTCAGTTAGATTCAGTCACAACACCATTTAAGAGTTGTGCTTATCTGCACAGGTGGTGTTTTGCTTACCTGCTGCACAGAGTGAACAGATTAAAAAGTGGCATGTGCCTTTTTTACCCATTTTTCACCAAAATTAGTGTGTGTATGCAGGTTTTATAAACACAGGTAAACTTGCTAAAAAGATGCTATAGACTCCTTTTCCATCGCCAGTAGACCCAACATGTGCTCACTCAGACCTTGTCACTTATCGACATTGGACTTTCCACATCAAGATATGACGTGCCAGGTACCTTGCGTGCATAGGTTGTTGATGTTCTGGGACGCCATGTCAACTTCTTCCTGTTACATGCATTGTCTGTTTTTAAAATACACTTATGTTTTCACAGGAAATGTACAGTTTGCATTCAGTCTCTTTCAAAATAAATGCACTACGTCTGTTCAACACAGTAAATTGATGTTTTTTTTTTCCTTCGACAAGAAACGCACATGGTTACATTTGGGTCCTGGAAAAAAAAAACACTTGGTTATAATTAGGAAAAGATCATGTTTTGGCTTAAAGTACCTGCTTTTGGTGGCCAAATCCCCACAGGAAACAATGTCTTGGCAAAATCATCCACTTTCCGTGGTACTATCCCTCATGGAAAAACAGCAACGTGTCGCTAAGTTCACCCAGATTTAGTGGCTAAAAGCCAGATGTCACACCATCCACCATCCCTTTCCCCGTCTGATGACAAAGTCAGCTCATATACTACGTCACTTCATAAACACTGATATGATACATATGAAACGCACAACTGTAATGTGTCTGTGGTTTTCAGAGACTTACAATGCCAACATTTTCTTCTGGCAACTGGGCTGTCACTTCAGCTTCAGGCCAAGAAAAAGGTTTTTACAAGCAAAAAAGTTTGAAAAGACAATAAACAATCAGTGGCTGACACATTTATATAGTTTAACTGTGATGTCAAGACGTGTTGCTATCTGGGTATGCTGCTTGAGATACTATGAGGAAAAGCGCTCTCAGTGCTGCTTTGTCTGAAGAGAGAGGTCCACATGTTCAGTGACAGAGCTGAAGACAGTAATGTACTTATGTGTTTTCCATTAAGTTCCTGCAGAGAGCCAAATACACCTGTTACACAGGCCTGCTAATCATTGTAATATATTTCTATCTGAGACATATGTCAATATTTTGGCACGGCTAATTGTTTTGCTTGTTCCGTTTTGCTGGATCAGGCCAATCTAGGAAAGATTTAGCCATAGTAATTAATTTCGATTTTATTGATCACAGCATTGTCGTCATGTCGTCGTCGTGGTATTTGTGCTCATCACCCAAAACTTATTGTCCTAATTTAGCTCACAAAATAAACCCTACCTTTAAGACGCTAACTCTACTGCAGAAGTGACACCCTCAGGAAATGTAGATGCAGCTTGATGTTTTCAATTCTTGAAAACATGGGAATGCATTTTTGCAATAAAGCTTTACATAAATACATATTTAATGTCTACATATACTTTGTTTTACTGCAATAGAGTGGCATAGTGTAACTTGGGCAGCACTGTGGTGCAGTGATTAGCATTGTCCCCTTATGGCAAAATGGTTCCTGGTACGAACCCAAGGTGAGAGAGCCCCTCTGTGCGGAGTTTGCATGTTCTCCCTGTGTCAGTGTGGGTAGGTGTAGGTGTGAATGTGAGTGTGAATGGTTGTCTGTCTCTATGTGTCAGCCCTGTGATAGTCTGGTGACCTGTCCAGGGTGAACCCTGCCTCTCACCCAATGTCAGCTGGGATGGCTGATAGACTAAAACATTGTCTCCTTGATGTTTATTAGCTGATATCTGAAGGATATGAAGGGTTCTGGGTACCACTGACCGCAGGATACTCCATCACAATATAAACAACACCAAACGTGCACCAACACACTGAGGCAGCCATCCGCGACGCCATCTTGAAGTTATCTAACTATTCGAATGTCTACAAAGTCACATCCATATTGTAGACCACATTCTCATGTTGGCTTGCAGCCGCTCCTTTGATGAATCCAAGATCATTTTACTAAAAGTGAAAGCTGCTTGTCAGCACCATCCTGCCTTATATTTACACCACTGCTGCCCAGAAAACCGCAGCCTTCTGAAACTAGCCACTAAAAAATTCTGTACGAACATGAGGAGTTGCACAACAGCATGTTAAAATTATTATTTTGTCAGAAGGCCATTTGTTGTTCACTTTATACTCACATTATAAATAGCTGAGATGTTGACACTAAGCAGACTGCTCACAGGTCAACACCATGTCAGGTAAACATCAGGGATATCAAGCTGTCTGTTTACGAGGCACAAGTCATTGTGAATTAGTTTCACCGGCTTTGGTGCAAATGAAATCAACAACCAGTGCAATGGAGCCAACCTCAAAACAGGGAATGGTTTTACATATGGTGCTGCTCTCTCCTTGATGAAGTGCATGAAGTGGTACCTGCAGCCCAATCAGGTTACACAGGTAGTCCAGCTCCTCCAGGATGGCACATCCATATGTGTGGTTGCAAGAAGCTTTGCTGTGTCTTCAGCACAGCCTCAAGAGCATGGAGGAGACACCAGGAGACCGGCCGTTACACTAGGAGAGCTGGACAGGGCCGTAGAAGGACATCAACCCAGCAGCAGGACCGGTATCTGCTTCTTTGTGTAAGGAGGAACAGGAAGAGCACTGAGCCCTACAAAATGACCTCCAGCAGGCTACTGGTGTGCATGTTTCTCCATGAGGGTGGCATGAGGGCCCAATGTCCTCTAGTGGGACCTGTGCTCACAGCTCAGCACCATGCAGTCTGATTTGCAATCACCAGAGAACACCGAATTGGCAGGTCCACCATTAGCTCCCTGCTCCAGGTTCACACTGAGCACATGTGACAGGCGTGAAAGAGTCTGGGAAATTCAGCCCTCAGTGGGTTGATGATTTTGGAATCCACTGACCACTGTCACATATTTTTGTTCTCATCAAATTCTACAATGCACATCAGTAAAGATTTTTAACTTGAGTAATTCATCATCAAGGTCTGATGTGTGATTTTAGTGTTCCCTTCATTTTTTTCAAGCAGTGCAGTAGCAATAGTAGTCGTGAAGTTTTCCCCTGAATCAGTTTTATGGTGAGTGTTCAGTGATATAACATCATGGATGGAAGATGAAACATCCTGCCTCTCCTGACTGTGTTCCAGGAGACAGACAGAAGACCTGACCACACATGTTGAGGTGCTCTATTCATCTTGAAGGTCCCTGCAGGGCAGTAATATCAGGGGGGAGAGGTGACATCAGCTGCTGTGAGAGCAGAGTGGGAATGCAAATGGCACAACGCTGTGGCCACAGAAGTGCATTAAACTGAGAGAGCGGAAACATGACACGAGACCGCTGACATATGGGCCTGTTTACTTACACACAGCAGGCCTCACTGTGTCTTTTATGAGACACTCCAAAGCTCCACTGAAACTCTGTAAGGTTAACAGGAACGAGTGGTTGCCCTGTTCCCCCCAAACAGCTGAGTAATATCTATCCACATTCTAGCCTATTCAGTAGAAACCACACACACCTCATAGTGGTCTTGGACATTTTTCAAAAATTCTTCTCACATTTTCTTTTCCTTTTTTGTGGGCAGCAGTCAACTTTTATCCATTTCATCACAGTGTCAAAAATTATCTTCAGAAACTTTGTGTCCATCCATCACAGTGAACATAACAACTGCATTTATTTTTGTCAAAGGGTCGTGCAGTGTCTTTTGAACTGATAAATGATGTGCAAAGAGATACAAGCTGCCTGATTGTTTTCAGCACTATTTTCTGAAGCTTTGTTCCAGGCTTGAAGTTAATCACTTTGGGTTGTTGAGCAATTTTTCATGTCTGCCAGCAAACAACAGTCAGGTACCCAAATGTAAGCTGAAACAGCTTTGCCTCCCGTTCATGCTGGCTGTGAAGAGATCCCTTCGTAATGGGCTTCCAGTTGAAGTGTTGAACTTAATATACTTTTTCAAAGCTGTTAACACAGCAACACACCAACATCACACAATGAGCCACATAGTCCATTTTAGGCTGAAAACACACATTTTGCTCATTAAATACCAACGAATCCCCCCCGCCAAAAAATAATTGATGTCAAGAGATCAAGATTGAGTGGGAAATTTGTTTTGGGCCCTAAACCCATACTACAGCCACAGCAATACAACATACAACACAAACAGATAAATAAATAAATAAATAGCATCAAACATTAAAAACACCCCAATAAAAATGCAAACCAACAAATCATCATAATCCGATGTTCAATCTGGCTTTATCTGCCATTGTTAAAAAGCTTTATAGACAGAGGTATGAAGGAATTTTGAAATCTGGCCAGTCTGCAGCGAGGCACTCTAAATCTCTTCGCAGGGGGCAGCAATTTGCACTCTGTCTGCAGAACATGAGAGCAATCATTGATGATCTTACTGGCTTGACTTAGAGTAGCCTGTTCAAAAATAAACTGCATGGAAATGTACTCTTTGACTCTGTTAGTGTGGATCAGTAAAAACAGTTTGTTTTTAACTGCACAGAGAGGTTACCGCGCCAAGCTGCGATACTGTATCTAAACAGGGTCTCTCTATTTTTATCTATGTGCATCAACTCCATGAAAAAACTGCAAACCTGACTCAATATCAAATCATTCTTTCAAAACACTGGCCTGTTTTTTTTTATTCAAGAGTTACACAGAGTCAATCATTGCATGACTTTCAAAGTAAAAACAGTTGGTGGCAACACTTAGCATGTTTCAGGTCTGACTGCCGTCCTGAAGTCCTTTTGTTTTACATATATTTATATATACAGTTCAGTTTCCTTTTACTGGAAACCACTCCATAGTTTTCAGGGGGTGGGATGCAACACTGAGGACACATCTCCCCTTTCTTATTCCCCCTATTAGAAGCATGTGCACACCGTGCTGTACGATACCACACCCCACCTCACAGGACAACATGAAAGTAGCAGACGACTTTAAAGGAGCAGTCCAGTATTTTGCACTTTGAGCACCATTCCTGGTTGTTTATGATGAAATAGAGAGGTTAAGACCAAAATCTTGGAACTTCCGCTTGATCGTTGGTTTGACCCTGAAGCGTTATACACTCCAGCCCACTTGATGGTGATAATGTTCCTTTACGTGAGTGTCGCCAACCGGCAGAAAACCATTGCAATGTAATGGGACACAGAAAGAAGCAGAAGAAGAAGGCTGGCATTGTGTTCAAAGGCATCGTACTGCGAAGGTTGTTTACAAGCCAGTAATAATGGGCAAGTTTTGTGTGGTCAGAGACTGCAGGAGAATTCCTCTGAAGAGGAGGAGCGCACACAGCACTGTCGAGCCGGCGCTTTGGCTGAGCTAAAAGACTACAGTGACTACAACCTTGTCGTAAACAACCCCCTTTCTGTTTCCAGTGGTGGATTACTACCAACGGACAATGAGGCTTCCTATAGGAAATCAATGCATGGACAAAATGTCAAATAAATCATCACGGAAACCACAGTTTGCTCCGATTTTTATGTGGGAACATCAAGGAACACCACTGACCACTGGGTGAGTTTCATGGCTTTGAAAACCAACGTTTAAGGTGGTTTTAGGACAGATTTACACATGGCCATAGACAGCATTGTTATGCCAGGCAGGGGAAAGACAAATTCTCTCAAATTCTCAGAGAAGGTGCAATCGTCAAGATTTTGGTCTTAACCACTCTATTTCATCATAAACAACCAGGAATGGGGCTCAAAGTGCAAAATACTGGACTGCTCCTTTAATATTGACAAAATTAAAGACATTTAAACTGTAAATTGATGCAGAGAAGGCAAAAAAATTAGTGCATGAACCCCCCCCCCCCCCCCGCTCTTAAGTCGTCTTTACTTTACAAACTGTATAGTAAAAAAGAAAAAAACAACCACCATGCATTCTCACTCCTCTGCCCCATCTCTCCTTCTCCTTTGTCCTTGTCCAACTATCCCTCTCTGCTTCTGTGTTCTGTATCCACACTGAAGTCAATCAATCGAAAAATTCCCCTTTTACTGTGTATGTCCACATGATTGAAATACTTCTACACCTGAATGTGATTGGTCCATTTTACAGCTTATATGAGCTACTCATCAGTGTTTCATTGATGCAGCTGTCTCAGTCTAGCCTTTGAGCTGCTGTTTTGAACATCATGTTTTTCATCTCCACTGTGCTGTGTGTAGGCATTTGTAAATAAAATAAAAAAGATGCATCATTATGGTACTGGGTAAGCTTGTATGTAAAGAAAAATAATGCATATTAGAAACAGGTTAACTGCATTGTCTGTGAAAACAACATGAATTGTGTCAATGGTACACAATAATTGTGTTTAGAGTTTTAAAAATGTGACTACAGATTATACAAAAGGATTTTAGCCATTTAAAAAAATTGTAAGAGAGCAATTCTATGGGTAGCTGTAGGGTTCAAAATACAGAGGAGCTATGGGGGTGCTTGGCTGCCTTGAGAGAGTAACAAGCTCTTCAGAAAGCCCCGTTCAGGGGAGCTCTAAAATATAAAAAAATCTCTGAATTTTGGTGCCACTGTTTTTTTGTTAGATTTTTTTCCTCTGTATAAATTGGTATTTTCTTCAATATTTAGCCTCCTGGATTAAATAACAGGTTTATAGTAAAGCACTTGCCAACGTGTGTGTGTTTATTCAGGCATAACAATTCTCAGTGATTTATGTCTATTAAACACAGTCTGCAAAGTTCTCATAGAAATGTTTTACTACGCAGGAAGCATTGAGTGTTGTGTTTGGAGCAACTGTTGGAAAAGTAATCTTCTATGTTTTCCGTAAGACAAACATTTGAGGCCGTGGTTAACCATCATCATGAGGAACACAAACCATCGCCTGTCCACTGCGCGGCTGCAAAGTGTAATTTAAAAATCACTGAAACTGAATAATTGTTCTGTTTCTTTGTTTTTCCAGCCTACATACATATTCCCTGTGGGAAATGAAATGTATTATTTTTGCATGAGCGCAGGCACATTCATTTATGCGTGTGCATGTGTACAGTACCTTCCCATGGCTCCCTCCAAAGCCACAGTGTAATCTGAATACTGATTCCAAGTATACTGTAAGTAAACGGTCACGTTTCCTGCACGAGTATCAGAAACAACCACCTGAACTACTTAAAATGGCACCTGTGCATGTTCACTTACACACAGCCTCAAGAGGCATGTTCCAGCTGTGACCCTACACACACACACACACACACACAAAAACAAACGCAAACTTCCTTCCACTGATCCTGAGCAGCTGTTTGTGTGTGTGTGTGCAAACTGTACACACACAAAAAAACGGTTCTGCATGTTTCACAAGCAGTTATTACTCCCTCACTGCGAGGGAAGGGCCTGGCTACAGCTCAACAAAATCACAATTGTTGGCTCTCCTGGCCGACAGCACTGACATCAGGTCAGCAGAAACTCTCTGAAAACATCTGTACATCTGTTCAGACCAGTGGCAGCTCTATTTGAAATAGCAGGGGAGGCAAGCTGGGGCCACATGCGATTTTAGAGGTACCAAATACTGTACATTGAATACATTTGTTACATACCGCCACCTTTGCAGGTTTAGGTGGAGTCTTGGAACCGTTACTGGTTCAGACAGATTGCACCTTAGTTCATTAAAAAAAAATCTCTCTGTATATGTTACAGTTTGTAAACACGCAGCACCTGAAGCTGTTCAGTATATCTGATTTTGAAGTCGATGTTCTTGCATGATCCTTCTTTTTCATAGATGCACAACATGACAGCTCCCAAAAGTGAAGCCAAAACATCTCCACCGCCCCCGTTGGCTGGCTGCAGTATAGGTCACACACCCCGCCCCCTCCATGACAGTAGATGGGACATGGGCCAAACTAAAGATCAAAGTACACATCAAGTACATTTTTTTCAAACTACAAGCCATGATACGCAATTTTAACTGACTGCTGGACACGGGCATAAATTTGCCCTTTCCCTTCTTTCAACTTCTTTATTCAGACCATCTTTAAACAGCTTTTTGATCTCAACTACACACCTGTGAAAATTTGTGACTATCTTTCATGGTTGTGACATCAGACAGACAAACAGACATGTAAACACCTGGCAAAATATTCAAAACAGCTTCTATGTTAGTTACTGGACTCACCAGGACCATATGTCACCATGATGACACACTGACATCACTGATGACACACTAATATTACGTGCAAGGTATCCTCTCTCGTCTGCTGTTGACGTTCCAGAACGCCACTACCAATGCCGGGACTTCGACAAAAGCAAATGGTTAGGTTAAGAAAAAAAAAACATTATGGTTTGTCTCTATATTCATACGGAGAGTGAGCAGCTACCGGGTGACAGTCTGGAGTTTGTTGGTTTGGTTTTAATGGGATATTTGATGCTATAAAAAGGGTGTTACGTCATAATGGGCAGCTGTGTGTGTCTGTCGGTGTGCTGTTTGATGGCACTGTTTTCAACTGTGTCAGAGGGGTGTATGGACAGGAACACTGCTCAGACTCTGGCTCCACATGACATCACCAGCTCAAGACAGAAGCATGTGTTTGCCTTTATTGTTCAGTGGCAGGAAGTGAAGATGCATCATCCATCTTCATAGACAGTCTATGGTTCCATCTATGAAGCTGTATTGATGGTTTGCATCAGCTAAGTCAGTTTAATGTATTGAGATGTAATTATGTGAATGTGAACTTGTATTATCTTTCTTGAGGACCAATTCCAGTTTTTGCCGCTGCAGTGAGGGCGTTTCTATATTGTGAGAGCGCTTTGTTCGGTCTGCGCTGCTTCAAAGGACTGTTTTAGGGCTGAGAGTTTGTTTTAAGGTTAAGGTAAGAAATAGGTTTAAGTCAGGCATTTGCTGTAGTTGTGACGGTTAAGGTTGAAGCCAGCAGCCCGGGAATGTATCACATCAACGAGAGCGCTGAGAAACATAGAAAGACAAACAGCAGATGAGGTTCGTGGGAGTCATGGTGCTCTGCTCTTTGTCAGAGTCAAACCAGCAGCTTTTTTACAAACACGCTTTTAACTTCTCATTTCAACTGTTTTTGAAGTTTAAACAGACAATTGGGATAATTCCATTATAAATTGATGTTACTACTGGATGACAACCAAACTGTGAATACTGAACATATTATCCTACATACATCACCGATCACTGCTCCTTTCATTTTTAATTGCTTATTCTTTGAAAGGAGAATAATAACATGTGATTATGATACAGCTATCAGAACTAATTTTGTTGTTCTCTTGAGAGAATGATCAGGCATGGTTTTATGATATTCAGAGGAGCAGTGTGTAGGATTTAATGGCATCTAGTGGTGAGGACAGCAGATTGCGACCAGCTAAAACTTCTCCTATGTTCCAAGCGTGAACTTCCAGTTAGGATTCCTTCAGTGTTCAGTGTTCAGGAGGTTTTTACCAGGAATCTAATTATGTGCAGAGGCCCCCTCCTCTCCGAGACAAACATACCCGGTGGATAAAACGTTGACGAAAACTGTGACGAAAATTATCCGTCAACAAGTTGACAAGACATTGACGAGCTTAAAATAGATCTTCGTGATAAAAGCCATGTTTCGGTGACGGCTTGATATCTGTGAGTGTAGCTGTGCTGTAAGTACACAGTCTGGACTCAGCGACACAGCTTAAAGTTTAGTTTGAAACACCAATTTAATCCTCCAGACTTACAAGTTGTGGATTTAGAAAGAATTCAGGCTGAAATAAAGTTATTTTTCTACTTCTGAACAGTGACATCCATACGTCAGTTTTACAATAAACCTGGGTACAAATCCTAGATGTCTTATATTAGTTATATCTGGCACCTGTGGACTTTTCACGACCATAAATACAGAGATTTTGAGCTTCTCGAAGGATGATCAGTAAGGGCCTGTGTCCACATTGTGTTTTTTTCTCAGCACCAGCAGCTTTTTTCAATTATTCCCAATGAGGAGAGAGCGTATGTGGCCACATGTGGCTGCCTAAAGAAAAAGTGCCGCTCCTAGCATCTTTTTTCAGGGCACTGTGCCTTTTTTTTTTTTTTCTTTTTCTCTAAATATGTTACTTTTGATAATTTCACTAATTTTTTACAATTTCAAACTCATCCATAAATGCCTACATAATCAGGCTCCCCAGGTGCTCAGTGACCTTGTGGTTCCAGTTAGAGCTTCAGGCTCAGTAACACATGGAGCAGCCAATGGGAGCTGTACTGTTCCCTTGTGTAAATCCTCATTTGGAATTAACACCTGGAATTATTTACCTACAGAACTGAAACTGGATCCTGATTTCGATCACTTTAAACTCAAACTGAAACAGTTTTTGAAGAGGAATCAGTGATGCAGTCATGAATTATTTGGTGCTTCCTTTTCTGTGGTGCTAATTATGTTTTGCAGTTTTTGTCTTGTGATGTTGTGCCCATATTTTTTATTGTTATTTGTACTTTGCGCTGTTACTTGTGTTCTTGTTGCTGAGTGTTTTGTATCTTGAGGCCCAGCTAGAGACGGGAATTGCAAATAAGCTTATAAATGCTTTGTGGCATCTATGTATGCTACGTACTTGTCCCCATACAAATAAATATTAAATAAATAAATGGTTGAAAATCTCTGAACTTTTCAGAAAGGCGCAGGTGACATTGCTGCCACTTCTTTAGTTAGGTGGTTATCTACTGTTACAACAAAGACGGAAAAGCTCATTTCTTTGGGAGCAGATCAGCCGTGCTCACCAGTGTGTGCTTTTATTACTGTACTGTTGTTAGCTTATTGTTGACTGTGTAGTTACCTCTCTGTTAATGTAGTGTTATGTTAGCTACCGAGCTAATGTTAGAGGCAAGATATTGTTGTTATAGAAACACCAACGTGGAGCATGTAATTTAAAAAAAAAAAAAAAAGCACTGGGAACACTTTTTATGAAGCGCTCCCCTGCACCCTGCCACCGCTCTAAGAATGAGCTTGTAAATCATTCTTTAAACATGTTGGGAGAAATGCAAGTTTGCAAGTGTGTAGAAAATATTTGTTATAGTTGGAAAAACTTATGTCATAATTAATTTGAATTTGTAGAATTACTTTGAAGAAATACCATGTTGACTAAAAGTAGTGACTACAAGTTGATGAAAATATCCTGACTAAAATTATTTGAGTATACTATAACTATAAAGATAAAAATGACTAGAATTTGACGGAAACAAATGAGCAATATTTGTGTCTAAAGACCAAGACTAAATCTGAAATAGCTGCCAAAATTAACACTGGATTAAAAACAGTAAATTCACTAAATAAGGCAGTTTCACATTACAAATCAGTCTTTTCCTAACACTGTTTAGCTCTGTGCAGAGGGACTGCTAACTACGGTGGCTGACATGAAAACTCAGATGGCCCTATCTGGACTCAGTGTCTGGTTTGTCCATTGTGGGCTACTGTAGAAACAGGATGGTGCAACATGGCATTTTCCATGGATGAGGACCCGCTCCTTATACAGATATAAACGACTCATTCTAAGGTAAGAAAACCAATACAATACTTAATTTCAGGTGATTACACACCAAAGAAAACATACTTATTATATTATAATCCATTTTCCTTTTCCAGATTTCCACCAGCCCCAGTTTAAATGTCAGAATTGTGAAAAAATGTCCTCCTACAGCCCAAATTATTTGTTTGATCGACCAAGACATTATATTTCTATTAATGTACAATCGTATATAACAGGAAAAACAGAAAATCATCCCTTTCGAGAGGCCAGAACAAAAAGTTTTGATGTTTACTTATTATGTCAGGCCTAAAACAAACACAGTGGGATCTGAACCAGATTCACAGGAGATTAGGCTGGATGTTAAAAGTCCAGTGTCACAACACATTACAGCCTAAAAGCAAAAAAGCTAAAAAAAAAACAAAAAAAAAAACAGATTTATTGATATCAAAGCCAACATGTGACTAAAATTATTATATTTAGCCAGTGAGCCTCTGTAAAATATATTTTGGTGGACGTTCACACAGATGAGGAGTTATGTAAGTAGACATTTAAAAAAGCGGATGGTCATTTGATGTGAAGAGCACCAGTTGACCATATCAGAGACAATGAAACAACAGAAGACAGTGTTCTTAGTCTCACCTCTCAATCACAGCTCATTGGATTTCCGCCCTGGCTAAAATTACACCCATGTGCCTGAACGTGTTCCAAAATCTGCCTTCGATTTTCATTTAGAAAGATTTTACGTAACCCGATTCAAAACCTAGGCTTTGTTCACTGACAGCTGTACTCTACTTGGGCACAAAGAGACGCTGGACGGCCAAGGCGCGAGGACAAGCGCCAGTTTGGCTGCAGATGTGGATCTGGTGGGAAGCCAGCTTCAGAGGGGAAAATAATGAGCTGTTAAAGAACACTGTCCAGACGTGAGGAGCTCATTAAAGCTCAGAGGGAGGAGTTCTCATCGCCTGACACATTACAGACCTTACCACCCTCTCGCTGTGTCCCCGTACTGGAGCCGGATCCTCTGGTGGACTTGGCCTGTGAAGGTGTGTCTGCCAGGTCATGCTCAGCCTACTCTGAGTCCCAAAATGAGAGAGACAGATGTTAATGGGGCTTCTGGACGTTCCTCAACTCATGAACTCAGACTGTTCCTTTCACGTCAACGCAGGATGGACTACTGGCAAACAATGCCGCAGTTCAAAGGTAAATACAGCCATTACAAGTCATTTGTCAGTGACACCCTGTCATGAACAATATGCCAGGAGTGTAACAGCAACTAACAGCTAAGTCTTGCTTTCATTGTTTATAACATGCAATGGCCTTTTCATTAGTTTTATTAGCTGTCTGAATACAAAGATTCGGTAAATATGACAAGGCTAAACAATTCCTCCTGACTTCGCTAGGTTATGTAAGCTTTATTGAGTGACTTACTTTAATTTAGACAGACCGCTCCAGTCTATTAATGAGGCACTTGGCTTTTAAATCTGAACTTTGGAGGATCCAGCCCCTGAACAGGGACACAGCTTGTGTCTTTGCTGGAGACTTTCTGAGAAACGCAAAACAACAATATGAACTAATCCACCTGTAACACCAGCTGCCTCTCAGCTGTGTGACTGAAATCCTTGTGATTTCACTGACAAGAAGGAGCTGACGCCTGGGCTCTTTAGGCCTCGTTAAGTGTTTCTTGGTGTTGACATAAGAAAAGCTGGCCAAACATGTGCAGATCAATACATGCACGCTAAATTGTGCAAAACATCAAATTCTAAAGGACTCAGACCCTGCCCATTCATGGCAGATGTATCAGGTTTGTCTGGACTCTCACATGGGTTAAAATGGGTTCAACAAACATGGTGGCATCCCATCTCTTCAAACCTCATCAAATATCAAAGTTTTGTCAGTGGACTTCACCTCTACATATGACGCACAAAGTATCCTCCTGCGTCTGTTGTTAATGTTCTGGTACGCCATGTCAATTCACGCCTGTTACATGCATTGTGTCTTTCCAAAAAACATTAAAGTTTTCACAGGATCCATTCAGTTTCTGATGTTAGATGCAGTCTTTTTCAAAATAAACTTAAAATGTCCGTGAAACATCTCGTATGTATGCGTATTTACTTGTGCACCAAAGGCATGTGGTTCGCTTTAGAAAAAAACATCATAGTTTGGCTGAACATTCGCACACGAAGCAAAAAGCAGGCTCCAGGGTGAAAGTCCAGGGTTTGATGGACCCATCCACCTTCCCTCCCACCCACCCTATAGGGACTTTCCAACTCCTTATATTACGTTGCTACTGGCAGCATTATAAACTGACACCGTACCACAAAAGGTGCCTTTGTCAAATCATTGACAAAGCGGCGATACTTAAGGACTTGGAAATGAGAACAGGCTGTTCCAACCGTTTTGGTTTGACAGTTACCCTTGCACAGGAGCTGGATTCTCGGGATATCGCGAGATCACACGAATATCCATCTTTTCAGGCTTCGAGTAATGTGTTTTTATCCAGCACAGCTGCCAGAAAGAAAATGTTGGCCGTGTATATTTCTGAAAATATGTTACATTTGTAAGATTCAGACGCATCATAACGCTTTTAAGTGACGTAGTACTTTGTCTTTGGGAGGAGGAGGGGATGGTGGATGGGATGGAGGATGGTGTGACACCTAGGTGAGACGCCTGCCAAGCTGCAGACCACTGATCAAGGCCAGCAAACAAGAATACCATTTTTTTATGACGTCATTGCTGTGTGTTGTAGGACAGTGCTATGAAAAATGGTTGTTTTATACCAAGAAATCACTGCGTTTCCAGTCGGGATACCACCATGAAAAGTGCTTGGTTTTACTGAAACATCGCTGCCTTTCCAACATTTTCCTGGCAATTGGGTTGTTGTATCTGGACGGCTGTGGTTCTGACCAATCAATGTTCTGTAAGGAGCTACTGGCAGCTACAGGTGTGGTTTAGGTGTGTGTGATGACACAGCTATGGCAGCTCCTAAAGAGATTAGCATAAATGCTGCAAAGGCATCAGTTACACCTGAACTGGAGATTATTTCGTCATTGAAAGAACAACAGAGAACGGCACTGAAGGTTTTCTTTGATTGAAAGAATATTTTCACTCTTCTACAGACTGGCCTGTGATCAGCCGGGACAAACAGATGGTTCATCCAATCGACTGCCAAGTACTTTTTTTATAAGTGCCTGCCCTTTCCAAAACAGTTTCCAGTAAGCTTCTCACATGGTTCCTTGTAACAAACCCTCAGTGGATCATGTAACATACAGCTCAGACTGCTGATAAACTCTCCAGTGCCATCTTGTAGGGTGTAGCTACAACTGTCTCACACATTTCTTGACATGCTAGGCTATGATTGTCCAACACCTAGTGTACAGAAGAGAACCTAACTCTCACACTCAGGAATAAATGTCTCATTGAACAATATTAGTGTTACAGAAAAGTGTGTAGAGTCACTAAAGCTTCACAACAGCACTCCAAATGTCTTTAACAAGGATATAATGCTATGCTGGAGAGGTTAATTTGAACTTAATGTTTAATTTACTGTCATTCACACATTTTTAAAAGGTGTAACTCAAAAATATAAATCTACATCAACAATGGCTGTAAAATGTCTGTATTAAAAACAGAAACATCAGTCCACATCCATTTGTTCTGCACTGGAGCTGCTATGGGTCAGTATAGGTTTTGAATTTACTTCAACATCTGGTATTTTACTGCTAGACGCTGAGGGACAATAAATGGTGATAAGTAGTGGTGGTGGTGCCATAAAAACCTGCAGTTTCTATCACAGCCTCACCTCTAACTAACATTTGACTTGCAGAGGGGCTCAGCAGCCCTTAAAAAGACCCGAGTTCCTCTGAAAGCAGCGTTAGAGCATTAGTCCGAAGGGTCACAAAAAGTGGTGCTCATAAATCTTAATGGTTCATTATTTCTGCTTTTGCGTTGGTTTGTATTAGAAAATAAAAAATAATTAAACTGCTGCTCTCAACAAGGAACAAGACAGGTTGTTATAAATCAGGTAATGAATTGACAGCACCCTTTAAATTTCTCCAGTGAGCGCTTGTTATCTTCCTTTTTTAAAAATGCTGCGTTAACTTGCAGATTATTTTTATATTTGCCATATGAGTGCATCAACAAGGACAAGAACTCCCACTGATTTTCCCACCATCAACTATGACCAGATTCACTGATGAGCAGGGGTGTGCACAGACATTTTGAGGGGCTGTTGCTCTAAAAAACAAGGCTCTTTGCTGCTGTCTGAACTGGAGCTTTTGGGGTTAGCCCCCCACAGAACAGCTTATAATGATGTGTTACAGATGAAACACATTCACAACACTATGTACAGATATTACGTGTATTTATCATCGAATGAAATATTAGTTTTTAGTTATTCGGCTACTTTCAACATTTAAAAAAGGCCTCCCTGTGTGTATAAAATGGTTACTTGACATTTTTATTCAGCTGCTGGTGCTCTGAGTCCAGCTCTGGAACAGCTGCGCTCGCCTTAGCCGCCTCCTTCAGCTCTTTTTCTCTCTGCTGTCTCTCACTTGCATGTAGATAAAGGAAAATAATGGACATAGCCACTGTGACAGCAATGCAACATAATGCTTGCCTGCATGGTGCTTCATAACATCACTGAATAACACCGCTTCTTTTCGTAAACCAAAGGTGCTTCATAGGAAAAAAACTAAACGACAAGTTAAGCCAGAGAGATGGTTTTGACCAGTCTTAGCTAATTCTGCAATTCTGACACATCATGTATTAATGTAAGTAAATATGATAATATACAAACTGATTTTCACTTCCCAACATTTTCCAAATACGTCTGTGTTAATGAATTGTCCTCTTTTGACCAACAGATCGACACCTATCCAAAGACTAATCTAAATCTGATAATCTTGATCTTGTGGTATCAGAACGATCTGAGAATTCTTTAAAAGACTGGAACAAAACCTGCACGCTCAGTTTTATCGGTGAAAGCAAACAAGGTATTAACAAATCTAGATCATTCTGATGCTCTATAGGGACTGTCCAGCTCCTTCAGTTACGTTCTTTTCTGGCGGAGTTCAAATTAATGCTTATAAAGTGATGGCACCTGGTGGTGTATCGTACCACCACGAAAGGATGATTTATCTTGTTGGTGTCTGACGTGGAAGTCACAGACCAAGCAACAGTACTTACAACTTAAGAATGAGAACAGGCTGTTAATCCAGATCAAAATCAGGAGTGGATCAGACTTAAGATTCAACCCATTTTGAAGATTTGATCCTTTCCGATCGGATTGCTTCTGAACACCTGGGCCCTGATGAGGCTGCCATGATGAGTCCACAGCTGGAGCTGAAACAGTTGAACTTATTCGTTCCACCTGGTTCCTCTGTAATTCAATATCATTGTGTGTAGCCAAAATTCCTGCAGTAACAACCTGGTCTCAGTATGAAGTCATCAAATGCCGGCACTTGGCAGTGACTTCCTGCATCAGACACCGATGAAAAAGCCATCCTTCCACGTTGCCGTTATTGTGTAACGCCGCCCAGCAGCATCATGGGAAAGGCAGCGGGACAACAATATAAGTTAAGGGGGCAAAAAGTCAAAGTAAGGCGGGTGGGAGGGTCCAACAACCACTGAGTTTCACCCAGGAGGCTGGTGTTCACTTCCTGTGTGACTGTAAATCAAAACCTTTCAGCCAACCACGTTCGTGTCGGCTAAACGTCGCCACGTGCATTTCTTGTTGAAGGAAGAAAATGTCAATTCACAGTGCTGTACCAACGTAGTGAGTTTATTTTGAAAGAGACGTTGGTCACTGATGTTCTGGGACGCCATGTGAACTTCAGCCTGTCACATGCATTGTGTCTTCTCAAAATACACTTCCATTTTCACAGGAAATGTACAGTTAGCATACAATCTGATATGTTGGTACAACACCGTGAATTGGAACTCAGTCTCACTCGGAAGTAGTTGAAATCCGACACTTGGTCAGTGACTTCCAGCGTCAGACACTGACCAAAAAAGCCGTCCTTTCACGTCAATTCAATTCAATTTTATTTATAAAGCAAATCACAAATCACAATTTGCCTCACAGGGCTTTACAGCATACAACATCCCTCTGTCCTTTGGACCCTCACAGCGGATAAGGAAAAACTCCCCAAAAAAACCCTTTAATGGTAAAAAAAAGGTAGAAACCTCAGGAAGAGCAACTGAGGGGGATGAGACGCAGCCGATCACCATTATTGTTTAACACCACCCGCCAGTGTCAAGGAGAAACACAGCGGGACAACAGTGAAAGTTACCTGGGAGGTCGGTGTTTGCTTCCTGTAAGATTGTAAAGCCAAACCTTGTTCTTTTTTCCTAAACCCAACCACATGCGTTTGTTGTTGAAGGAAAAAAAAAAGTCCATTTTCAGCATTGTACCAACGTAACGCATTCATTTTGAAAGAAACTGTATGTTTCTGTTCATTTACTGTAAGTGTATATTGAAAAGACACAATGCTTATAGCAGGCAGAAGTTGACACAGCATCCCAGAACGTCAACAACCAACGCACCCAGGGTACCTCACACATCAAATGTCAACGTGGAAAGTCCATGACCAAACGTCAATATGTGATGAGATCGGAGTGTGAATGCACTGGCAGTGAACATGGGACGGGTTTTTATGAAAAATGTCAGAACAAAATATAGAATATTTATGCAGTGGTTCAAATAAAAACTTCATATTTAAGTTGTTGTTTTTATGTCTGCAGACTAAAAACTGTAGTGAATCCACGACATCCTGAACAACTTCCTTTACTCTTTGTTTTTTCTGTCCAGTGTGTGTGTGTGTGTGTGTGTGTGTGTGTGTGTGTGCGGTTTAAAAACACTGAAACATATAATTTAAAAAGTAATCTCAGTGCTCTGGAGTCTGAGGTCATTTTTACAACTTTTGGCGATTTTAGGAAACAGAGCCCCCTCAGTTTTACAGCCCTGTAATCTTTTCCTGTTCTTATTAAAACAGAGAAAAAACAGATAAAAATTAACACCAACACATTGCCTCCTCACCCTGAGCCTGTTTTAAATGAATGACAGTGGGTTTATATTTAATGATTAGTTTGAGGCATTCAATAAAAACATTTTACGGCTCCTTGGTTTTTATTGAGGGGTGTCTGTGTAGTTTATGGGTCAAGTGGGACATTTAATCTTTTTAATGAATGTTTAGTGATACACTTTGATGTGTGTTGATCGTGCAGGAAATGTTTTTAACGGTGGATGCGAAGCAGCTTTTCCTGCTTTACTCATTTTTGTTTTAAGACTGTGACCACACTCACTGAATAGATTGAAATTTGTTTTTATTTAGGTTTTTTTTTTTTTTTTTGGAGATATCCAAACATGTGCAGACAACTCTGAGCTTCAGAACAAAAAGATAAATACAGACACAATTAAGATTTAATAGAAGCACCAGGCTTAATTCTATTTGGTGTAAACACTTCATAAACCGTTAAGGTCAGAACCTGCAGTTGTGGCAGGTTGTGTCTGTTTACTGTTTTGCATGTTACGCACACGGATGTAAAACAGTATTTGTTAATTATTTATTCAGTCAAACTCAATCAACTTATCAAATGTATTTTTAGTAAACCTTTCAACGCAGTGGTTTGAACACTGTTTCAAAGCCTTCAATACACCGTATATGCAGAGGCTGTTTTTCTACAAGAAGTAATGCACCAAAATTCGTACGTCATGAGCCAGTAATTTCTGTGTAACCCAAGTATTTTGGAAGATTGACAGGGGTAAAGAATAAAAAAGGGTGGTGGTGTGTCGTGTGTCAGAAAACACAGGACTTTCTTCAGAAGACCGGTGTGTGGAACCGTATGAACTTTGAGTCATTCTAAGATGCATCCTCACCGTGTTTCTTTTCCTAAACCACAGTGACGTTACGTGTAGTGTGTAACGTGATTTGTGGGGCGTTAATTCATAGAATATCATATGAACTGTTGTATGTGCTTTTTTGTAGGATATCGTGTGATATTTAACATACGGTATATACTGTAGATAAGAGATATAATAATCCATTGATTTAAATTGAATGCATTTTATTCTCATCTAAAACCTAATTACATGCTCTGTGATTAATTCATCTGCGTTTATTGCATGAGTCAGTTTGTGCTGTGAAAGTATTTAATAAATTTCAATTCAAATTAATTTTGGCTGATGTGTCGTAGTGAGGCTGCTGGATTTTGGACACAATTGTCCTTCCTGTCCTCTACCACTGAAACTGGTCCGCAGTCCATTTTGCAAGAGAGTTAGTTAGTCGGTCACAGGGAGACTTAGTTTGCCTCTGAACACTTGGTCCCGTGTTTTGTGACCCATCCACAACGCAAACCTGCCTCCTTATAATTCCCTTTTTATTCTTAACTCCTGTCAGTGCGTTGGTCATGTGATCGCAGCCTTCCAAAATACTTGGGTTATACACAAATTACTGGATCATGAATACTTTAAGATATCATTTTGTTGCGTTACTTTTTGTAGGAAAATGTATGAAGCATGAGAGGCTGTGCTCGCTCGGTCCACCATGTTCGCTGCTAAATGCTTTGCATTGAGATGATATTTCAGGCTTTAAGTTCTCTGATGGTACGAAAATTGCTTACTACAGAAATTACAGAGAACAGTGCTCCTATCAACAGTTCCATCTGGGTGTTTTTTTAAATGTAAAGTTCAATTCATTGGGCCGAGCAGTGTCACAAAGCTACTGTGGTCTTCAGTGACGCACTGGGTCAAAGGGCACCATGGAATACAATTAATCAGCGTTAATTTTTTTTATTTTTTCTGTGATTAACAAATCGAAATTAACACGTTATTTTGACAGCCCTACTAAAAAGTACTCGATCAATCTTTAAACCGACGGTAGGCAACCTGCAGCTCTTTCTCCCCTCTATAGTGGCTCTCTGTGGTCACAAAATATTTTTCTGACATTTAGATTTTCATTTATCATTGCTGTAGGCCTAAAGTGATTCTAACATTCTCCAGTTGTGAAAATGTGTAGCCCATACACCAAATTAAAACATAAGATTTTGTCAGCTAACATGCTCGTTATATGTCTACAGCCTGGTGCCTTTTCATCTTAATGTACCAAACCTCAGCAGCGGTGACTCGTCTTGAGTCTCACTAGCGGGGCTAGCTGTGGATTCCAAATCCAAAAAAGGAAAAGTGTTGAAAGATAATACAGATTTTTTTGCTTTTACCATCAATGCTGCAAAGTTGAAGTACTAAATAATCCTGAACAGGCCACTGCAGAGGAGCCACCCTGTGGTAAAACATTAATGAATGCTCATTTCAACCCATTAGTGATGTTGATAGACTAATTTAGACTTAATAGGACTGGTGTGATCAACTCAAATGTCTTCTGAGTAAAACGGACACTGACCCAAAACTCCCAAAATAGAAAATGAAGTTGTCAGCACTCACAAATACGTGTGTGATACTTTGGAAATGGGCACATTTTCATTTGGCTTTCCTCAGCTTTACTTTAAGTTACCCCACTTTGAACTCACCACATTATTTTAAGAATGTAAACAACTCCTTGAGTCATCGAAACTTCCCTCATACCCAGACACAATACTGAGGGCATGTCTGTTTTGTCTTTATTGGTAGCTACAGCCCTGGATCATTCATAAAAGATATGATAGCTTGTTTTTGAAAGCTGCAGTTTCAGAGGGTTAAGT
Organism: Cephalopholis sonnerati; assembly: GCA_019142605.1. Taxonomy (NCBI): domain Eukaryota; kingdom Metazoa; phylum Chordata; class Actinopteri; order Perciformes; family Serranidae; genus Cephalopholis; species Cephalopholis sonnerati. Next base: position 254,677 of record JAGQAX010000065.1, read on the forward strand.
GTCGGTCTAATGTGTCTCAAACATTTTTACACTTTGATTGCACACTCGCTGACTGACTGTCAGTGTTTAGACTCATCACTTCCTGTGTGGAGATTTCCCATTTCATTTTGGACAAACAAGGGGAATCCAGAACCTTCTCAGTGGGGAAGGGATGCTCTGCTCGGCTGCACACACACTGCCTGAAGGAGGCTGATAAGAAAACTGGCCAGTAGTTTGGCTCCTGTAGTGGGGCTGTCTGTGTTCCACATGGTCAAAGTTCAGGACCCCTGCCCATTCAAAACACAGAGGTCCAGGGGACAGAAGCTCGTGAAGAAACCCCAAGTTCACCCCAAATCATGAAAACGTGTTTTTTTCTCTTACTTGTGGTGCTATTTATTAATCTGGATTGTTCAGGTGTGAGTTGCAGAGTGTTGAAGATATCAGCTGTAGAGATGTCTGCCCCCTCTCCAATATAATGGAGCGAGATGACACTCAGCTTGTGGTGCTCAAAGCGCCAAAAAATACATCTGGAAAACTAAATGTGTGTTTCCAGAAATCATGACCTGGTTACTCAAGATAATCCACAGACCTTGTTGTGAGCTGTTTCATGCAGGAACTATTTTTTTTCCACTGAACTACATCTGCCAACCATATTACCGCCAAGGGTATTTAGTGTAGGCTGGGACACACTCGCTGACCCCATGGGAGCTGTGAGATGTGATGTATGCACAACTAGAGCTGCGATGTTGGAGGGTTACAGCAGACGTGGTTAGAAATAAAGGCATGGTGCCCACTCAGGTGCTCTTGAGGTGCCCTCGGCCTGTCACGAGTTTTTGGGGAAGCTCGAATAGATGGCGGCCGATATATAAGAGAACAATTTGATATCGAGAACATTTGGTCATGGAATTTTTTTGAAGAACTTTTCAATAACAATTGCAGAATTGTAATATATTCCATCCCACGGCCGACTGCAGACGCCTCAGTGAAACCAATCAATCATCTCCATGTTGTTTGATAGTGCGCCTGTTATTGACTCTTACGGCAACTGCAGACCAGATTTTTCTGTGCATGTGTTGTACCCCAAGGATACGACGCAGTACGACCACTGTGGCTCCTCCCCTGAATTTACTGCTAGCTAGCAATACAGCTCAGTCGAGGCGAACACGTCACACTGTCACGAACATGAGCCTCTTGTCCATGAGCAGTGTTGGGCAAGTTGGATAAAATATATTACATATTATTAGTTATCTTCATTTGACAGCCATAAATAACTTTACAATATTACTCTCTGTGTAGAGTAATAAGTTACTTATAACACTACTTTGCATTACTTTCACCAAAATGACCCTAGAGGAACAACGCGGCATTGTAAAATGGACTACTGTCATGTTGTTTCACAGCAGTTATTTAATCCCGGTGTGTTGGTCAGTTACATCAGCACCAGTGACAGGGTTAATACGAAGGGACGGTCAGCATTGCTCCACCACTGAAGGGAATGTAAAGAGAAAAACATCCAACATACTAACGGACATTTGATGGCATCACCCTGATGTGTTAAAGGATAAGTCCGGTATTTTGCACTTTGAGCCCCATTCCTGGTTGTTTAGGATGAAATAGAGCCACAGTTTGCTACGATTTTTATGTGGGAACATCAAGGAACACCACTGACCACTGGGTGAGTTTCATGGCTTTGAAAACCAACGTTTAAGGTGGTTTTAGGACAGATTTACACATGGCCATAGACAGCATTGTTAAGCCAGGCAGGGGAAAGACAAATTCTCTCATATTCTCAGAGAAGAAGCAATCGTCAAGATTTTGGTCTTAACCACTCTATTTCATCATAAACAACCAGGAATGGGGCTCAAAGTGCAAAATACTGGACTTCTCCTTTAATCACCACAACGAGGAAAAAACAAAATGGAACCCGTTTTCTTATCCTCACTGCTTTCAAGCAGGCTTAAGACCAGGGGTGTCCAACACAAGGCCCAGGGGCCAGAACCAACCCCGCCAAAGGGTCCAGTCCAGCCCACTGGATGGCCCTGCACACCTAATAGTGATGCACTTGTGAAGGCTGAGAGGTGCCAGGTTTCAGGAGAAAGTTTAACAGCGAGTGGCTTAATTTATGTTAAATGCTGCTCTAGAGGCTTTTTCACCCTGACCAGTGTACAGTTCTTTTCTTTCACTTTAATTTGGTGTGGTGACGTCAGAGTTACGACACAGGAGTGTAAATGTATGTAAAATTGCACATGTAATGACAGCGAGCAGTCGACTGAGTGAATGCGGAAACACTGAGAAACATTATTGATATTGCATTTATTCTTCTGAAGACGTTACAGGCTGTTTGTCATCGGTTTTGTAAATGGATTTGCTTTTTTTTTTAAGTATTTCTTTAAACAAAAAAGGGGAAAAATTTGGAAGTGTCTGCTATGTATAGGATATCAGGCAATGGTTTTACCGCTCCGGCCAAGCTGCGATCAAATCAGGCTGTATGTAACTAAGATGAGTTTGACACCCCTGCTTTAGACGCAAAAGAAGCATCACCCAGATGTGCCGATATTGTTATGACATGACAAGACACAACAACCTTCCTGGGATTTTTTTGTATTTGGTGGTGCACTGGTGGCAGTGGTGTGGTGTGGATAAATGGAAAAGGAAAACAACAGTTTATTTTGGGTGGCGACACTTTAGGTGACATTGTAAATGTCCTGTTGGTAACTCATTACATTTCTTCATTACTGCTAAAAAGTTGGCTTTTTTTGTTTGTTTTTTTTTAAATAACAGTGTCCATGAGTAGATGTAGCCTCATCTGTGCTGTGATGCGATTGGTGTGTGTAGTTCAGTGGAAAGAAAATAGCGTCGACATGAAACTGCTCACAAGTTCTCTGGATTATCTTGAAATCTGGAAAGAGAAATTGCTGTTGAGTTTTTCAAATATATATATATATTTTTTGTGTTTTGAGCGCCACAAGCTGAGTGCAATCTAGTTCCATTATACTGCAGAGAAGGCAGACATCTCTGTAGCTGATACCGCCAACGCTCTGCAGCTCACAGCAGAACAATCACTACTGATAAACAGCACTACAGGTAAGAAGAAAAATATGTATTTTGATTTTGGTTTGAACTGTCAAAAACTGTTGATGTGATTCTCTTGACTTTTCTAATACACACACACACACACACACACAGATGGCTGCCGTGTTGAAACCAGCAGTAAATGAGAACAGTGTGAGGTGGCAGCCTTTACGTTCTCCGTTTGGGCTGCTCACCCTGGAGTATATAAAACACTGCTTTGTTTCTCGCTGTGGACCGACTGAGTGTTGTTTCTGGGCGGCTTGAAGTAAATCTGAACCTCAGCATGTCAAACAAAGCATCAGATGTTGTGTCTTTGTTCAACCTCACTGTGAAGTCAAACCAGATTGTGGAGTCCTGCACCCCGTTATAAGTTTAACCTCTGATTTTGTTTTTCTCTCATTCATAAAGCTGCAGGGAGCCTCAGCTCTGACAGCATGTGAAGACTTTGTGGTAAAAAACTTACTGACTGAGGAAAAACTATACGTGACTTGTACTTGAATGCAACACACTGGCACGTCTATAATCTTTAATGAGTGTAGTGCAGCCTCTGAGATGATCATACAGTTGAACCAACACCTCTTTTACACATATTGTGTGTGAGGGGATTTATGTATATGTGTATGCATTATGTTTTTAACCTATTAATGCCCACACTGAGAAAAAAGCAAAAATCAAAATCAAACGTACACACCACGTGCTGTTGTAATGCTCATAATCTGTTAGTATACCAACATATATCAGTGTGTTACCCTGGAATTAATTGTGTTCCCAGTGCTTGTATTACTGCCACATATTTATTCTACATATTCACCTGTTCACAGTTCTTTGTAAACATTTTAGAAATGGTGATTAATCATACTTTTTTTCGTCAAATATGAAATGAAATAACGTTAGATATGGTATTAACAACAGTGAATATTCATCCTTTCTAGTTTTATCAAAATAAATTGTTAATTTATCATGTTAGCATCACTGCCATTATCTTAAAAGGACAATTCAACCATTTGGTTGAGCATGGCTTTAGACAATAAAAATAAATGAAAAAATCATTCATTTACTGTAACTGCTCATCCTGTTGGGAGTCACAGGGGGGCTGGAGCCTGTACCTCAGGAGACAGACAACCATTCATGCTCACATTCACACCAATGAAGAGTCACTCGTTAACCTAACCTGCATGGCGACGGACTGTGGGAGGAAGCCGGAGTACCTGCAGAAAACCCACGCTGACATGGGGAGAACATGCAAACTCCATCCTGGGTTTGAACCAGGAACCCTCTTGGTGTGATGCGACGATTCTAACCACTGCACCACCGTGCCGCCTGTAATAGTACTTATTATTTTACCATATATATATATATGTGTGTGTGTGTGTGTGTGTGTGTATCATGGATAACATTAAATGTATCATTTAATGCTAACAAATGATGAGCAGTTTTTTTTTGTTTGTTCTTATTTTGTAGCAGATAATCCATTTTAACTACATCAGTTTAGCTTCACTACTTTCACCATAAACAGACAAATAAACCGTTCAGTTTTTAAAAACTCTATTAGACTTTTATTTTTTGTATAAAATTAGAAAAATCTGTTCAGTAAGACCTCTGAAACTAAAACATGTCAAAAAAATATGCCTGTCTTTAAAAATCCCACCGCACAGAGCCCTCGGGTCTGGAGCAACTTTTTTTTTTTTTTGTTAGGAACTTCCTGTTGGAGGTGAACTGAAAAGACATGCTATTTAAAGACACATCAACATCTCATGGATTTCTTTCTGTATCATACCTAAACCACATGGTAGAGATAACTCAATCAGGTTAGGGTTAACACATTTTTCATGAAGGTAACAATGACTCAAAATGTCCTCTACCAATTAGTTAAGCAGGACGTTAAAGGGATATTTGTTTTTTTATTTTACTTAGTTTTCTGTATGTTTAATTCTAATTTAATTCATTTATTGTTTTTTTGCATTTATATTTGTAAAACTCCTATTCCAGAAAGTTGGGTCACTGTTTAAAACATACATAAAACAACGCAATAATTTGCAAATACAGTGGGGAAAAATAACTATTGATGGCTGACCAATTTTTTTTTTTTTTCATTAACCATATTTCCAATACAGCTGTTCACATGAAATTTAGACCATACATTGTGTTAACTCAATAAAACCACACAGATAAAGAAATCCTAATATTTCAATCAATAAAAATGATGTGAAATAAAGTTAAAATAACACAAAAACAAAAAGGATCGAACACGCTAACTTCATTTTATTTTTTTTTAACACTTGGAGAAGCCTTTGTTTACAACACCAGCTACAACACACTTCCTGTGTGAAGACACTGATCTCTCTCAGACAGTCTTTAAATCTTGAAGATTTTGGGGGCCTGTCAGTACCATTGTTCGAGGCTTCAGCCCCAAATGTTTTATGAAACGCATCAGATCTAAATAGGCTGTATATGTTTTTTAAAAAATATAAATAGGCCTAATATTCATTTTTTTAAAAAGGCCCAGACCTGTGCAATAACACAGGAAAAAGCAAAATGTTTTTAATATTTGGAGAAGCCTTTGTTCACAGCACCAGCTACACCTCTGTATGAGGACACTGATCTCTCTCAGATGGATTTTGGCCCACTCTTGATAAAAAAAAAAAAAACTTTCAAAACTTGAACAAGTTACTGGGTGTTATTTAGGGTAGATAAGATACCTGAGTGCATAAAAAGGCATCAAAATAGAGCTTGTTCATTGAGGAAAAATTCCCAGGGGAGGATCCCCCAGCAGTCGTCCAGGCTGAAACACTTACTGAGTGTTGTTTAAAGAAAAGGTGATGTCACACAGTGGTAAATTTACCCATCAAATACTCTGTCTTTGTACTGTATTCAACTGAACATAGGTCATAAAGGATTTGCAGATCGTTGCATTTTGTTTTTATTTACACTTTTTTGGAATCAGCCTTGTAATTTCCTGTGCGACACCTCTGTGCTCTGCACCTTTGCAGTTTGTCTATTTCTTCCATGTCTGTCTTTGCTTTGCTCTGTTTTACGTATACAAATGTATTTCTAACGCTGTTTTTGAAAAGTCCTGTATAAATAAAGTTATTTTTGAGCACAACAGCGTGGGATCTCAGATTTGGTGAGTATGGTATCAAGCTTAGCAGTTATGCAGTTATTCATCTGTATACTAATCTATTCTCACCAACACCTCTTGGATGTATATATTTATTCAACATAGTGCACATAACTTTACATTTTTCTTTTGTTTATTTTTATTCTTGTTTTTATTTTATTGATGTATATATTGTAGTGACTATTTCAGCAGAATACATATTATATATTTCTGAATGTAACACTAGTTTATAAAGTGTAATGTAGCATGATGCACATATTTGTGTATTTTTACACACTTACAGACTCAGCACAGTGAACATGTTTTTATTCTTCATATCTGAAATACCAGTGTTAAACATTGTAGCATAATGCACATTTTGTATTTCTGTTTCTATTTTATTTTATGTATTACTTCATGTTTACATAATTTAATTTCATACTGTTATCCTTACTTCTTATAATTCTCTATTCTTTACATCAGAGTGACTGTAATAAATCATAATTTGCCCTCAGGGATCAGTGAAGTATTTCTGATTCTGGTTTGACTCTTGACTCTTGGTCATCACTTACTGTCAGGATTTCTTATCACAGTGGTTCTCAAACTGTGTGCCGTGATGTCAGTCCAGATGTGCCGTGGGATTTTGTGATAACCACACATTATGGCAGTATTAAACTGGACCTGAACAAAAAGTTATAATGAATTTTTGACTGACTCTATCAGTGTGTTGTGAGCACCCTCATTTCCTCATAAAGAGGCAAACTCCACTGCTAAAAAATGTTATTTAATTGAATTTAATTTAGAAAAATCTTCATGGGAACCTATTTGTTGCCATCCACGCATGGGAATTTTAAATGTGTGTGACACATTAAAAGCCCTGACTGGCAGCCAGTGTGAGGGATGAGAACAATTAAAAGGAGAAAGCTGTGAGAGGGACGATGGATCGCTGTATTGTACGAAGCAACCAAAAGAATAGAGAAAAAAAAACAAGTAGACAGTATAACAAAAGTTACCTGTCTTGTTTTTTCTTATTTGTGTTGTCTGATGTCATGATGAGAGTGATAACACACGTTATAGAAGCTGTCGTGCACAGATATAAACACAGGTGTGCCCTTTGGTGTGCCTCACGCACAACAAGCTTGAAAACCACTGCCTTATAGGAACCCTGTTTTTATGTCTGTGTTGCTGGTGCTGAGAGTGTCAGCCAAGAGAGCCACACCTGGGCCCATCATGTGCTGTGGTGTAAATACCTCCTCGTCAGTCTCGTTCAACCTGAAGAAAGCTCTGGGTTCTTCACCTTTGTTATTCACATACACTGCCACACACCCACACCTGCATTTCATCACTGATTTACCAACAGTACATGTTGTATTGTTTGAATTATCTCGTGTTTTTGTTAAGAAATTATTGTTCTTGTAGCTGGCTCATTTGGTCTCCCTGTCATGTCACAGCTTTGGAGCCGGGCTGTGACAGTCTGGAGTTGCAAACATAAAAAATGACTGCTATTATTATTAGTCGTATTTCTACTATTATTATACACATACAACTATTATTGTCACATACATATACTGTCATATACTAATATTTACTTGTAACAAATAAGCTACCAAAATACTGTTATTATTCTATTATTTCTTATATTGTTACTAATACGAATAATGTTATCATAGCTGTTGTCATGACTGTCTGTCCTGCATGTCTCTCTGTCTCTGTCTCTCTTTATGTCTCATTGTGTCATATGGATTACTGTTGATTTATTATGTTGATCTGTTCTGTACGACATCTATTGCACGTCTGTCCATCCTGGAGGAGGGATCCCTCCTCAGTTGCTCTTCCTCAGGTTTTAAGGGTTTTTTGGGGGGGGAGTTTTTCCTGCTGTGAGGGTCCAAAGGACAGAGGGATGTCGTCTGCTGTAAAGCCCTCTGAGGCAAATTGTGATTTGTGATATTGGGCTTTATAAATGAATTGAATTGAATTGAATAATTCAGGCAGAAATTAAGCAAAAGATGTGGAGTAGCTGATGAACTCAGCTCTATTTAAAGGCTGAATTATTTGTCAGTTAATGTTTTTTGTCAGCAAACAGTGTGGATGAGTTGAATATTCACTTTGAAAATGAAATGACATTAATTTTAGGCTGGATAACCAAAAAAACAATCTAGTTCTGAATGTTTCAAAGACAAAAGATATTGTTTTTGCTCAGGGGCAGCAGTAGCTCAGTTATGGGGACTTTGGCTGGGAACCAGAGGGTCGCTAGTTCAAGTCCACCATACGGACCAAATATGGAGGGTGGACTGGTGGCTGGAGAGATGCCAGTTTGCCTCCTGGGCACTGCCAAGGTGCCCTTGAAGAAAGCACCGAACCCCCAGCTACTCGGGGCACCCATCCATGGGCAGTCCCCTCACTCTGACATCTCTCCATTTAATGCATGTGTAGGGTCCTGTTTGTGCATGTGTGTGTATTTGGGGCCTGTGTGTATATGACAACAGAGTGAAAACAAATTAATTAATAAGGTATATCTTCTTCTTCTAAAGCCAGAGAGCCACGTATGCATCTATGAACTGTATGAACTTCTTGAGGTCACCCTTGATGACGACTATCAGCAGAAGCAGACTGACAAAATAACTGAAAAAACAAGGAGAGGAATATCTGTCCTTACATCAAATACCACTTTGCAGATTACACAAGTCTGTAAATGATCTCATCTTAACTACTGCGCAGTGATCTGTTCAGGCGCTGTGAATAAAAAGCTGTACAAGCTTCAGTTAGTGCCGAACAGAGCGGCTCGTCTTACACTGAAGTGTTCCATAAAAGAAAGTAAAGACGTTCCATGTGAAGCGTCCCCCTCCTCCTCAGAGACACCACAGTGAGGTTTCATAGCTTGATGGCCTGACACGGCTAATTTGATAGCTTCCACTGTTCTGGACTCTTTGGCTCGGATCCCTCAGAGGAACAATTGGTCCAATTTACATGTCAAACTTCACCACAGTTGAACCTGACACCAGTGCAGACGTTCTTCGCCTCAGAGCGCAAGTCCTCTGATTGCTGCCATTTTGTTGACATTAAGTTTGGTCACAATCGTCCCGATATAAATGCTGGTTTTGCTCCAAGTCTGAGTCACGGGAACGTTGAACCTGGTTTTATCTGGCAATGAGCTGTGTCCTTCTGGGGCCTGAACGCAGCGTTTAATGTCCTGAGTCATTATTATAATGCTGCAGAAAAATGAACTAAAAGTAACATTTATTCATAAAGAGTAAAAACTGAACTGTTTTAAATGCAGCAGTTTATTTTTGGCCAAATTTTAAATGGGACATAGAATAAAGTGATTTTAATAAAATATCACTATAGCTCAAATTTGGTTATGCGTTTTTTTTTTTTTTCCTGACAGAACAATTCAAAGCATATGGTGTGTTTAGGGACTGTTGGAAGTCTGAAAATCCAATGATAATTTCTGTTTTTACAGTTTCTGACTATAATAAATGAATGGTGTCATTTTGGTAATCCAAACCTGCCGGTGGGTTTGGATCACTCGAGCTGAAATGCAAAGACTGAGTCTCTCCCCACTGCTTTAAAAATGATTTGACATGCCTCCCCTTTTGTGAACCCCCCCTTATTCACTGTGAGGGTCTGAGGACAGAGGGCTGTCGTATGTCGTGAAGCTCTCTGAGGTGAACTGTGATTTATGATTTTGGGCTTTATAAATAAAATAAAATTGAACCGACACATGTAGCTCAAAGCATTTGGCAATTAGTCATAGATACCACTGTTAGTACACAGTATGTATGTGTGTGTGTGTAAATTAGTCTGTGTGTGTGTGTGTGCAGGGGTATATATACTGTAAACATGTATTCATATAGAGGAAGATGTATAAAGGTTCACATTTTTGTTAAATTGTATGTTTTTATTTATTTATTTGTCTGAGCTGTGTCAGGTGGAGTGGAGCGATGTTAGCGATGTAATTGTATTTATACAGTTATCAACCACACATCAGCATGTGTTGGACTAGCCGCCCGCAGCAACGTGCCAACAAGAAACTACATTATTTATTGTTGTTACCAGATTAAATCACCAAGTCTGTTTGTTTTGACTGAGTGAGGGGCGAAGTTGGTGATTTAGGGGTATGTATTTCTGCATGTATCTATATTATGTTTCTTAACCCTTTAATGTCCACACCAATGGATTTTTTTTTTATTTGCATTTTTTTTCCCTTGGGGCAATAATAAATTTTATATATATATATTTTTTTATCTACAAACACAACAGTGTCAGGCAACGGTGTTGAAATAAAGCTGAAAATTAAAGCTCGCAAACATCAGCTAAAAAAAAAGGCTTTGTCAGAACAAAGTTAACCAAAATGGAGTCCAGGTGTTAAAGAGCAATGGTTTTAACAGGCCTTGGTCATCAAGACAACATGATGATGAAAAGCAAACAATATCTTGGATCTTTCACAGTGGATCAGGATCAGCAGGACCACAACAACAAAACATAAAAAGCTATCCAGCAGAGAAAGTCATGCAGCGCTGCAGCAGAGATCAAACAGCCGTGCAGGGAATTTGACATTTATAGGAGACAAATTTCGGAATCAGCTGGGTGAACTGGTTCCTGCTGGGACAAACCATCAAGACAACAAAAGGCTTTTAGAGACCAAAACTGTCAGTTAACAGGATCCAGTCCTCCTGCTTTTTATTTCTCTCTTAAAAAAACACAGAACTGTATTTGTGTGCATTACCCACTTGTTTATTAAATGTGCTGAACCCCTGCACAGCTGTTCATATTTTCCATCTAACACATCTCCATGCCCCCCTCAGAGACACCACAGTGAGGTTTCATAGCTTGACGGCCTCTCATGGCTAATTTGATAGCTTCCACTGTTCTGGACTCTTTGGCTCGGATCCCTCAGAGGAACAATTGGTCCAATTTACATGTCAAACTTTACCACAATTTAACCTGACACCAGTGCAGATGTTCTTTGATTGCTGCCATTTTGTTGAAAGTACTAAACTTTGGTCCAGAATCATCCCGTTGTAAATGTTGGTTTGGCTCCGAGCCGTCATCGCTGAGACTGAGGGAGGTATTGTAAGAATACTGAACCTGGTTTTATCTGGTAATGTGCTGCGTTTCCATGCAGCATTTAATGTCCTGAGTCTAATAATGATGCTGCAGCACGTTAAGCTCAAGGTGAAGCAAACTTATGACAACTGAACTCAGTGTTTAGGATTTAGGGGGGATATATTGGTAGATAAACTGTCTCATGACCTGAAAATAAGAATTGTTGTGTTCTCCTTACCTTGGAATGAGCCTTCCATATCTAAACTGGGAGCAGGTCTTCAGGTACATGTTGCCATGTTGCATCACTATGTTTCTACAGTGCACCAGAACTAATAAAAAAATACTGGCTCAACATCGGGCCATTTGCATTTTCACATTGGCCACATTGGTAAAAAGTTCAGCTGCAACAAGCAGCGCCGCAGTTACACCAATATGTAACATGAAACAAATATTCAGTGTTTCTACTGGTTTTAATCACCTGGTCTGTTTGTTTTGGAGAGAAAGAGACCTCTGCGGATAATTCAGCTTCCAGTGAAATCTTCGTGAACATCTGGATCTTATGTTATCGGAGAAAAAAGTTGACTACACATTAGCATGTGTTGGACTAGCCACCCACAGCAACGTGCCAAAGTGCATGAGAAATACATGGATATTTAACAAGAATCTGTTACTCACTGTTTTTACCAGTTTAAATCACCCGGTCTGTTTGTTTTGGAGAGAGAGAGAGAGACCTCTAAGGACAAGGTCATGGTAAAAACCTCCTGAACGGCACATATTAAGCGTACAATAGCGCACAATAACATGCTGTGGGTGAGCCGCCCGTCTCAAACAGTGTCACAGATGCACTGATTTGTAACATGAAACTGCTTTATTCAGTGTGTTTAGCAGTTTTAATCATCTAGTATGTTTAATGAAAAAATAAAAATAAATAAAATAAGCACTGATGATATCAAGACAAGGAAGCTTCTCACAGTGCACCCTGAGACTGTACACTAAGCATAGCGAGGGGGCCGAGGACTGGAAAGTGTCAGAGCCATTGTCCAGGACGAAACAACCAAGATCCAGGAATACATCAGGAAGATGGCCCCCAAAGATGAGCTGCTAAGTGAATGCCTCAGGCAGCAGAAACCTGAGAATGCAGAAGAGGAGGATGAACCATCATGGAGGGATCAGCCCCTGCACGGCATGTACCACCAACAGATTGGCCGACATCAAGAAATGCTACCAGTGGCTGGAAAAGGCCGGACTGAAAGACAGCATGGAAACACTAATCATGGCAGCACAGGAACAGACACTTAGTACAAGATCAATAGAAGCAGGGGTCTACCACAGCAGACAGGACCCCAGGTGCAGGCTGTGCAAAGATGCTCCTGAGACAGTTCAGCACATAACAGCAGGGTGCAAGATGCAGGCAGGTTTGATCGTTACAGTGATAAAGCAGATAAAGTAGACTGTCCTATAAAGCTGTTTTCAGCCCAGTAAAGGAAAAACAACTCAAAGCATGGGATCATAGATTCAAGGTATGAAGCCAGAAGCCAAAAACCAATACAGCATCTCAGTTTTATAGCATACGAGAAACATTATCAAGCTGACAAGTCTGTGACTGCGTCTTCCTGTACGCACACACTCAACTATTTATTCCTCAGCCAGGATTATCTTAACCCAGACTCTCAATTATCATTCCACATTACCAGAACAGACGGCAGATAATCGATAACAGATATGCCTTTCACGTCCTGGGAACAGTTGCTTCACTTCTGTTAACACACAAACACACAGATTTGGTGGAGGTCAGGTCAGGTCAGGTCATCTGCACTACAGTAGTCATGAAATAAACACTGATGCGGCGTTCTGCATCACCTGTCAGGCTTCATTTTGCAATAATGACTCAGTCGCTGTACATTTTCCCTCGCATATTAATTACAATGATATGTCAAAGGTAGTTTCTGACAATTTCATCCCCCCTGCTGATTTGTCTCTTCAAGTAAACACTTTAAGTGACTCCTCACTGCCTGCTCTACCTGTTGTTTTTTTACACAGCCAGTCAACCCGGTCTCATTCCGAAGTCGGCGAATACCAGCGCTTGGGCAGTGACCTCCGCATCACACAGACAAAAAAACCCATCCTGTCATGTCGGCATGATACACAGCCAGGTGTGTCGGTGTTTAACTGCACTCAACAGTGTCAGGAGGACACGTGGACGGACATTAACAGACTTATTGCTACCTCAAGCCATGAGGATGATGATTGGGTCCGACAATCACTACCTTCAGCCCGGGAGGCCAGTGTTCATTTCCTGTATGAATGTAAAGCCAAATCCTGTTATTCATTTTGCCTAAACCTAACCATATGCATGTGTGGACGACGCATAACAACGTGTGTTTGTTGCTGAGAGGAAAAAACATCAACGCACAACATGTTCTGAGTCTGACCTCGTCACATATCGACACGCGGCCATAGATCTTCCACATCGGGATACGGCACGTAAGGGACCCTGGGTGTGTTGGTTGACGACGTTCTGGGACGCCGTGTCAACTTCAGTGTGTTACATGCATTGTCTCTTTTCTAAATACACTTTCATTTTCACAGGAAATTTACCGTTTTCCAAACAGTCTTTTCTTCCTTCGACAACAAAAGCACACGGTAACTCTCAGGAAAAAATAACAGAGTTTGGTTTTACAATCTTACAGAAGGTGAACACAGATGAAAGTCAATGGTAGTGGACCCATCCAACACCCGTCCCGCCCTTCTCAGACTTCCAATTCCTTAACTTTTGTTGTTGTCCAACAACGTTTCCCCCTGACACCACCAGCTGCTGTTAAACAGTAATGGTGACCGGTCGTGTATCGGCAGACGTGAAAGGACGGCTTTTTTCGTCAGTGTCTGACACTGGAAGTCACTATGACCAAGTGCCATTTATATTTGAGCTTGTTTATTTTGAAAGAGACTGTATGCAAACTGGGCGGCACAGTGGTGTAGTGGCAGTGTCCCTCCCAGGAGGGAGCCCTTCTGTGTGGAGTTTGCATGTTCTCCCTGTGTCAGCGTGGGTTTTCTCCAGGTACTCCAGCTTCCTCCCACAGTCCAAAGACATGCAGGTTAACTGGTGACTCTAAATTGTCCGTAGGTGTGAATGTGAGTGTGAATGGTTGTCTGTCTCTATGTGTCAGCCCTGTGATAGTCTGGTGACCTGTCCAGGGTGAACCCTGCCTCTCGGACAACGTCAGCTGGGATAGGCTCCAGCCCCCCCAAGACCCTCAAGAGGATAGGGTAAGACTCAGGGTACCTTTCTCGTCATATGATAATTTGGAAAGTCCACAACCAAGCAGCAATATGTGACGAGGTCAGGGGGAGAATGTGTTGGTAGCCTACATGTGTGGCCCCATTTAGAGCACTGCTTATCTGGATTTCTTGAAAAGTTTGTATCCGAATCAGGGCGATCCAATCAAATGTTGCTTTGAAGATTTGACACAAAAGTAGGATGGATCAGCTGAAACATGAGACTGAAACATGAGACTTAATTCTGATGCAGATTAATATTTTTTCAACAGTTTAGCCTTGGATTTAGCATCAACCAGAATCAACAACCTGGGCTGAGATTGCAACAGTCTCAAAAATTGGAACAAGGTTTCTGCAAGTCAAAATGCAGATAAAGTCCTTGACATTTCCTGATGAATGTTAAGTCCAGTGTTCACTCTCATTTTAGCTCCAGTTTGGTCTCTACAGACTCCTGAACAAAATATTTGGCTCTTTAGCTGCCAGATGTTTCACCGTCTTCACCAGTTAACACTCAGTTTGTTTACATGCACAGTTAAATCGAGCTACAGTTACAGCTCAACTAGGCCATTTAATTGGACCACTGTCCTTGTCTCAGTAAACAAGCACTGGAGGGGAATCGATTCATTGACTGAAGTATGCCCGACTCTGCCATGATAGGTGGAGATATGCCCCCTTTCAGCTTATAAGAATTAGACCTTTTTCCGGTTGACCTATTTCGTCACAGACCAAACAATCGAGCGTTGTCCAGCTTTTCTTTCTTTTTGAACAGATCATCATTCAGTGTTTTCCTCTCATTCATTTATTTTATTTAACTCTTTCAGCTGACATGAACTGTGTCTCCTCATCCGTCTAGGAATGCACGGCTCTGGATGTAGGTTTCACCGTGTTGTTACCAGCTTCTTCTTCTGTGATGCATTTAATGCTATTCATCATCAGAAACTGTGGAGCATATGCAGAGCGTCTAGACCAGTTTGGGTCCGACTGACTGTATACAAGCAGGAGTAATTCGACTCCCAGACGCATTATCTGGGTGTGTTGGTTCAACTTTGAGAATCTTGATTTAGTACAATGTCAGTCAGTGTTTACACATACTTTAAAAGTCTGGTTTTAGTCAGACTGACAAAATGAATCCATTTTCTCTAATGTCATGTCAACAAACTGACGAACTGTATCTGTTTGGTGCTGACCTGATATTGGACAGTACAGAGCTGCACAACAGGTGATTATTCTCCCCACATTTGATTCTATGCGTGACCTCTTTCACATCACAGTAATTGCTGTTAGTCTTTGTATGTTGTGTTGTCCATGGAGAGGAGGGCGGCTGATTTTATTGAAGCCAGTAAAGGCAAACAGATCAGTTGGTTCCAGCAAATTAAATCTGAACCTCAAACCCGAGTCATTTCTCTTCATCATGCTCTCAGTAGCTCTTGCTTTTGGAGAAAACATTTTTCTCAGAACTTGGAATAATAAACAGAGGTCAGACAAGGGAAAGACTGAATGAGCATGTCGACAGGACAGGAAGTGTGCACGCCAAGAAACAGACTTTGAAGGTCCAGAACAGTGAAGTGGAGATGATAAACGGCCCTGAAGGGTACGATCACATCTCCAGCTTTCTACTGATTACTCCGACACTACAAACACTGACTTTATTGTTTTTCATATGTATGTCACAAATAAAACATGGCTTGTAAAATAAAGTTTACTCAATAGACAGGCTTTGAATAAAATATTAAGTTGGGGGAGGTCGAGGGTGTGTTTTTTTGTTTTTTTTTTTAATTCCTCAAACCACGCTGCACTTCTCTCAGTAGAGGGACACGTTCAGCAGATATTAAAGTAAAGTTATGTAACTTTTGCTTTATTTCAACAACTAGCTGACAAATTTCAAATTATGTAAATTTAACTTCTTCACATACCGTGAGATAAGAGATTATGGACTTCATGCTGCGGCATTGTTTTAAATACTCTTAATATTCTTATCCAGCTGTGCTGAATGAAAAATCCCACTTGATCATAAATAACTTATTAGCATGGGTAATGCCCCCTAAACACTATCTGAGGCCAGGTGTTGTGCAAAGATTCTGACACAAAGATGCCACCCAAAAGGATGTAAGAGTATTAATTTCTGCAGTAGTGAATTCAACATACTGTTAAATAAACTTAAACAAAGTAAATGTGATTTTCCAGAGCGTCAGCAGTGATGTTACAGGAATATTAAAAAAACAGCAATGGCAAATCATCTGTGATGCTGTACATGTTGGTCAGCAGCAGTGGTAGAGGAAGTATTTACATGCTTTAAATCCAAGTAAATGTACTGACACTACACTGTAAAAATACTCTGTTACTGGTAAAAGTCCTGCATTAAAAATGTATGTGCAAGTATAGTCAGTCACTCAAAATGTATTTAAGTTTTAAAAGTACTTAATGCAGAATAAAATCAAACCAATTTAGTAAATTAAATAAACTAATAACGCAGCAAGTCCTCGTATTTGAGAAACTGGAAATGTTTGAGCATTAAAAATGACTTTAATGATCATCACAATAGCTGCTATTTAATGTGGGGTTTTTTTTTTTTTGCCTTTAATCAAGAGGACAGTTGTTAGCGTGAAGCGTGGAGAGAGAGGGGAGGCACAAAATGCAGCAAAGGGCTGTAGGTTAGAATTGAATCAACAGTTGCTGCAGCAAGGACAAGGCCTTGCAAAGGACAAACCCTGCTAATTAATGTTTTAATCAATTGACTAATCGTCAATTGTACTTGTACATTTTTATATGGTTTGTGTGCAAAAATCTTAATTTGTAGGGTAGTAAATAAAGTTATTAAATAATTGGGGTGGAAGTAAAAAAAGTGGCACGAGATTAAAATTCTCAAAAACAGTAAAAGTAACCTTAGATTTGTATTTAAGTGCAGTGCTTGAATAAATGTAGTTAGTTACACTCCACTGTTCAGCAGAGGGCAAAAAGGAACTGACACTACAATAATTAGGATCAGTTGACTAAGTATAGTGGTATTTCTTTAATCCTGAAATTAAATCAAATTATTAAAATTACTCTTGAACATGTAATAATCTAAATTTGATTGTATGATATTTGTGCATTTTTTTATGTTGCTCAAATTTAAGTCTTTTGTTTCCTAGAGTTGGACAAAAGACAGGAAGTGTGAAAGCTCGATGTTTTCTCGTTTCTTGGTCACAGTGTTCTCGACTAGTTGTAAAATTATCCCTACCCAAAGAGGAGAACAAACATAAGAAAACACTCCAGAAATCCCAGAAGTCAGTGGGTACGAACAAAAACAAGAAAAAAAATTGTTCATATATTGTGCCCTGCATGCAGCCCCATGTTCAGAGGTTCATACCATCCTATTATGACTGACTCCACGTTTAAGCTTTCATCATTTATTCCCCACCTGGTATCTATCCTTTATGGAGTTCTGCAGGATGAAAAGAAGACATTTTTTCACTTAAGAGCAAAACTGGAAAAAGATTGAAATATCCAGACTGCAGAGAAACAATGAAATTATAGTTTAAAGATGAATAAAAGTTCTATTAATGTCAGACGCCGTCTAATGTAATTTTAAAAAAGTACACAGGTCGCACGTCTCCAGACTGAAAGTGAGTAAAATGGTTCCCCTTTGTTTTTATTCTGTGTTTAAAGTACCAATCTGATAAATCACAAATGATTTGCAAATCCTTTTCAGAGGTACAGCGAGGGAAATAAGTACTTAACATGTGAAATATTTTTTTCATGAAACATATTTCCAACACAGCAATTCCCATGATGTTTCGACCGGACACGGAGATTAACTCAGTTAAACTACGCAGAGTCCAAAAATCATAACAACTCAATCTGTAAGAGTTATGTGCAATAAATTGGACTAACACAGGAGGAAAGGATGTAACACGTTAACTGAAATTTATTGATACTTGGAGAGGCCTTTGTGAGTGAGAGTGGGCCAAAACCTCGTCTGAGCACTGAGAGAGATCAGTGTCTTCATACAGGAAGTGTCTCTTGGCTGGTGTTGTAAACAGTCTTTAAATCTTGAAGATTTTGGGGGCCTGCAGTGCCACAGTTGGGCCTGGGCGTTTGAGGCTTCAGCCTGAATGTTTTATGAAAAGCCTCAGATCTAAACAGGCTGTATATGTTGTTGTTGCTTTTTTTTATTATTATTATTATTATTATTATTATTATTATTATTATAAGAATAGGCCTAATAATCATTTTTAAAAAGCCCCAGATCTGCTAAATGTTTCCTTACGTTCATGCATTAAAGCCCTCCAAAATAATTTGATATTTTTGATGTACAACGCATGTTTTGGGTCCTCTGTGTGTGTGTGTGTGTGTGTGTGTGTGTGTGTGTGTATGTGTGTGTGTGTGTGTGTGTGTGTGTGTTGTTCAAGGAGCTCATTATGTGTGATCGCGTGCAAGAAAGAGAGCATGCCATATTCACTTTAATGTTGCAGCTGGTTAAAGTGGAGCTCATTTTAAACATGATTATTTATTAGTGGATTATATTTTGCATTGATCTATTTTTTTTTTATTCAGTGCAATTCACTATTTATTTGACATGTGCAACAGCTGGATGCAGTTTATTTTTCTAACACTATTTCCAACTTAATGAATGATGATGATGATGATGATGATGATGATGATGATGATGATGATGTCTGTTTTTTACTTGCTTGTTTTAATAACTACTTGTAGATGTAGCACTCCTAATCTCACTGTACACTCTTTGCACAATGACAATAAAGGCTCTCTATTCTATTCTAAGTCTTCATAATAACTAAAGAAGACAAAATGTTGTGGAGCAAAAATTACAATATTTCCTTCTGAGATGTAGAGAAGTATAAAGTTGCATTTTTTTTTAAGTCAAAAAAAAGGTTAAAAAAAAAAGTCTCTTTTAGTTTTAACAATACCTGTTGCAAAGTTTTCTGTTTGTACTTAACACTAATAAATAACAGCTACTAATATAACATTTTTAACATCGAAATTCATAATTAATCTGGAAAATAAAATTTAAAAAACTGGTTTAAGGGTAAATAAGATGCCAGAGAGCATAAAAAGGCAAATAGAGCTTGGTCATTTTAAAAAAAATTCCCGGGGGGAGGATCCCCAACAGCGGTCCAGGCTGAGCCCCCACTGTCCTCAAATCCTAGAAACACCCCTGGGACCTGCTTGTGAATCTTGATAAAGATTTTCACTTTAAAAACTTCAGCAGTTACTGTCCTCAGTACTCAAACACTTACTGAGTGTTGCTGAAAGAAAAGGTGATGTCACACACTGAGGTAAACATGCTCCTGTCCTAACTTTTTTGGAAGGTGTTGGAGAAATTCAGAGTGAGTGAATATTTACAAAGAAACAAAACACAGTTTCAGTTTGAACATTACATATCTGAGGCCAACTGCACAAAACACCTTAGTTAAGATCTTCCTTAAAGCCCTAGTTAAGGTTTCCTCCAAAATAAAATCAGTTGCACAAAGCACCTTTAAGCCTTTTTATGGTTTCCTTAAAATCCTCACGTAAAGTATTTATGGTTTCCTCATTGTCTTGGTCTCATACTTAGGGAATCCCTTGACGTTTGTGCAACGAGCAACATTTTTTCAAGAATGGAGTGAAGCAAATATGAAAATATAGAAATTAAAAATAAAAAACTTAAGGTACCTCTGACTATCTTAACTGCAACATGCACAAGCTTATGGTGATAAACATTTTGATTTTAAAACATTTGACTGAATTTCATTGCAGTTTCTTCCCGTAGTCATTTCTGTTTTCTGGTATTTGAGGATTTAATTTTACTTTTTAGTTTGTGCGTTCTGTGTCTGTGTTCCTCCTCTGACCGTCATGGTTCACTTGTCTTGTTTTCTTCTGCCATTTTTCTCACTCTCTGACTATAAGCCAACTTTGTGAGATGATGACAGGCGTCACAAGAGCGAGTCTAACCAAACAAACACTCTCCATGGAAACTTAAACCGCAGTAAAATCTCTTTCAACACAGTAAATGAGTTGTTTTGTTCCTTTAAGGGATTTTGTGCAGCTGTGTGAAACCCTCAGGTGTTTTGTGCAACAGATCTCTGGACTGTGTTCTGATGAATATAAATCAAAGATCATTTTTCAAACCACTGCATCCTGTCTTTATTCACATTTTACATCACAGCTCAACTTCTTTTAGAATCAAGGTTGTAATTCAGAGACATTTTACAACCTCACACTGACACACAGATGGCACGTCAAATATTGCCGTAAATCAGCCTTAAATGTTTGATGATGTTGTGGAAGGGTAAAAATGTTCCTGATGTTTAAATGTGGCTTCATGTGGAGCGGATCAGAGATATTACAAATGTTTATTTGATGCCATCTGGCAAGCTTTCACACAACATTCAAGAAGATAACAGAGCTCAGAGCTATTTACAGATCTCTGTTACCAATGTGGGACCTTTTGATTTTGTTTTGGACGTCTGGGTGTTTTGTCTTTTCTGTGTTTCTTTTTCTTCTTCTTCAAGAAACCTCGGTGTCATTTTTGATTGTCATCTAAATTTTAAAGCTCATTTTAATTTGTTAACAAAAACTGCATTTTATTATTTAGGCAATACAGCTATGGTACGACTTCTACTGAGCCAGCGAGATGCTGAGAGGCTTGTTGATGCTTTTGTTTCCAGTCGTCTTAAAACTGCCATTGCAAAATTACAGACCATTCAGAATGCTGCTGCTGCCAAGGTTCTAACAAAAACTAAAAAGACAGACCATTTAACTCCTGTTTAATGTAACCTACACTGGCTCCCAGTATCTTTTAGAATCCCCACAATCGTTCTCTTGGATATTTAAGGCTCTTAATGGCACCGGCCCCTCTTATATCTTAGACTGCTTATCACCTTACGTCCATCCACGAACCCTGAGATCCTCCACAGCTGCTCTTTTAACTGTTCATAATGTCCCTACAAAATGCTTCTTTTAGCTACTACGCCCCAAAAATATAGAACACCCTGCATTTAAATATCAGACCTGCTGGCTCAGTGAACAGTTTTAAACGTCGTCCCAAATTATATCTTTTTAACATAGACTATAACAAGCAGCTTTCTGTTTTAATATTCTTAATATGTTTGTATATATGTATTTTTATTACTTGATTAATTATTGATTAATAAATGTATTTATTCGTCTCATTTCTCCTTGAATCAATGTTGTATAATTGTACTGTTTTATTTCTTTGCTGTTTGTCTCTGCTGCTGGATTGTAAAACACTTTGTGCTGCAAGTTCATTCATTCATTCTTCTACACGTCCTAAAAACAGAAGTGTCTCAATTAGTTTTGTTAATTCACTAAAATTATCTTTACGTTGCATTTGTATTTCTAACTTTTATATTGCTCCATTTAAAAAAAAAAAGTTAAATATAAATAGATATTGTTGGTGATAACTACAAAGTTCGTTTTACGTGAACATGCAGTGACAGTAAAGACATTTATTCTTTGTCTCCTTGTGCTACTTTTATACTTCTTATAATTACCAGCCAAAGTTACACAGGCTCACAACCTGCAGTTTATTTAAGTTAGGAAATCTTTTTTTCTTAACTTAAACTTGTGTTTTTGTTTCTGTCTTGTTTTGTATTTTTTGTTGTTTTTTTACATGATGCTGAAACAGACACATCACCCTGAGAGGACTGCTGGCTCTGCACTGCTCACTGCTCTAAATAATAATAATAATGTGTTTTATTTAAAGGGCACCTTTCAAAACACCCACAGCTCGCCTCACAGCGTATAAAATAACATACAGAACAAGAGAGCTGGAGCAGCTCACAGCCCAGCCGAGAGTGTTAATGAGTCTGTTTAAAGGGGGACTCTCAGACAGGAAGTGACACGTTTCTGCCATTTTCCCACTAAAATCAACAATAAAACACAAGTTTTGGATCTAATGATTTCATCCAGAATGTTTGATATTATAAACTCTTTGCATCTTATGTCTGATCCTCCTCACATTCTAAGACACTACATGTAATATACCCTAAACTAATGAACTTTAAATGAGCATTGGACAGAGTTTGTTTTGCATTTTTCATCAGTTTTTATTTCATTTTCAACTTCTGTTTTCAATTCAGTTTAGTTTCAGTTAGTTTTAATGGTGGGTTTGCTCCTTTCTGTTTCAGTTTCATTGTTAAAAAATGTCAAACTTTACTTTAGTTTTTATCAGTTTTATTTTTCATGTATTTAATATAAGGGTTATTTGTCAGGGGCAAGACTTAAGAAGTTCAGAGCAGGTCTTACAACACAAACACAAGGCTTTGTAAAGGCCACTGACTCACAGTCATGTAGATTCAAAGCCTCTAAACATCTGCACCAGTGTCTCCTTGTGTTTGTGGAGTGGACATTTTACCAAATTGACAAAGTCTAAATCTAAAAATGTTTCCTGTGTATTTTTTATTTTAGGTAGTTTTGTGATTACATAATATTGTTTCAGATATTTTTTTTCTAAAGTCTAGTTTCTGTTTTTATTTCAGTTAACAAAGATGTTTTCTCCACAGCCACTTTTAGTTTAGTTTTAGTTGGTTAACCATGATGACCTTAGTGTTGGACAAAACAGGAAGTGGTCACTCACTGGATCTGAGTGCTGCTGACACCTCACTGAAGGTTTTTTTAAAGGTAATATGGTTTTCAACACAGCGTCCACAATGACACATAATCCCAGTATTAAGAGATTAGAGAGCACAAACTGCCACCTGCTGGTGAAGGAGCGCAGAAACACAGCTGACTACAGAGTGTGTAAGATACAGATACACGCACACACTGATGGGCAGGAGTTAGAGAGTGTTTTCAAAGAGTTTCTATTTATCTATTCATCTGTCATCTGTTAAAAAGATGGTGGCTGTGGCTCAGGAGGTAGAGCAGGTCGTCTACTAGGATCGGCTACGAGTGTGTGAATGTGACATGTAATGCAAAAAGCACTTTGAGTGGTCAGAAGACTAGAGAGGCGCTGTACAAACACAAGTCCATTTACCATTTGTATTTGTTGCTTTTAGTTAACACTACTTCAACTGTGTACATCAAACTGATTTTTCTCCACCACTGTTTCTCCAGTTTGGCTTCATCAGTGTTTATGAGGCAGCAGTAGCTCAGTCCAAAGGGACTCGGCTTGGGAACTAGAGGGTCAGTTCAAGTCTCTTTATGGACCAAGCATGGAGCGTGGACTAGTAACTGCAGAGGTGCCTGCTTGCTTCCTCATCCTGACATCCCTGCATTTAATGCATGTGTAGGTCCTGTTTGTGTGTGTATATTTCAGAGCTAAGTGTATATGACAACAGACTGAAAACATGTTTTTTTATTTCTCCACGGGACTAATAATGTGTATCATAAAATCAACCAACTACACTTAAAAAAAAAATCACAGGGTTTGTGGATAATGCTTTAAAATAATACAAACTTCTGCAGTAATAAAATCAACATACTGTTAAATAAAGTTAAAGTACAGTCGAAAAAAACATTCATGGTTTTAGTGGATAACGGCTGGAATAAAGACTTTTTTTTCAGCATAAAAAAATATGTTTGTATCATTAAAGACTTTTAATCAGTTCAGAACTTATTTTAAGAAGTTTGTCAAAATCAACAAACATTTGAGATTAAGTGGGATGAAATTAAAACAAGTGAGAATGTCTTAAATAAAATAATTTGACCAGTAAACATCACCACGACTTTTTGATAAATATTAAGTTAGTTCAACTCAATTAAGCTTTTGGAGGTCAAAGCAAATTGGTTGTACTAAATTAAATGAGTTCATCAGATTATAGAAGACTTATAGGATCGACTCAGTAAGGCCAGAACTGGAACTAAAAAGATGCATGTAAATTGTTATCTTAAATTTTTTTGTGTGTTATAGCACTGGATTATTTTTTAGAGCAACAGATAGCTCCTGAACACGACCCCTCTCTCATATTTTCATAAAGAGTATTCCTACAATCATCAATTCCACAGTTATTCTACATGAAATAACCTCAGGCCTTCTGTCTGCCGAACATCTAATAACAGTTTGTTTAATTTACAGAGGTTCAGTGATGCAGTGGGGGAAATGAGTGGTCAATGCGTCAACACTTTTTTCATTAAACACATTTTCCATCCACCTATTCACATGAAATTTACACCAGACATTGATATTATTTAACACAACTATACAGATAAAGAAATCGTAATATTATAAATCTGTAAAAGTAATGCTCAACAAAGTGGAATAACACAGGCAAAAAATAATTGAACACACTAACTGAAATGTGTTAATAATTAGTGGAGAAGCCTTTGTGTTCAGATGGATTTTAGTCCATTTTCCACACACAGACTTTAAATTTCGAAGGTTCTGAGGGCCTGCTGGTGAAACTTGATCTTCCAACCTAGTCTCACTCTGAAGTCGTCGAAATTTGGCACTTGGGCAGTGACTACTGGCATCAGACAGCGATGAAAAAGCCATCCTTTAACATCGGCGTGATACGCGGCTGGCCGACATTACAGTTCAACGGCGGCCGGCAGACGGCAGGACAAGAACGAAAGTTCAGGCAATGAAAGTCTGAGAAGGATAGGTCGGTCCAACAACCACCTACTTTCACCAGGGAAAGCAGTGTTCACATCCCGTAAGAATTTAAAGCCATACCCTAAATTTCCTGTGAGAACTGAAGTGTCCCAGAACGTCAACAACCAACACACCCAGGGTACCTTGATAATGTGTTGGATTTTCAGCTTCTTCCACAAATTAGGTTTAAGTCTGGTGACTGACTGGGCCTTTCAAACACCTTTATTTCCTCCTCTGGAACCAATTTAGTCTTTGCAGTGTGTTTTGGATTGTTGTCCTGCTGGTGGGTCCAGCTGCATCTCATCCTCACCTACTTGGTGGATGGCAACAGATTCTTCTCAAGAGTTTTCCGGTACGTGGCTTTATTCATCTTCCCTTTGATAATTTGGACTGCTGGTATCATGAAAAGAGGAACAGCTCCACACATGACGCCTCCACCTCTGAACTACACTGTAGATGAGGTTCTTTTAAGGTCATATGCAGAGACATGTCTCCTCCAAATACGACACATCGTGTTGCTTGCTACACAACATTTGGAGAAGGTTACTGTGAGAACATCGTGTGGTCAGACGAGACCAAACCTCTCTGCAAATAGTATGATGTGTTTGAAGTTTGAGGGTGGAGGCATCATGGTGTGGAGCTGTTTCTCTTTTCATGGTACCAGCAGAATCCAGATTATCAAAGGGAAGATTAATGGAGCTGTGAGCCAAAAAATTCTTGAGAAGAATCTGTTGCTATCCACCAAGAAGGTGAGGATGAGACGCAGCTGGACCCTCCAGAAGGAAAACAATCCGAAACACACAACAAAGACTCAACTCCAGAGGTAGAAATAAAGGTGTTTGAAAGACCCAGTCAGTCACCAGACGTAAACCTGTGGAAGAAGTCAAAGATCCAACACATTCTCACCTCGACCTCGACACAGACATTTGGTCATGGACTTTCCATGTTCAGATACGATGTGCAAGGTAGCCTGGGTGTAGATCTGGTTCGTGTTCTCACGGCAGCATTTACAAGCGGACCAGATCAAATGCCTTGTGTGAGAAAGCTGCACTTGAAAGCTGCTTTTTCCCACATGGGAAAAATCCAGGAAGTAAACAAAACGTTGAAGAAGAGTGCACAATGGAGGGACAACTACGCAGGTTGATTTTAGCGCTGCTCATCGTGGACTATATTGCTGTCATTGTTCATTTGAGTCAAAGCATACAGTTTGAAAACGAGGCGCGGCTCCAACTAGAAAACAATGTTTTGATGCATTGGATGTGCTGAATGTGCATATTAAGGCAGTACAGGAGGAGGCGCACATTAATAATCCTCCAGGACTGTAACATGCTCATGTTTAACCCAAACAATGTGTCATGTGACTGCAGTTGGTTCAGATCCAGGTCAGAACACGTTCTCACCACAAACCAACCGCACCAGAGTTTGTTTGTAACCAGACTGAGACCACCTCTTCAAGAAGGTCTCAGTCCGGTTGTTTTGGTGCACACCTGAGTGTGATGGCTGTGTTCACACCTGCCAAAGTGAACCACACTGAGGGGGCAAACGAACTTGAGTTCATTGAACCGAATCAAACAGGGCAGGTGTGAAAGCACCCTTAAACCTGACAGAACATTTGTGGAAGAATGGTCTAAACCCGCATCTGAACACTGTGGAATTGATTTCAAAAGTTGGCAATGCAAATAAAGGCTTTTCAATTTTATGTTTCAAATATTGTGTTTAACACGTTTTTCCTGTGTTGGATCCACTTTATTGCATGCAAACTTTTTTGCTCTGAAAGCTGTTAAAGGTTTGTTTTTATGCGTAAGGATCTCTCCATACTAACATGCTGATAGATTTGTTTCAAACGCAGACATAAAACATATTTTATCATACAGCTACACATGAAGTTTAAATCCCAGGTCTGATACTGCTCTTGTTTGCCAGGAAGAGTGATTTTTCACAGTACCTTTATCTGAGTGCGGTTTAAAAGGTCCATTTGTCCCACCTCTGGGGTTTAATCCAATCAGCAGACTCTTGAGTGGTTGTGAAAATGATTTCAAAGTTCTGATATCTGTATCAGATCTGCTGCTCTGACATCTGGTTTGGGTTTTGTCAGCTAACTCAATTTTTATAATAAAATAGAAGCTTCGATTGATGCCCGGAGGACTTGTGCAGTACAGATCTTATCAAAGTGTTCAGCTGGTGGGGATCGCAGGACTGTTTGGATTGAAACTTGGCCATACAGCAGCTTCACTTCAGCACTTCACTTCAGAGACCAGATTTACCAAAATATGAGACCACAGTTTCAGTGCCACAGACGGTATTTCCTTACATTTAAATTTCCAATTTTATTCCTGCTGGTTATGATATTTAAGTGGTCGGTCAGACAGGATGTAAATGAAACGGAGCGTTCCCTCTTTTCCACACAAATAACCTCGAACTCATCAGACACAAAGGCTCTGCATAAATCCATCTGAGGGCGTCTGACTCAACAATCGCAGCATTGTATCAGCTTCACTGGAGACCACGCTGCCTCAGTCAGAGATTCTGAGAATCAGTTGCTCTGCTCAGATTGAGTTAGAGTTCAATATTGAAAAGAACAAAACTATTTGGGGGGGATAGATCAACAAACACCGGCTTTCATCATGTGCAGAATATGAGCCACTGGCCTCTTTTTCTAGATAAAAAATACAACTTTGGTGGCCCCCTGTTGGTCAGGTGATGCTCCAGTGATGCTATGCCTGTGTGGGGTCATGTTAAACGGGAAAGTCTAAAATTTGGATGGACTAAATTCAAGCTGCAACCTCAGAGGCTGAAAAAGTGCCAATGAGGAAGTTAAAAAACAAAAACAAAACTGCAGTTCCAACAGCCACTTCCAGCTGGCTGCAAAACAGAGTAAATCCCCACAAATGTTGAAATGCCCATCTTTACAGCAGAAGTTAGCACATTTACAGCCTGGTACAAAAGACAGTTTTGATCTCTAGCTAATATCAACATCCATGACAACTGTACAGGGGTTAATTTTTCTATAACTCACCCATTTACATTTTATTAAGGCCCAAAGTCACGCATATTTCAGGGCAGGGCTGCTCTGAGTTACAGGCTGTCTGCGAGGTGTCGCTGTACTTTGAGTCAGAGCCCTCCCTCGCTTCTCCACAGCTCCACCGCCTCACCCATATATGGTCAGTTCTGGCTCTAAATGTGAGATATTCATCACATTAACCTTTTATATTGTTTGTGTTTATTATTCAGTCTGTTACCTAATTTTACAAGCTTTAGATATAAAACCAGCCCATACTCTGACTCTCAGTCCGACTACTTATCTTTATCAAACCAAATTCAAGAGTTTTGTTTTGCAGTCCTACAGTGGGGCACACAAGCTATGATGAATGTGCAGTAATGGATCTTGCTGAGGCGTGCTCCGCTCCGCCCTGCAGAACCACACCCATCTGAGTCCCATATCGCAAAGCTAATTCTGTTAATGAGTGTTACTACAGTGGAGGCTGTCCTCTGATGACACTGCACATGGACAAGACACACTGGGATGTGGGTCAGGTACCATCTCAGATACGCAGTTACCTGTGGGAAGGGTTTAATTTATAATGTCATGCCTTCATTCACCAGAAGACAGAGGAGAGGTTAGCAGAAATGAGGGGAGAGGAGGAGCAGCATGCCACAAAGGTCTGCAGCTGGATTCAAACTAGAAATGCTGCTGTTACAGTTCGTACAGCTTTAACCAGCCGGGCTGGTATTTACGTATTTAGATCACTTTCCCCACAAAGTCTGATTTACCACAGGTCCGTCCTTCTCACCCAACAAAGTCTCTCTATCCTCTGAAAGTAAATTGTTAATGAGAACTTCCTCTCTTCTTATTGTTTTTCTACATGTTATAATAACACTGCACTAATCAAGTTTCTACAGCAGCTTCTAGTGAGGTCAGGACAGCAGCATTCAGACAGGCTGTAAACAAGCCAACAGTTTATGCAGATGATTAAACACTTTATCTGGAGGTCAGACTGAAAGTTAAAACATCCGTAATATGAATGAGGAAATTAATGCAGTCTGTAAACTGATGGATGTTTATAAAGGACAGCCTGGAAAATACATTTATAGTTTGTCTTTGTTTTCTCCTCCAAATAAGTTCATCTGCCAACATCGTCTTCTGGCAACTGGGCAGATTGAGGGAAAAAAAAAAAAAAAAAAAAAAAGGTACCAGCATGTGCACGTGTTCCGGTTTCAGTGTGCAATTCTCGTTTTTATCAGTCAAGTAAGTTAAGTTGCAAACTTAAGGTTTATCAGGCACTTCCTTGTAACTAAAGCCAAGACATACTTCTTAGTGGTCGTCTTCCACATCACATCCTGTCTGACACGTTGGTCTTATGCTCACTCTGCAGCAGTGAAAACACAGGAATCATTATACAAACAAGCACTCACAATGTTAGACAAGAAACCTTTCAGATTTCATCACTGCCATATTCTGAGGAAGTATAAACCACTGAGCTGGGAGACCTCTTAATGTGTAAAAATATTTGTCTTGTATATATGATTTGACATGGCTCAACACCTCCTCCTCTGCCTGGTTTCATAACCTTCAGATCTACTGCTGACAGAGGGGCAGCTAGGGTAGACCGCAGCATCCCGCTGTGTTCAGGAAGGTTGTTATCACATCAGTGGAATTCAGTACCACAAACAATTAGTAATTAATATTAGGTTAATGCTAAAAAACGGCTTGTTGACATCCAAAGATGTGAACACTGATAGATGTAACTGTATTATGTGATGTGTTGTTTGCTGTAATTTAATGTTTTGAACTGTTTTATATGCCGTTCTATTTTTAATTTTTCTAGGAAGCCTTTTTACAGCTGGTGAAGGGGCTGCAGATGAAAACTAGCCTTTCAGCTGATTTAGGTGCTTCTTCATTTGTTAAAATATTGATGAATGCGGTATGTCTCTTTGCTTAAACAAATAAATTAAAATAAAATAAGAGCAGGACCACTTTGTCATAATATAACCATATGCAGGAGACACAATCCAGAGTCAACATGTTTGTTTTTGTTTTTTTATTTCTCATTGTCACACTTGACAGTTTCACTCCACCGTTAACAAGCAGTTGAACTCTGCATTTCAGGCTGTAACCGTTGAGAACCGTGGCCACCGCTTTAACGTCGACCTGATTGGCTCCAGTGAGAATCAAAGGATAAGAGGGGGCCGCTGCACACGTTTGGCCCTTCAAGTCAAATTAA
This sequence comes from Cephalopholis sonnerati, assembly GCA_019142605.1. NCBI lineage: Eukaryota > Metazoa > Chordata > Actinopteri > Perciformes > Serranidae > Cephalopholis > Cephalopholis sonnerati. The sequence continues at coordinate 284,906 of JAGQAX010000065.1, forward strand.
ATAATCACAACAATGAAAGAAAATTAGGCAACAGAAATAAGACTTATCTTTTTTTATAAATCAGGCAAAAACATGATGTGCTTTGGTGGTTCCTTTGGCAGCAGTGCTTCTCCTCACTCTACCCATCAACCTGGATGATTAGTAAACACTCGGAGAACACCAAGCAGCACGTCATGAGCATCTTCTCACAGTTCAGGTACAGTTTTCGTTAAGTGCTAACACAGGGCAGCGCTGATATAGTGGAATAAGGCCGCTGTACACTGAACCGTTTGCCTCGATTCATTAAAGACGCACAAGGAAAACCTGTTCTGTCACCTCCCACCTCGAGCAGCGACGAGACTGAGAGAAGAGCTCAGGTAGAAAAGCATCAGGGTTTATTTTATTCCAGAAACGGAGAGGGAATGACGAACAACGAGAGGAATTCTCTTTAACAGCCACAGTAGCACTTGATGGTGTTTCAGAAGAGTACTGATGAGACAGAGAGAGGAGATGGTGGAGGACTGAAGATACTGGTGTGTTAGAGGAAAATAATGGTGATGGTGATGAGACAAAGTAATGAGCGCTCAGGTGAGATTCAGGGTTGGATGTTGATTTAAGTTGCGATTAACAGCCTTCTACACCCTCCTGATGTCCATGAACTCAGACAGAAATCTACTGACAGAAGCTTTGGGTCAGCAGAAGTCTCGCTTCAGCCAGAAACAACTCAACACCGGCTGTTTGGTAGATTAACTTTGATCTCAACTCAGTAAAGCAAAACAAGGTTGGTTCCAAACTTCAGTCAAGTCAGATCACTCTGATCGACACAGGATGCAACATGTGAAACACATCTCTTTAGCATTTGATATGAGGGTTATTTAAGGGGAAGAAGCAAAACACAAACTGTCTGTGTCCCTGAAAAGTTGACATTTACAAGTCCAAAACCAAAATGGTGCCCAGAGTGCAACCTGCCTGCGATCTCTCAAAGTGCTCCTACCCACCAAACCCTGCTGCACCTAAACACCAACACCGTTCTGTCCACACCTCCTCCTCCTCTTTCTTCTTCTCTGCCTCTTCCCCAGCTGGATGGGGCGCTCAGTAGCGATAGTGGTCCGGTTTGAAGGGCCCCTCGGTGGGCAGACCCAGGTACTTGGCCTGCTTCTCTGTCAGCTTGGTCAGCTTCACTCCCAGTTTATCCAGGTGAGCGGCTGCCACCTCCTCATCCAACTGTCAAGACAAAGAGAGAAAGATCCTGTTAGATCAAACTGACATTTACTTATTGATACTTTTCCCCCCTCTTCTCCATTTACACATTTTTCTTCCTTCTTGTTTTACTGTTTTGCAAATTTCATTTCTTTTCTTGGTTACATTTTGGTTGTCTGACGCTGTGCATATAACGACAAAGAAATCAGAGGAACTGTCTCTGAGCTGTGAGTGCTAACTTCAGATTAAGGCTACTAATCCTTACGGATCATTCCAATTTGGTTTTTGGTTCGTCATTTAAAAAAGAAAGAGAACACTGAAAAATATCCATCACAATGTCCCAGAGCTCAGGAGACAAAATTTGAGGAGTTACCACACATTTTCATGGACAATTTTTCCATGACTTTTCAGGAGCCATTATAAAATTTTCATTTGGAAAATCACGCACTTCAATGTGTCTACTGCACTGGTTACAGACACACACTCAGTGGAGTCTTGCTTTCCAATGCTACCACACTGCGTCACATACGTACGCAACGTCTAAAAGCAGAAAGCTTGGCTGGTATAATTCATGGAAAACCAGAACCATGAAAGTTTTCTATTTGTATCAAGAATCAAAAAGTTGTTTGAGTTAATCTGCCTTACTCGGCCCTGCACGTGCTTCAATGGGACGACTGCATCGCAATGTTGATGCTGAAACGATATTATCGTGCAGCCCTAATTTGACTTATTAGAGCTACGTTATGTTAAAGGCTATCTTGGAGAAGATAAATTCACCCTTATGTTATCTTAGGTGGGAGGTTATCCCTGGAAACAACACAATTCAAGGGTTTTCCAGGTCTTCCATGACCATGGGAACGCTCTGATATATATACACAATAAGAAAATGGCAGCTGCTGATGAAAATATTTCTTCAACACGGCACATCCCCTGGACATTAAGTCATCAGGTCATCATGGACACGAGTCAAAACTGTATTGATCAGTGGCACAAACACATTGTCACGATGCAGCATTATAGGGGGGAAAATATGGCTTGTTGCTGCGTCCCCTGGACGGCAAATATCATACGGTCATCACCGACATGAGTCAATGAAGTGATGTCCAGTTACAGGAATGTCTCTATGAATTTGGTTTAATTTCATGAATCTAAAAATGTCTGATTATCGTCTACCAGCAGTCCTAAAAGACCTCATGCGGATGACACTGCTGCCTTTGCCACGCAGTGGTGACACACAGAGGTATAGGTAGCTGTGAATGAGGGCCAGCAGGCGTCTATACAGAGCATCAGAACAAATCACCAACAGTATGATTATAACATCCCAACACAAGTTTCACTCTGAGTGGTTTCAGTGACATCAGAAATACTTTAAAGATTTCAACACGGATTTGTTGTTCACAACTTCACATTAGCAGGGAAAGTTAAGAGTTAAGAGTGTGTTCACCGGACGCATCGATGGCAAGTTCACTGCGTCCTTTCAGATTTTAATGTGTCAGGGACTCAGGATGAGTCTAAATAAAAAAGTTGTGTCATTTTTCACAGGTTTACAAAGGTTGTACAATCACTGATTTCAAACAAATCATTTCACAAGCTCAAAATCTTATTGATCTTTATGTGAGCCCACAGAAGATTAACCAACATTTCTGTGGATCGACCGATGGATTTCAGAGAAGCCTGCATGGATCTGCTAAGTGATCCTTTGGTGTAAGAACATCCTTCGTTCTCATACACATGAGGGAGTGTGTAAGTGAATGTGAAGGATTTATGTGGAAGGTAAAGAATTGTCTTGGATGGAGAAATATGTTCTGTGGGAATAACCTCGCTCTTAAAAGCTTGATATCATCTCTCTGCTTTTTACTACTAAGCACCAGATAAATCCGCTGCATTCACCGGCAGCTCCGTCTTCCTGTTTAGCTTTTGTATCTTGGTTCGAGATTCCTGCCCGTCTTATGAACCCTGCTCCCTTTGATGTAACCGTTGTCTTTACTACTCACTGTAAAAACATCACATCTGGGATTTACGGCTTTTATTTTTTCACTATGGTTTTCAGGCTGAAGTGAAACACACTTCATGCCCAATTCAGCGTAAAGGAACTGACAGACACCACATGAGACTGTCCTCAAAACTAATGGTTTTCATAACGACGACTAAATCCCTCGTTTTGAAGTCACCCGGCCTGATCTATATCTTGAATGTATCCATTCTGTCCTCTGGTTACAACCCTGAACACTGAACAGACATCTAGTGTTCGGCTATTGCTTAAAAACAGAACAAAACCAAACAACACCACTTCACCTCCAACCACACCAACTACATACTGTTTTCATAACTTCAAAACTGCCCTCTCCTTCTTGCTCTTGGTGTAAGTTTTAGATCATAATCAGTTACTTTTAAATGAAATCTGACAAGTAAATCCTCCACTGAAAGACTGGCCCCGAGTCAGGTTTTCAGACAGCTTTTTTAATGGCTCAACAAATGGGAACAAGAGATCAGCCTGGCTTCTCCAAGTAGGAAAATGGTATGTGACAGAAGGACACGTTCAAGATCTTAATCGTTACGAACAAGGCAGAACATCAAGAACTGTGGCTTTTACTCTCAACAAAAATTGTGGAAAAGCAGAGACCGAGGGTGACGAGACTGCCACTCAACATTGCTCCTGCACTTCCAGGAATGTGTCCTATTTTACCTTTCTGGGAATCAGTAAAGTACTCCGTGTATTTATTACTGAGTACAGATCATGTCGCTGACCTGACGTTGGTCTCTCTTCGATGTAGAAAGTTACTTTGGGGCGTCACACAGTCTTACAGAAATAATATGAACAAAGGAACATAAGATATTTTCTTAATGTAACTATATGTTAGCAAGTGTTTTGCTAGCATTGGCTAACTTAAGATGTGACTATATATACAAACGTTACATGTCGGTAGAGACTGTGAGAGTCCCCCAGCCACTTCAGAATTAGGTTCTCATTTTGATAGATGAGCCTAGCAAATAGCACATCTTATGCCTTCCATACTCTAGAAGACTTTAGCCCCTTTTACACTGCCTGTTCAAGGTGGGAATATCGTGCCGTTACTCGCCTCACCGCTTTGTATAAAAAGGTCAGATTGCGAAACAGTAGAAAAAAATTGTCTCGCCTTTAAGTCAGTATCAGAGGTTTTAACAGCATCAAAATGATGTCTGTATAAACAGACAGCCAGCAGGACAGGATCATGGGCAGCATGGGTGTGACATGTTGATGACTTGTTTTGCATACGACCCACTGAAGGCTATCCAAAAGTAGCTGATAGCAGTTACTCAAAGACAAAAGAACAGCGGCCGAATATGTCCGCAAATTGGGAAAACAATGAGCTCCTAACCCTCATAGCAGAGGACGAGATCAGACGCCTTATAACAGCGACTGTAAATGACTGTTATTGTTTATAACACGGCACGTGTTATGTGTCACACTCTAGTGTGTGTGATCAGACACATGGCGAATTAAACACAGACTCTTGTTCACTCCACAACACCGTCAGTTTCTCCTCTTTTTCGACAGTACAAAAGAACCGAGACTTGTTAAAGTTCTTGCACCTCCCTGAGTCACCGCCATGTTTACCATCTACCCTGTTTTCTGCTTCCTGTTTGATGCTGGAGAGAGCGCAGCTATCAGTTGTTGACAATGTTCACGTCGATGAACTTCACTGAGACTAAAAACTTGCAATAATATTAAACAAGTTTTATTTTATCAGAAAAAGACTTCAGAGAGCTCAGACTGAGTTTTATGACCGTCTTACGCCAAACAGTCAAGATCATGGGGGTGTGCACCAATTTAGGTAAAACTCAATTTTTTTCCAACGTTGGAAATTTATCTGCGAAATCGCTTGAAAAGTTGTTTGGTGTGAGGACGACATAAGATTAACAGAAGAGGGGAAAGCTGTCTGAGGTTCTGCCGTGTTTAAGGCGTGCTCAACTGTAATTGGAGCACAGAGTAAAAAGGGGCGGGACTCTGGAAGGGACAGGAATAAATCCCATGACTAATCTGATTTAATTTTATTCTGCAGACTAGAGGTGAATGCAAATATCCCAAATCAGTTTTAATGCTGCATAACAAACACTTCATAATCATAGTGTGACCTCTGACCTTTTTGGGCAGGAAGTAGACTCCAATTGGGTATTTGGCGGTATTCGTCCACAACTCGATCTGAGCCAGAACCTACAGGAAAGAACAGGTGATGAGACTCTGACACAAACTGTATTAAATACAGCAGACTGGATGCAGCTTTAGTCTCATCATGTTAGTAAGTCCAGGCTATAAATTAAAACACTGCTGCAGCTTTGGAAGTTCTTTTGCTTAAATGATTTTTCAGTTTTTACTGCATGCATTACAGTAATTGTTTGCCTTCTCTGGCTCACACAAATCACAGTACCTGATTGGTGAAGGAGTTGCTCATGACGAAGGATGGGTGTCCCATGGCACAGCCCAGGTTGACCAGTCTGCCCTCGGCCAGGACGATAATGTGACTGCCGCTCTTCAGACGATAGCGATCGACCTGAGGAAAAGGGGAAGGATTACTGCTTCTGTGATGGTTCAGATAAAGAGCTCAGACTGATGTTGGAGAGCCAAGAATTCAGAAGAGAAAACCAGATACCAAGCTCTGAATATAAACCTCTGGCAGCTTAGAATGGAACATTCCTCGTATAAAAATGAGGTCTGTATTAGTTTTCCTACCTGGGGCTTGATGTTGACCTTCTCTGCAGCGTTTTTGTTGAGCCAGCTCATGTCGATCTCACAGTCAAAGTGTCCGATGTTACAAACGATGGCATCGTCCTTCATGTTCTCAAAGTGACTGAAGATAGAGCAATGACATTTTATATAAGAATTCAGTTATGCTTTGGATAGGTCAAACACACTGAACCTCACTTTGTGAAACTTAAATGAAAACAGTTTTCAGTTCAGGTCGAGTAGAAACATCAGGTCAAACTTACTGTCCCAGGATGATGTCCTCACAACCGGTGGTGGTGACGAAGATGTTTCCTTCCTTGCAAGCCTCATCCATGGTGGTGACCTCATAACCTGCAGAGTAACGAAGAGGGAGAGGAGTTAATATTGGGGATGTCTCAATAATAGATTGTTGAACACTCATGGTTTTGGTGTCACTTCTTGGATGGTATAAAATGTTTAAATTTAGCACCAAATCGCTTAACAAAACAAACTTGTGGGACACAATAGAGCATGGGAAACAGGAATAATATACTTCATCATGCTCTAAGCCCCTACGCTTAAAACTTTCTAAATTTAACTAGGTGTCCAACTAAAACATGATGTTTATTACAGATTTGTGACTTGAACAACTGAGCTGAGCTGCATCTCAATTTAATATTCAGGTCCCCAGCTTTCAGATGATGTATAGCACTTCTATGAGGTATATACTATTAACCTGCTATCGCCACCTTAAAATCCCCTGTCCCCACTTTAAAACACAAAAAAAATAGGTCTGTGGGGTCAGCTTAAAAGCTCGAGGCAAAATGTGAATCTTAGATCCAAAAGGTAACCAACTATCCATCGTCTAGTCAAGTATTTTTGCACACCAGTGCCCTCTCAAAGTTCACAGCATTGATATACTCGTTTTAACCATCATCACCTACCCTCCATGGCGGCCTGCAGGGCGTTGATGGGGTCAATTTCAGTGACAATGACGCGAGCTCCGAACCCACGCAGAGCCTGGACGCAGCCTTTGCCTACATCACCGTAGCCAGCCACCACAGCTACTTTACCGGCGATCATCACATCGGTGGCTCTCTTGATGCCGTCGATCAGACTCTCCCTGCAGCCGTACAGGTTGTCAAACTTACTCTGCAAGAAGGGAGACGGACAGAAAATACATTACATTTTATTCAAGAGGATGTTGAGATTTTTCCAGTGAAACATAAGATTTCTTGAGATCATTTCAAAAGGTCTACTAGAAGAAGCAGTTTGAATCCTACATGATAAACAAAACCAAGACTTTCCACCTTCATCTAATTCCCATTATAGGATGCAGCCAAAGAGGGTTTAAGGTCAAGGCTGCTTACCTTTGTGACTGAGTCGTTGACATTGATGGCGGGCATTTTCAGCTCGCCCTTTTTCATCATCTTGTACAGGTTGTGAACACCTGTAGTGGTCTCCTCTGACACGCCACGGATACCTGAAAACACAAGGTTGCATGATTATGGAAAAAATACTTACAGACATGGATCTCCTGGAGTACAGGCGAAGAAACAACCTCAGTAGTGAGCATGGCTCTTTAGTGACTTTTTAGAGCAACATAAAACTACCATGCAATATTGTGGTCAGATATCTCCATAGTTTCTCTTCAGTTATGCCCGTTTTAAAATCACTTAGTGTAGTTGTATTTACATGTATAATGCCTGTTCTTAAATTACTGTGTGTGTGTTTGACTGTTGGTGGTGAGATTCACTCCGAGTCCTCAGTGTGTTGCTGGGTCTCAGTGCAGACTACCACCGGTCTCTCTCTGCCACCTTATGACACAGCTGCAACACTCACAGTTGGGCTGCAACGCCTCAAGGGGCATTAAATCAAACATATGATTGCTTCAACATGCAACAACATGAACAATATCTGGTCTGTATTTAAATGAAAAAAAAAATGGATTGTGTGAAAACACTGGCTGATTGTAGAAAATAATTGACTGGAAAGACACAGCAAGTCGATCACAATATCCAGAGAAAATCAATCTTAGGAAACTAAAACTATCATCACGGCTGATGGTTGTATCTGCTACGCACTGTGTGGCCAAAACAAATTTCCCATTTGGCACAATCAAGTTTCTTATCTTGACTTCATGCATGACAGTGTTTCATGTTACATAATTTTGAATTCACAGGAATGAAATTGCCCTGTGAGCCAGCTTGTGTCAGACCAGTGCCGCCATCTAGTGTTCAAAACTCTACTCTGCATGTTACAGAGTGGGAAAATCATCACCAGCCACTAAAAGATGTTGGGACGTCTCCTGGTCAATATTTGTTTTCTGCATCAGCCATTTTAGAACAGAAAAGGATCCCAAAAATAATAAGTGCTTTTCGTTATGCTAACCTACGCCTCCTCATGTCCTCTCTCCTCCAATGACCCACAGATCTAACGTCTCCACCATCATGGGGGATCTTTCAGTCCCTTAAATGCACCTCAAGAAGAGAGAAGAGAGGAGGCCTCTGGAGCAGCTTAGAGTGAGGAAACACAGGGGCATCTTTGATAAGTCTGTTATTAAGTGGCTTGACATAAGTGCCGCACATCCACATGTGGCACAGTAACTGATGTCACTTAAGACTGATGCTACCAAACCAAGGATTTCTTAGTTGGCAGCTTTGGCTCCTCTGTTCTCCCATCTCTCGCACATCATCGCTAAGAGAAGTGATGACACAAGGAAGCGCCACGGGTGATGGAATCAAGGAGACACATTAGCATAATGAAAAGTCTGGTACCAAACTGAGTTGACTGGTGATAAAACAGTGAAATATAACCTGAACTAAGACCCCATGACATTGAACATCAGCCACAAAAATCTGGCATCGCTAAGCCCTTACCAACATGTCAGTGACAGAACAGCGAGCGTGTTGTTCTCAATGAAACTTCAAGCCTTTTTCTAAACCCAAATTGAACTAGGGAAACAGGAGAGAAAACAAACAGGAAGCTCATGTAAATAAACTGTAAACAAACCAACCTGCCAGCAGCTTGGGATACTTGGTGTGGACCATGTTGGTGAGGTCACCTCCGTCGTCCAGGATCATGTTGAGGGGCAGATCATCCTTGAAGTAAATAGTCTGCTCGATGCACCACACGTACTCCTCATCGGTCTCACCTTTCCACGCATACACTACATAAAAGACAGGGACATATTTGTTTATTTTCAATCTGTCTGAGAGCCAACTGAGAATGTTCACAACTACTGTCAGTGGATCTTAATTGTCGGTGGAGAGTATCACTCCAAGTCCTCAATCAGTTGTAGAGTCTCAGTGCAGACTACCACCGGTCTCTCTCTGCCACCTTATGACACAGCTGCAACACGACAGTTGGGCTGCAACGCCTCAAGGGGCATTAAATCATCTGACAAAATAACATTTCATTTTCATTAAAAAAAGCAATATGAAAAGTGTGATTTTTGCTGAGGTCTATACCAAACAATTATGTTCCCTTATAACCACCACTCTGTAGCAACACAATGGCTCATTCATAATAGTATTTTGTGACACATTCACATTTATCAAAAAAAAAAAAGTCTCTGCTCCTGTAATCTGCATATTCACTTGCAATTTTGGTAATATTTCAGTTTATAGCGCAGCCGTGGTGTACACAGATGTGATGCGTGTTACCTGGAACGCCAGACTTGGCGATGGCGGCAGCAGCGTGGTCCTGAGTGGAGAAGATGTTACAGCTTGACCACTGAACCTGGGGACGAAGACACAACGTCAGGAGGAGGAGAATGTGAATCTACACTTTCAGCAGGTATTAAATACAACTAAACTTTGGGTTTGACTGTTGGTGGTGAGTATCACTCCGAGTCCTCAGTGTGTATCTGGGTCTCAGTGCAGACTACCACCAGTCTCTCTCTGCCACCTTATGACACAGCTGCAACACGACAGTTGGGCTGCAACGCCTCAAGGGGCATTAAATCAATTAATACACAATGATATCTGGTTACTAATATCTTTTCATTTATTTTAACATAGTATTTTACACTTGCTGGAGACAGGGTGAAAACATTAGCCCAAGGTCCATATTTATTAAGGCTTTAAGGCTATAACGAATGTGCCAGGGTTGGAAATGAACTCTTGTCCACCTGCCACTGTGACTGGTGGATTCCAAAATCAACCAGCCACTCAGTAGATTACCACTGGGTTTTATATTTTACCAACATGTGACTGGTTGCTGGTGTTAATTTCCAACCCTGGAATGTGCTTTAATCTTATTGTTTGATTTCACTCAAACAGGGCACAGAGAAAGATACAGTCAGGATGAGTGTTAAGACACTAAAATGTGCCTTTTAAGTCCTCTTTTCATTTTAAACAAAATCTAATTTTTTTATTTTTTTTTCGTTATTTCCAAGCGTTAGACTTTACACAAACTTCCATTGAAAAAATAGTTTCAGGTCAGGCTGCAATGGTCAATCTCAACTTTATACACAACCCCTCTGTTTCCATTTCTTTAAGGGCAATTTTGATTTATAACAATAATTTCATAATATTGTGATACTGCGAAACAGAAATATTCTGAGACTGTTATCATACTGTGAAAATCTCATACCGTTGCAGCCCTAGTGGTAGGTTTGACCATTTGTAACATCACAAATTTGGAGAAGAGCTTGACTCATTTTGAAAAAAAAAAAAAGTTGGTTAAAAAAAGAAAAAACGATAAAATGTTTGTCAACTTATACCTCAAAAATTCAAATTTAGGACTATTTAATTACTTTTAAGGCCTGATTTTTATCAAATTAAATGAAAGACATTTAAGACTTTAAGGACCTGCCTGGCTCAAACTCTATAATGTGGTGTCTCAGACTGAAAGCAGAAACAAATGAAAGGCCACTGCACTGTGAACAAACACTCTGCGAGCTAATGTCCGAAATTCTTGAAGCTTGAAGAAAATGTAGAAACTTGAAATGCTGTCCAGCTGCATGCATAACTGGGTTTTACAGTCATCAGTTTCCGACATTGAGGTAGGTACTGTCAACTCAGTATCAGGCCACGAAGCATTTATACACTGATCCTTTAAATGGAAGGTAGAGCTGCAAATGACACAGAATTACAGTGTCACCGCTACCACAGGAAGAGAAGTATAACCTATTGGGGGGGGGGGGGACAGCTGAGAGAGCAGGTTGTTATTTAGTCTGTTCTTTCTCAGGGTGCTGGTTCCTGCAGGATGAAGCCAGTCGCGTTCAGCTAGATAAAAACCAACATGATAACAGAACACAGCGGCCTTGAGGCGGACAGAGGGAGAGAGAAAAGCCCAGACACACTGAGACAGTTTGTTCAGATAAAGGGATCAATGAGGTTGTCCTCTCTCAGTAACTACTGCTGAGTGCACTTCAGCAAGGCAGAACATTAGGGGGGTTATACCAGGCAGCACCTGCTATGAAACAGAAGCGTCACTGGTGAACTACACTGCTCTCTTTTCTGATGAAACCGACTTAACTTGTCTGTAAACATTAAAGCCACAACAGCTATTTGTCCAGAAGTATTGCAGCGTTTATGTTTTCAATCTTTTGGTCTTTACTTTACACAAACTGTGTTTAATGAATGAAGAAACTAAAGGGGGGTAAAGAGTAACTCCGTAAAAATCCACATCTTGCAATGTGTGTCTGAGAATCTTAACTGGTCTGGAAAATCTACAACTAAAAGATGTTATTGGAACAGAGTGGAAACAAAGTCCATGCTCACCACGGTACAAGAGAAAGTACGACAGGACTCTGAAATAAAAAAGGAGGGATTATGTTCTATTTTTGGATCTGTGATGCTCCTTTTCTAAAATGGGCCTGCATCCATTCTGAGATTAAAAAACATCAACTTCCTTTCACAGTGTTTTCGTGAACGTCATGGACGATCAGTGGACAATGTTACCTCAGCTCCGAGGGCGGTGAGGGTCTCGATGAGCACGGCGGTCTGCAGGGTCATGTGGAGGCAGCCGGCGATACGGGCGCCCTTCAGAGGCTTGGACTGACCGTACAGCTCCCTCATCTTCATCAGACCGGGCATCTCATTCTCTGCAATGTCGATGGCCTTGCGCCCCCACTCGGCTAGGCTGATGTCAGCTAGGAGAGAGAGAGAGAGACAACAGGATGTTAAAACATGATTACAAAAACATTCTTGGGAACCGTCGTGATCCTGCACCCTGTCAGCAGATTTTACACCTAAAGGACCTGGCACACCAAGCCGATGGTCAGCTGTCAGTTAATGTTGGGCTGTCATGTCTGGGCCTTAACGCTGAGTGTCCACATTGTGTTTATTTCTGGGTGCCAGCGTCCATTTTCTAATAAGGAGAGAGCGTAGGTGACTGCCTAGAGAAAATGTGCTGCAACCAGTCTCTTTTTCAGAGCCCTCCAGCTTTTTTGTGCATCTGCTCCAAGCACTTCTTGTGAAACCTCTTCAGGCCTCAGTGATGTGTCACTCCTTAACTGTCCATCCCGAGCTGTATGATACGTCAGTCAGAAACGATTGCAACAAAGACAGAAAAGCCATTTGTGGAAGCAAATCAGTCGGACGCTGAATGTTGCTTAGGAGCATTGTTTATTTCATCACAAAGATATAGTCAGGATATAACTGCTCTTTTTATGATGCGCTCCCCAGCGTGCTGCTACCACTCTCTGCCAAAGAAAAAACAATGTGGACACAAGCCATTAGGGTCTCCAATCAGAACAGACTCCATTTCTTAAATCCTGTTTGAATAACCCATGTCCGTAGATTACGACTGCAACATTTTTAGCTGTGACCAGCAGCACTACAGCTCACTTTTTCGGCTGATCAATCACCAAAAATTTCCGCACCCTTTAGTGACAGTGAGTTTTCCCTAGGAGGCTGAAATTTGGCAAGGTCAAGTGTGAAAGTATATGTGTGTGTGGTTGAAGGTGTTTCTGTTAAAGCAAACTGCCTAAAAAGGAGGATTCATGAGCCAAAATTGGTGCAGTTTGTGCCAGTTGGCCAAAACACAAACCCACACCATTTGGCCCCGTCTCCTTTCATAAGTAGTGAACCGGTTGTTGTAGAAAGGCTTCTTTGGACCAGTGACAAGTGCTTGTGAGACTTGTGCGTGTGTGAATGCATGAACAGGTGGATGCTTGCTCACATGTGGCCACAGCCATTAAGAATTTGCGCTAGTTTTAATTCGAAAGCATGACCAAACACATCAGAGTAACTCCTTTAATTTCCAGACAGCTGCTGGCGTTGTGCCTGTGCAGGGTTTTTTTGCTCATCATGCATTATTGGAGATTGAAGAACATGATCTCACAGACTCGATGTAACAGTGAAGTGTAACTATACATTTAACATGACACTAAAGTAATGTATTTTTTTTCCCCCCATACTTATTACCTTTGACTGCAGGCAACCAAGTTGTGACCACTGTGACTGATGCAGCATAGCAATACCAACATTTATTTCTTAAACATGTTTAACAAGCAAGCAGCGATGAATAGGAGCTGATGTGTTGTAAGGAAGGGTTAGAGCCTTATTAAATCGCCTGACTCCGATTAAACACTTAATCCATCAACGGTTAAAGCTACAGGATTGTACATGGACAGCACACAACCCTGGTTTGTTCTCGCTTTCACTTCTTGTTTTTTTAGCAGCAAACTGCTGACCATGTCCTACTGTAAAGCTTAAACTCTCCACGCAAACTAAAACACTGCTCCAGGAACTCAAGCAGCAGCGTGCAAGAAGGTCTGCAGATTTAACACCAGACTAAATGCATTTTGACAATCACCAGCTGGACTCACGTTTTAACAAATATGAAGAGCACACAGCCGCATCCTCAACTTCTGACAGCACTAATCTCTATCCTTTAGCCTGGAGATTATCATGATGCAACAGAGAGCATCCTGGTTTAGGTAAAGCATGCTGTTTTAAGCTGCAGGTGCTACAGTGCTGCGAGGTTAACCTGAGGGCGCAGAAGTCCCAAAGTACAGCCCACCCTCCACCATTAGGGGCTGCGGCCTGTGCAAACACACCTCAGGGCTAACTGCACCTAACCGGCCCTGGCTTGAATGACCAGCCAGAGACGGGATTAGAAAGACGAGTTAACTCTGGGGTCAAAGGGCCTGACTCAACTGAAACGCCACTCGGCTGATTAAACTGCAACCATCAGATGTGAATCACTGTGTGGTCCTGTGTAGCTGCATGAGCAGAGCAGGGGACCAGTACCGACAGGCACTGAGGTTCAAATCCCATCCAAAGCCACCCATTAACAGTACAGTACAGTATTAGCATGTGAAGTACAGTGATCCACCAGGTACAGGTGCTCTCATGACTGCTTTGAACTTGGCGCCAACAGTTCAAACCAGGACAGATGTTTGGAAAGGAAACAAAGCCAGGCCTGTGTGCACAACTTGAATAGTTTTTGAAGACTTAAATGCAACACTGTCAAAAATCCATACTTTAAGAATTCAAAGTGTCTATGTCTAATAAGTAAGGCTGAAATAAAACCACATGAAAAGTCTGCATTGCTCCAAATATATTCCTGAGGATCATCTCATCTTTGCAGCTGTAATGAAATCACACCCTGCTGCAAACTTGCTAACCTAAGGCATCAAAACTGTTGTACATAATGTGCATTTCACAGACTGAGCAAAACTGCAAGTCAATTGACATGTCAGGACTTGACTGACAGTCACAGAGAAACTCTCTGACACTAACTGCAGGTAGTCAGTAGAGAATGTGCGGACTTTGCCCCAGAGCTATCTGTTAGCAGGACGTTGTGCAACTTTTTCTGCTTCTAACCAGCTGCTTCACAGCAGGCCAGCAACTGTTAGGTTTGGCACATAATGACTGAATTGTTACAACTGCAGTTATTTTAATAGAGAACACCCCAAATATCCTATTGTACATGCATTCGCTGACATTCCCAACTCACTTTGTTTTTCATTTCTAAGTGCATTTTCATTTTTACAATACAATGCAGTTTATTTATTTAATTTATTTTTTCCCAATCATACGGTGTTTTTTCGTTTCTGGAGCTTAACATAGACATTTGGAGAAATTTAAGTTTTTTTTTCTAATTTACAAACTTGAAAATAACTTCAATCAAAGTCTCTTAAAACTGTTGCATGGGAGCACCACGTGTAGCTCCAGCATTACTACGGTATGCAAGTTGCACACAGTGCAGCTCAATCTCTGCCTGCTCCTGTCACTCAAGTAAAAACTGGCGGCGGGGCGCGGGGCATCGTGGGAAATGTGGTTTGCAAACACACTTGGAGCATGACATCGTTACGCCTCCGGCTTTGCTAATAAACTACAACACCCAGACGCCCTGGACGTCGGCTCTGCCCACACAGAAGCCCATGCTCGGCGCTAGTTCGACTGTAACATGTCGATTCATTCTCTGAATGAAACAAACTCCGCTAACTGCAAGTGTCGAAAAGAGGAAATTAACAAGTGAGAAGCTAAACTGACTGTAAGACACAACAAATGTGCTAAACACTTTGCTAAAAGACAAAAACAACGCAATACAATTCAGCACATGCTAGCAAGTTAATGTTAGCAGCAGCGCGAGGAAGAGCTATAAACCCCGGAATCAGGAATAATCCACTTTTAAAAAATATAATTACGTTTCTTTAGTTGCACGATTAGCTTATAGGCTACATCCGGCTGCTAAAAGAGCCGTTAGCCAACATGCACCTCAATACAAACTTCACAACATGCTAGCTAGCAAACGTGGTAGCTATCGTGTTAGCACGGTTAAAATAATATATTCAGACACTGACCGACTTTGTAGGGAAGTTTCTCAGACATGGTTGTTTTCTGGTGTTTTGTTCCGGGCAGGTTGGGTGAAGCAGCAGCAGCCTAGCCGACGGACAGAGGCAGAGAGGGAGGGACAGAAACATGACGGCTCGCTTTTTATCGTCGAAGCCACATTCAAACCAGTTTACA
Organism: Cephalopholis sonnerati; assembly: GCA_019142605.1. Taxonomy (NCBI): domain Eukaryota; kingdom Metazoa; phylum Chordata; class Actinopteri; order Perciformes; family Serranidae; genus Cephalopholis; species Cephalopholis sonnerati. The sequence goes on from JAGQAX010000065.1 coordinate 300,698, forward strand.
AGACGGGGCGGTTCAAACGTGGATCTACTCTGGATTCTTATTGGCCGAGGAAGCTCCCGCCCCGTGTCTGAGGGATTTGATTGGATAAGAGCTGGACAGACAGCCAATGACAACCCGAGGTCCTGTTTGAGGGGGCGGGACTGTTTGGAAAGTGTGGCTGGAACAAGTTTTGTCTGGTGTTTTCTCTCTGGGCAAATAAGTCACATTTTAACTATCATCACCATCACCAAACATATATATATATGTGTATATACATTTAGAGTTTATTTTAGATGAGACAAATATTAAAAGATGATCTATATCTCAAATAATTTAGTAGAGTGATGCTCTTTCATGGCATGGATCCTGAAGAAGTGTTGAAATTAAACACAATAAATAATCCAGTGTTTCCCAAAGTTAAAGAGATTGATTTCAAATTAATTAATAAGGAATATCCTTAAAGTGAATTCCTTAGAATGAGATTTAACTTTGAGAGTAATGTTTGTTCTTTCTGCAATTCAGATATCAAAACCACAGAACACATTTCCTCAGCTTGTGGTTGTTCCCAACTTTTTTGGAAATAGATGGAGGAATAGTTTAAACAAAAGGTTACACTCAGTTAAGGCGTGGATGTATGGGATAATTATTTTTTATGTTATTCAACCTTTATTTAACTAGGAAGTCCCATTGAGATTGAAAATCTCTTTTACAAGAAAGACCTGACCAAGGTAGCAGCCAATTAAAAAACCTTTAAATGCAGCAACTACAACATATAATACAAAAATCCACAATAAAACAAGAACTAGTCAAACATAGTCGCCTCTCAAGAAAAATAAGCACATGTCTCTGTCACTACATTCTTTATGATGCCCTTAAATTCATCAGTGGATATAAGTGTATTTAATTTTAGGTCTTTTTGAAGATTGATCTGTGATTGATTATGATGACATAATGTATGTGCATGCAACCTCCTCCATTTTACGTAGCCTTGATTCAGTATACTATGAATCTCTACGTTTTATTAAAAATGTAAAGTCCCTTACTCATCACTCATTCTTTATGACTTGGTGGGTTGGACATCACTGAATGCTCGCAGACAACAGCACTGCTATATTTTTTGGTCTATAAAACAATATTGGTAGTTGGTAGTTACCAGCGATGCTCCTCCAGGTGGTTCCTTTTTAATGGTTTTAACAGATCTGGGGAAAACTGCGTTTTCCTACTGTGCACCAGGGACATGGAACAATCTTCAAAAAGATCTAAGAAATTCACTTATACCCATCAATGAATTTAAGGGCATCAGAAAAAATGTGGTGACAGAGACACCTTAAAAAGGCCACTATGTTTGAATAGTAGTTGTTTTATTGTGGATTTTTGTATTATATGTTGTAGTTGTTGCATTTTAAATGTGTTTTGATTGGCTGCTGTTTCGGCCAGGTCTCTCTTGTAAAAGAGATTTTCAGTGTCAGTGGGACTTCCTGTTTAAATAAAGGTTAAATAAATAGATAAGCTGGTTAAGTAAAAGCTAATAAAAATAAATAAAGTGTATTATATCAAGGTTTTCATCTCCCTCGTACAATTTAATGTGTGCATTAATATTTTTTATGTTTGACAGGTGATCTTGAAATGACCATTTTGCAATGTTATTTAATGATATTTGCACAATGCACTGTTTTATTTGAAATATAATCAATAATAGTCTAATTGTAAGTTACACAAAAATATTTATTCTACACACAGACTGTACAGCTGTTACTTGTACAGTCATTGATGTTGTGATGCCAGGTTTTCTTCTGTGAACTGAACTAGATAAACTGGTTAAACTCTCAGGTGAATGTGCACTGGAATCAGTTAATGGGTCACCACAACGTGATGTAACATATTAGCATTAGGTAAATGCACAGCTGAGTTACCAACAAAATAGGCAACTGCCACTGATCCCCAGACCCTCAGAGGGTCTACAAAGCCCCAAAATGACCACGTGTTTGTGGTAATTCTTTGGTGAATAGATTATTTTCTTTTATTTATTCAATTTGCATAAACATTTGCATCACCAAAGTATAATATCAACTAAAGCAGGTCCTGCATTATGACTTAATCTTGTGACCCTTGTACAGGTGTCCTGTGTCAAAATCTAATTTGTAGGCCTATTGTTTTAGTTTGTACTCGCTCACATGGCTCATATTCCAAAATAAATATATCTTTAATCAAATTACTCAAATTAAACGGACACACAGGAAACCAGGGTCAGACCTGAACCATTCAGAGGAAACTTCCTATAAAGTCAATGGAACTAGTGTTTTTAAGAAGATACAACAAAGGCAGCCAAGTATCCGCTCTTTGCTTTGGTGGGGGCAAAAAATGGCACCTAATAATTTAAGTATAGAATGATGTGGAAAATGATCCCACATTAAAGGTGAATTAGTGGCTAGTAGTGACTAGACTAGAGGTGTTGTAAGCAGGGAGGGCAGCTGTGACGCCAGTGGGGCCAGTCTGGTTACGCAGCCAAGTATCTGGTAAAATTTAAATGAGGTTTAAACAGTGGAGCCCCCCAGGGCTGTGTGCTCAGCCCCTTCCTGTTCATGCTGCACACCTGAAACACTGGAAGATAGCTCTGTTGTGAAATCTGCTTACGTCACCACCGTCATCGGCAGGATTGCAAACAGCAATGAGAATTCATATCAACAATCATGAGTGGTGCTCAGAGAACAACCATCCTGCTCAATGTCGGCAAAACCAAGGAGCCCATTGCTGACTTTAAGAAAAAAGAGGCAAAGACACACACAAGTCTGTCCACAGTGACGGAGCTGAGGTGGAGCAAGTGAACAGCTTCAAGTTCCTGGGAATCAGTATCACAGAGAACCTGACATTCTCGTCAGCCATCTCCATCCTGATGAACAAAGCAACAAAACAACTGTTTTTTTGAAGGAAACTTAAGAAGCAGTTTTTACCAACAGGGGCCCAACAGCAAAACATTTCAGTCCCGAGACCCCAAACTGGTCACTCACTCTTTAGAATTGAGACAAAACCTTATTTACTTGGGTTTTTTATTTTTACACCTAGTTAGGCTGGGAAAATATATTTTTAAAAAATCAAAGTATTGACCATCGAACCTTAAATTAGCCCACTTCTGAGTAATTTTATTTATTTATTTATTTATTTATTTTATAGTACAATGAAAGTCAGAGGTAAGTTCTGTCAGAGTTGGTGTCTTATGGAGCTTAATTCTTATTTAGTTGTGGTTTAGATGGGATACTGACTTGACATATTAAGACTGAGACACACCTCATAGCAAAATTATTATATTAATTTATCAAAAAAAAATATAACACATACCATACTTCAGCAGCATTCCTACTTTTTTGGAAACCAGGAGGTGAGACAGGAGTCCTTGTAATATAGGTAACCCCTTTAATGTCTGAATAAATTATGTTTTTGTAGAAATCTGATGAAGCTGAACAAATCTGCGACACATCTTTAGGGTCCAACATTTTCACAGAAAATACTTTAAAGCAAAGATGAATATAGTAGTACATTTTTGACACATTTTGTTTTAAATTTTTAAGGCTTTTAACACATTTTTAAAAATTATTTGGAGTTGTAAATTCTTGTCTGGGACAAGTGGGATTTCAGACACAGGGAATGTTTGGAAGTTAAAACAATGAAAACATTTTATAAATCATATTTATTTCATACATATAAGTCCTTTAAAAACAATGCATCATCCTGGAAACTAAATGAGAGTGTTGATAAGTTAGAATTTTAAGGGTTTTCTTGGTAGGATGTGGTTTGTCCTAATTGTCAAGAATGGGTGTTTCTTATAGATACATGAGGTAAAATAATATGTGCAGACATGCCCAGTAGCCTCTGGGAGAGATTCCAGTCAGACTGAGGGTCTTGGCTGAACATGTTAAACTGCTCTACTGTAAACGGTTAAAAATGGCACCATGGGGATGAGAACGCACATATTGTACTTTGTGCATCAAGGTGTTCAAACTGTGGGAAACACAGATATGTACATGTAATATAACAAAGGTGTGATTATAATGTGTTCATTTTAAGAGGACATTTTGTTTGTATAGCACCTTTACTACACGACATGCAGCAATAACTGGTGACACATTAAAAAGACATAGCACACTGTTTTATACGTGTGTGTGTGTGTGTGCTATTAATAGCCATTGCTCAATCTTAACTCTAACCCCGGCCTTGGCTTTTGCTCCAGTATCTCCTTCACACTGGACCTTGTGTCAGTGTCACTGAGGGTAAAGGTCCTCACGCACTCTGTCATTTTCAACATTTGATACCAGTGGTTCCCAACTGGTCCAGCTACGGGCTCCAGATTTCTCCTTAGTCATTGGCTCAAGGTCCACACAGTTTAATATATTCAGCGTCATATTTGCTCTCGGCCACGTCGTCCAGCTACTTTGCTGTCTCTGTCACGTCACTGTCCAGTAGTCACTCACTGTACGGCAGAAACAGCTCTTCAAAATTATAACTCTGTGCCTTCAAAATAAAGTGCATTTTTTACAAAGTTGACACACTCGCGAGTCACATGTGGTCCATTCAGAATGGACTGTACTTACTTTAAAATGGACAAAACACTGCTGAAATATGATGCAGTGTTTAGAAGACAACCTAACGAGCTGTATTGTTTGTATACAAAATTCTAAAATGCTCTCTTAATTTCAATGTTTCACTACTACTAAAGCAAACACTTCAACACAGGACTCTTGCCTGTCAATATTTGTCTATTGTAAATTTGAGTTGTTTTCTTACACACACACACACACACACCTACACACACACACACACACACACACACACACACACACACACACACACACACACACAAAAACATGCAAACAATAAGAAAATAGGAGATACATCCAACCTCAATGAAGACTTTGACCAGTGTAATCTAGTTGAAAATTAGAGTAACAAACAACTGACTAAAGTAATGTTGTTATGTTTCCCAGTTACTTGGATTCTTTTCCTTTTGGTCAGGGACGACTAATAAATAAACGACATCACTGATATGAGGCAGGACCAATTAATAACAGCCTCAGGCAGAGCACATACTATATTCAGAGAAAATATTCTACACTGTACTATTCTCATGCTCGCTGATATATTTTCTGTGGAGCCCGGTTTGTCCTGAAAATGGCTGGGAAATGTAGTGACTATAAATACAGGGAGTAAAGGGGCTGAACTGAGAAACTCTACACTACAGCTAATTTAGGAGCATGTTTCAAGAGCTCTTGCTCAGGACCACAGCGGACTGTCACCCTGTCGCTCTCAGGTCTCACAAGTTTGAGTTTAAAATCCAGTTAAACACTCAGAGGTTGAAAGGAGGTGTACTCAGGTCTACCTCACCTGTCAACGCATAACTGCAATTTTTCTCTAAGATTTTAATATATTTGATTCGCAGGGAATCATGTTTTTTCTTGTATGAAGTATTATTTATACAGTAGGATTATTATTTTTTCCTTTATAACTTTATTAAGTATAATATGGATGCAGTCAACACCACAACTGCTGGTGCAAACCACAGGAGTCACGGCATTGTTGTGCCATTAAACCTGCATCCAGTGAACTCAAACTTCAGAGAAATAAAGTACTGAGTGTTTTTGTTTAAGTATAATGAAGAAGCATTAAATTAATATCTGGAACGAGCTGCTGCCACATTGCATGGCACTTAGATCCAAGGCTAGAAGAACTATGGGACACTGTAAGGTTTTAAGATTTTTTTGTTTCTTTGTTTTTTGTTGGTTTTGTTTAGTTAGTTAGTTAGTTAGTTAGTTACACATGTTCATATGGGATTTGTGTTTAGTCTGTACAATAAAATGGAAAAACTATAAAAAAAAAAAAATGTTAAAATTTGCAAATTCCTGTAATTTCAATTCAATAATTTAAGAAAAAAATCCCATATTTGGGTCTAGCACCAAACAGGTGATGCGGTCAGAGGGTCAGACAATTAGCATTTCTGTACCTCACTTAAAAAAATACATAACATATATAACTTTGAGTAAACATGTCGATCCTGTTAAGGGTGTAAAAGGTCCTGATAAATCTTGAACTGCATCCCATCCCTTGTTTCAGTGTGTTCAGCAACAGCTTTGAGTATGCCAAAGTATGAACAGTCTGAGGAGTATATCTTAAATAAGACTTATACAAAAGCAGCCTCTTTATACTTAGGTAACCTTATTACCATATTTAGGTAACCTTCAAGTAACCATTCCTTCCAATCCGCCCACAGGCAGGTTTGGAAGGAATGTTTTCTCTTGATCTAAGGATGCAAAGACGGGGGAGGTCAGGTTGGAGGCCAGCTGTGGCGTAGAGAAGGGTGGTGTTCAGCTCCAAACTACAGTGACTCTACCAAAACTCCATAGTCACAATTACGTCATCAAATCCATCTCATGGTTATTCTCCTCTGACATGTTGTGCTGTAGCGTGTTCGCTGTATTGAGGCTCAGCAACTGGGGACTTGGGCTGTCTCAGACGAAAGATGACCACCGTGAAAGAAATGTGGCGACATCTTTGGTCGTGGCTCTAAAACAGTGATCCAATGTCTTGTGATCAAAGACGACTTGGGATAAAACTCTGGAAACCACTGGGAACGCAACGGAAATGTAGCATGAACCCAAACAAACAAACAGATAGCAGCTCACCATGGAGGGAGAACACGCTAAAAGACGTGTGTGGGACTCCAGCAAAGAGGAAAACCTTGTGAAGCCTAGCTTGTATGATGTGTCCTTCAGCTCTGACCATGATCGCGTAAAGAAGGACGAAGCATGGAAGGAAATGGAGGCAGAGTTGCAGCTAGCATACACACACACACAGACACACACACACTGCAGTATATAGTGCCCACAAAACTTTAGGTTATTTAATAATGTGAGCCTCTATGTTGAGCTTCACAGTTTGAGAAGTAAAGACCCGCGCAGCGTCCTTGTGCACTCAGTATGGGAAGCTGTTGCATCGTACGTCGCAGCCTGTGATTCAGTCGGCGCTGTTATCATACAGTCTGTCGTACCCAAGTTTATTAGATCCATGTCACACAGTGTAGCGTGCAAAATAGGAGGCTTTACTTACTACATTTCCTTCCTTCCACAATGTCATGAAGTATAAGTATACAGTAGCACAAAGCTGAAGAACTGAAGTAAAATACAAGTACCTCAAAATCTTACTCATAGTTTTTGGGATGTAGCTATTCAGTGATCATGAGAAAGAAGAGTCTGAATACCAGAGTACACTGCTAACTACAGAAACATGTCTTAAATGAAAGGAGAAACACATTTCTGACAGAGAACAGATGCAACAGTGCCGATACTTGCACCGAGTTTTATTGTATACGACCTCAGTCACGGAGCAACATGGCTGCCACAGCTCTGCGCAGAACCGGCTACAGGTCACACTGTTTCTGTACAGCCAGAGAGGATATGATATTTGAGGTAAACAGAAGAGAAGAAAACAAACTCTATTGGCATATGCAAGTTTCTTTTTAATAGTTTGTCTTTAAAGGTATACTATGCAGGATGTTTTCAAAAATCAAAACAACGCATTGAGTCATATAAGAGTCATCGCTCTCAATCATCACTTGTGACCCACTAGAAGTGTGTGGTGGTGTATTTGTCTGCAGAGACAAAAATTGTTTTCTTCTTATCTTGCTGCGTTTGAGACGTTCATGTGTGCAGCTCCCAGCTAATATCAGCACACAGGGAAGATGGACACTTTCTAAAAAGGTACCAATCAGACAGTATCATCATGTATCCAAGAGGAAGCTGTGGAAATCGAGGACACAGTGCCAAAAAATGCAAATGTAGTGAGGCCAAGTGGACAAGGCTCGCTCCAAAACAGGACTGAATCTGAGTACAGCTTTCACTTTCTCTGGCGAGCCCTGACGGAGATGATGGTGAAGAAGAGGTATGGCTAGATGCCAGGGGGTTAAGTTATTTAGCTTGTTCAAGTATCAGCTTTTCCATTACTACATATGTAGCTTTCCTGTCAGTGGCTGCAGTGTACGTACAAGTAGTGTCAGGAGGAGGGGCTAAAATTAAATGTTGCAACTGACAATTCCTGCATAGTATACCTTTAATATCAGGACTGGGGTCGATCCACTTTGAAATACGGGTATATGGTGTTACAAAAATGAGCACAAGTTTCAAACGACTTCATTTTAAGTCCCTCTCTACTCAAAAATATGTTTTGCTTATGTTTATGTCCTCAAAATGTCTGACCTGACTCTTATCTGTGTGGTTTGTCACTAGAGAGGTGCTCTTACATTTTTCTTCTGAAGGCGGCGATGTCTGTGCACTTCCCTAAAATCTGGGATTCAAACGTACCTCGGGTGAACTAGATAAGGTTCGTCACTACAAAAGCCAGTTGCTGTCTAATACAGGAAACTCGCATAGTTTGGGGGAACAGAACACCAACAAAGAGACCTGAAACCTCCAGCTCAGAGCAGACCTGGCAGTACAGAGAGCAGAGTTAGCATTAGCATAGTGAAAGTTCTGACAGTAAACATGGTAGAGATGTAAACTGGACTCTGGAGCTTTCTTCCATTACCTACCCAGAACCCCATCAAAGCAGATATTATTGTACGTTTCACAACCACTAACGCTGTGTCAGCCACTGCCGGTTACACGCTAACAAGCAACATAAATAAATAAAAGATGCTAGCTACACTTAAAACATTCTGATTCATCTGCTTGTCGCAGATTATGGTGCGCAACAGACTCCTGATCTGAGTCTGGGTCTGACTGAGGCTCCAACATTAATGGCTGAATCTCTCTAATGTTTTCTTTAATGCTAACGTTAGCCATCTTGATGCAACAATGAAACCTATCATAAAGCAGCAGTGGGAGTAGGCCAGAACTAGAATTTCTCAATGAGGGACAAAGAGTAAACTTGCTTCCGGCCCCTTGTCAGAGTTCTTTTTTAGCTATAATGTGGTAAACAGCCATGTGTGACAAAATAATAGTATAGTATTTATACTTTAAAACGGGTCTGGAGGGGGACTTTAAAGACTTCAGTCAAATTACGGTCTAAACCATCTGTTTGATTTTGGATCGACTCCAGTCCGTCCATGCATAAATGTGTCCGCTGACAGAGGGAGAGAAGTGTAGCTACAGCCATGAGTAATGAGGCAGTGAGCGAGAGGTTCAACATGAAGACCACCGTGTTTGTCTCTCGATGTTTAAATGAGTTTCACACTACAGGTGAGTCAAGAGCAAATTAAAAAAAAATATTTCAGCTCACCATTTTAATTCGACTAAATATTCACAAGAGGTCACTGTGTCAAAAGGCTGAAAAACGTCACACACACTCACACACATTATCTTTAAATTCGACAAATGTAGGATTTTCTCAGAGTGCATCACTGTTGAAACACAGACAGACGCAGCGCTGGAAGTGTCAGGTACGTGAGAAACAGAGGTGTTCCAACGTGTTTGAATCATGGATGTATAAAGAGAACTGGATACAGCATTGAAGGTGGGGCTGTGTTTCCTGTAAAGGCACGTCCTGTAAGGACTTCACTAATATAAATTTACCCACGTCTTCTACGTCGTTGGGCCCACAGAGCAGAAATAACAGACTTTTACTCGCCAAGTGGCTAACTTCTGGTTTAGCACTGCGCTAACTTGAATGAGAAATGATTGAATGATTGAAATGATTTAATGGTGTGGCCAAACAGTGCAATTACACTGACACATGACGCCCTGTGGCTCAACCTGACTGTGTCCCATTCACCTACATGGCGAATGAGATGTCTGTAAATCAGTCGATTTTTTTTTAAACAAATGAATTGTTTCACTATCAGCATGTGATCCATTCAGTCAAATTACCTATTAATATACACATATAATAATAGCGCTGCACGATTAAACCTTTTAGTCCCCATTCAAGTTAGCGGAGTGCTTAACAGGAAGTAGCCAGCCTGACTGGTTTAGTCTCTAGCGCTCCACACAGTGCAGAAGCAGAGCATTTCTAATTAATTTTATACACGGCAATTAAACATTTCTGGCTTTATGCACCACTGAGCAACTTTCATGGGAATGACAAGGGCCCCACCTTCAATGCTGTAACCAGGTCTCTTTATACATTCATACCAATGGCATCATGTAACAGAACCTAAAGTTGTATCTCCACATTGTGGCCGTTTTGTCAAATTGTCTTCAAAGCTTAGCACACTTTCTGGGGGCCTGGATGTAGTGTGCCCTCTGGCAGCCATATTACAGGTCCACAACTTGTTTTAAAGGGTCACAAGCCTTGCCTGTACAAAAATAATGACCGTAGCTACCATGACATCGCCTATTGGTTTGCGGACTCCTGTTGAAGCCTTGAGTTTTTGCATTTCGGCTGTTGCTATCCCCTATTTCTGGAGCCAGAAGTGACCATATTTGGACAAGAGGATGGAGCTGTCAAGGAACAAGGGGTGGGTCTGACTTGAATATGGGGACTTTAACACCATAATAAAATCTAAACAGGTCAGTTATATGAAAATTCACCCCCTGTGACGTTTTCATGAACATGGAAGTTAGCTATGGAGGCTGAAACTGGCTGTAAGCATGTTTACAGCCTGGTACAAGCTCGTTGGCGTCATCAGTTTGTTGGTACGAGCACTTACTTTGGTAAATTAGCCTGCTAACTAATGACTAACATTCACAGACTGAAGAAGAATAGTCACTATAACTGCTTGAGGCAGTCCTGTGTGCTTGAAGATCTGAGAGAAGCAGCTGCAAAGCTTGTTTCAAAGGTTCAACATTCAAGTCCCAACTAGAAACCTCACTGATGGCATTGATTAAAACCAGGCACTGGTGCCACTGTAATGTTCAGTCATGGGAAAAATGCCCTTTCTAGTAACAATACTCTTTTTTCCCCCTCACATGACACTTTAGGAATTTAACTGATTACATCCAGAGTGCCTAATGAGTGCTGAAGAAGTTGCCTGTGGACATTTGGGCAGGAAATATTGCTGACAGAGGGATCAAACCCTGGATCCTCCCTTTACAAGATGTTTCCACTGCTGTATGATGTAATCTTTTTGGTAGTGTGACAGCGACATGTCAGTGAGAAAGTCCTACATTTTCATCATTCATCTGTTTTTTTTTTTTTTTTGCTGCTGCTGAGATTTAGCAGAGATGGTGAAGACGATGGGTTGTCGTCATCACTGAAGAAGAGCAGAGAGATGACAACGCAGGAAGCAGAAAAATGGCTGACTCTTCGTCTTTCTGTTTTTGCTTTTTTTTCGCATACATTTGTTTATTCTTCACATTCCTCCCAGAAACAAGCCTCGTCCTGTTCCTCCAAACACCCTTCCCTGGAAGTATGCACTTGCACTCTCCTGCCCTATAACGGCTTTTATGTTCTCTTTTTTTTCAAAAAGAGACTTTTAACATACATAACCGCAGGCTGTTAGGGCACCAGGTCTGCCCTTCCATACTCTCTGCCCTTTAGAAACGGATAAGTGTACAGCTGGAGCAAAGAGATTTTGACTGTAACATTAATCAGAGAAGAAAAACCTTGGTTCATTTTAAGTCAGTGAACATGTGCACAAGTGCATACTTTGGGGTCGGGGTATGGTTAGATATTGGGACGTAGCCTTTACGACAGAGCAGCATGCTAGCAGCCAGCCCAGGAGCCCAGAGTCCCTGTCTCTCTTCCAGATGTCTGGGAGAAGCCTTATAGCACAGAGACAGACAGGAGAGGGGCACCAGCTAGCTAGCAGGGCAAGCTAGCTTAGTTAGCCGCCCAGGCCTCCAGGTCCGCCATGTCCTCCTCGTCTTCTTCCTCCTTCTTCTTGGCTAAAAAAGGAACAAACAGACATGAAGCATGACATTTAATTATGTAACTGTGCAGATATTCGTAATGTGGATGGTGTGGTGTTAAGTGTACCTGGTCTAGCTGGTAGTGATGTAGATGGTACGCTGGGTAGTGGAACGTCCTCTGTTCCTTCGATTTCCAGAAGATTTTTATCCAGCTCTTCCTGTTCCAGATCCTCCAGCTCAGCCAGAAGCTCATCCTGAACACACGCAAACACAAGTAAGTAATCCAGTAACCAGGTATATGCAGGAATACAACACAAACTAATTAAAGGACGAATGAATGACCATTTGTATATCAATTACTCAGTTCAGTTCCCTGTCAAGGGGGGCTGTCTGTTTGGGACGTACTGGGCACATGACTGCATAAATGAGACTTGGATTATTCTGCACGAGTTGTGTGAGAGTTCATGAAAGAGTGAGTGAGTGTGGGTGAGTAAGTGATATACAAATGGTCATTTGGGGGGTAAAGTATTCCTTTAATGTTATAATGAAAGGCTATCTTTCATCTGAATTTAGATCTTTCTCCATTTGATTCTAATGCCAGCAGCTACAACTGAAAGTGTACATTATCCTGGTTGTTATTCATTATTCATGACAGCTGGGCAGAGCTCAACAGATACACTACATATGATACTGCATTCTTCACTAAGTCAAGTCTCTGTAGCATTTTGCCTTCATGTCTGAAGTTAAGTCAACTTGCTTGTCATTTATACAACTTCAGTCCCACTAGAGCCCCAGTCTCACGTTTACAGCTCTGCACAGATAAACACTGCAACACATGTACCGTAGAAAGTGTCATGCATGGGTCCTAATATTGATACTACAGTCTGACGGTGTTTGTTTGGTTAATAAATGAAGCTGTACTTAAGTTGTTGCAGCTGTGAGATTTGTCTCTGACAAGCAAGTCAGAACTATTCAGATGAATCTGACTGTGGTTCGTCTGGTTGAAATGCAGGCAAGGTTCCCATTATCCAGAAATGGTTGTGGTCTATGTTCTCACCTCGTCGTACTCTTCTCCGAAACCAACTGGTCTGGAAATTACATCTGAGATTTCTTGAGCTATTTCCTGTTGTTCTGTGATGTCCGCCATCAGTTCGTCTACTTTGTTGATGTCCCTGTGAAACAGAAGGACACAAAGAGAGAGAGACGACATGAAAATAGACGCATTAATACAAACTGCTCGACACAAACCAAAAATGGAACTGGTGTCTATTAGATCCTTGGGCTCTTACTAGGGCTTGGACAATATGTAAATCTCCCGATTGAATATTATCATGATACTAAGCTGAATCATACACCTTCAGACAATGTTTATCATGAGGAAATATTTATAAAAACAATGGACATCAGATGTCAGTCAGTGTTTCTTTATGTCAGCAGCATCATATACTGCGTGGAAAAGTGGTAAATAAACTACTAACTGTTTTCATGGTCTTGTTCATGACCATCTTATTTTACTTGCTTTGTGAAAGGTGCTACAATAAAAAAACTCTACCAACTTACTAAAATGTATGTTGCATGTACAATAGAATAAATACTTTTAGAAGTAAATTAGTACTGTTACATTTAGCTGTCCCTGCTCATCAGGCTTACAGTGTTTCGCATACATTGATTTATTTATGGCCGCTGCTATTATATCAACACTGACCGCCACTTAGAGTTGGGTTGATATACAGTTTTGCCAGTCCAGTCAGTGTACAAGCTTATACTAGTTTGATTTTATGCCTGCTGAACTGGCATTTCTCATTATGACACCTTATGGCAAAGTAAAAGGTAGCCTACATCAGCAACCTGTGCCAATGGCATCACAGAAGTAAATGTAACTTGTCTCTGAATGTCTCTTACATGTGTTGGTGTGCAGCCTCCATTGCCTTAGCAGCATAGCTCATGTTCTTGAGCACTTCTGTGTTGGTGTTGGCATTCTCTAGCGCCTCCCTCTGGAATTCAATGGTAGACAACGTCCCGTCGATCTGATCCAGCTGCTTCTCATAACGCTTCTTCCTTTTCAAGGCCTGCAGAGCCGCTGGACAAAAAAAAAGAAAAGGCGAAATAAAGTTAGATCAGGAGACAGATACAAGGCTTTTTCTTTTAGGAGTAAATCAGTGTTGAAAAGTGAAGTATGAGACAATGAGACAGAGACAAATAGACTCATTAGCATGCGTAAATGAAGCCCTAACTCAAAGATAACTTCTTTTGTTTGTTTGACAGAGAGGCAACGAGCCACAGCACAACCAGAACATAGAGTCAGGTCCAGTGGACCTTTGGTATGAGGGGACAATGGAGCAGCAGCTTGTTTTGTCTCTGAGGACAAATTAGGAGCAGGTAGAGCTGCGCTGCTGCGAGATGAGCTCCAGTGAAATGTTTGCATGTTGAATTACAGTGTTTGTCCTAATGGAGCAGGACTCTGGTAATCTGATAAAATCCTGTCTGAGCCAAATCTCTGCCTGCAGACGCAATATGCCTCAGACAGGCTGTTTTAGGTTTGTCCCCTCACTACTTTTCTACGGAACCAGACCTGCGTCTCATCGAGCTCACAGAGGTCTGGTCTCATCTGAAACAACAGAGATGATCATATTTGGTAAACCTGAGGCTACTGTTGGATTAGCTGGATTTAGTAGCTGGATTTCCATCACTGGAAAGAACAGCTTGGCAGAGTACGACAAAGTGACATCTGTAGTATTAGTGCTGAAACAATTCGTTGATTAGGTGTAATTAATTAGGTGATTCTCAAAGAATTAACGGACAAGTATTTTACATTGATTGTTTAAGCTATTTATGAAGCAAAAATTCCGTAAATTGACTGGTTTCAGCTTCTCACATGTGAGGATTGTTTGATTTGATGATAGTAAATTGAACCTCTTTTGGTTTTAGACTGTTGGTTAGACTAAACATGACACCTTCTTGGGCTCATGGAAATTGTGATTGGCACTTTTTACTATATTCTGACACAGAATAATGTAAACCAGAACACAAGGAAATCCCCTTTGGTTCTGTCAAGGGAAAGCACCTCATCCACAGAGGCAGTGACCTAAACCTGCTGAGTCATACGTAAGGAGGGAAGTGGGTGATGAAGTAACAAGAGATAAGTATGTATGCTGGTGTGTGTCTGGACCACAGCTTCAGTTACGAATCAAAAACTGGAAGATGCAGTTAAATGAGGTTTAGCTTTGAATAAAAATCAAAGATCAGGATTTGACATTAAAATATTTTCCACTTGATGTCACCCCTTTGAGCAGCAACAGATTTTTCTATGTTTACAGTATAAATAAAGATGCAGTTATAATCTATAATCCTCATTTCCATCCTGCTTTGCTGCTGCCATAGCAATGCTTTCCCTGCCCGAGATCTGTATCATGCAAATGTCCACACAAGTCTTTCTGTTTAAACCAGGTTATTCTTAAAGGGATAGTTTGGAGCTATTTGTCAATGGAGTTTGAGGTTTTGATGAGAGCACAGATGGGGAACTAAAGCCTTTCTCGCCTTGCCTGTCAGAGAGGGCTGTCTGCGTTAAGGTAAAGCAGTAAGAATACTCTCCATATAGTGTACACTTTAACTGATGATTATTTTAGGTGGGACCTTTTTTCAAGTGGCTAAAATATGTTTTGCTGCTGCCCCCTGTCCACAGCAGTACAGTGCCTGTTTCTTCAAATTGGGGGTGTGCCGACTGACATCTACTCTATTTAATACACTGACTGTGAATAAGTACCTCATACAACCCCTCATTAAAAGATCCAGACTATCCCCTTAATCCCTTTAACTGAAAAAGGCCACCAGGTTTCCTATTGATGTTTCTGAAATGTGGTTTCCGCATGTCAACACAGATCTCAAACATGCATCCATTTCATTTCAGACTAAAATAAGTAACAGATGAAATGCCATGAAATTTGGTGCATGTTTTTATGATGCCCAGAGCATGAATCCTAACAACTTTAATAAGGTTGATATTTGCAGTTTTTAGTAAACTGTCTCAACAACTATTGGAAAAATTGCCATGAAATTTGGTGCATGCATTCATGTCTCTTAAAGGATGAATTTTTATCACTTCGGTCATGGTCATTAAGCCCCATCATCAGGGCTAAATTTTTATTTGTTCAATCATTTATCTGTGTCCGAATACCTGCAAAATTAATGACATTCGCATTAGAGGAGTGACTGTACATTGATCTGGATTGATATATCGATTAAATGGTCAACAGTCCAAGATCATCCATGCAAAGTAAAAGCATCACTAGATACTGTCATCTTTAAGATACGTCTTTGTTTTACATTTCCACGGCACGTCTGTGTAACCATTTCCGCCCAAGTACATCTTCTTACTGAACATTCAAACAGAGCTAGCAGCCATCGCCAGCCAGACAATAAAAAGACAATGGAGGATATTTTCAGATGTCATCTCATATTAATCAAAGGCCCCTGAATTTAACAGACTCAATATCATGTCTTGGCAGATTTTGATACAAGCAAATATTGTATCGTTGTCCCAAGATTCAATATTATATCATAAAGTAGGGATGCACAATATTGGATTTTTTGCCCATATCCAATATGCTGATATGTAACAACTCATTTGACCGATAACTGATATCGATATAAACACTTTTTTCCCTACCTAATTTTAATGATCATCATGTCTCTTCTGTAGTGGAATTAACAGCATATTATGCATCTATGCTCTTATCATGATGACCCACCAGCAGATGAAACACAATACTTGTCAATGTATGTTATATTCATTCATTGGGCAAGACAAGAAAAATCATGTTGGCTGATTCTGATAGCTCATTTTAAAGCTGATATAGGCTGATACCAGTGACGTGCCGATATCAACGTGCATCCCTATCATGAAGAAACTTGTGCTAATTCGCAAATGCCAGCAAGATAAAGCCATACACTAAGATTGTGAACATGGTAAACACCATAGCAGCTTTACATCAGCTTCTTAGCATTGTCATTGTGAGCATGTTAGCATCTAGCTCAAAGCACCAATGTGCCTCAGTGCAGCCTCACAGAGCTGCTAACATGACAGAACTTTTTTTTTCCATTTACAAAAACAAAGCCAAGTTCTCAAGTATTACATGCAGCTGTGCGACCTTCTTACTACTGGACGAATCTTTATCAACCTACAAAAACAACTCTTAATCGATCTACTGTATGTGGTTGGTCTGGTCCACCAGGAGCCAGAGAGCAGCTGACAGCTCCTGTTTCATCAGATTATTTTGGCACCCGGCTCTATCCCTGGACCGATAACATCATTACCCAACATCACACAGAGCATAATTAGATTATCTTGATGACAGAGCTGCATTCAGACCACACCCTTGAATAACAGGTCACTTTTTGTGACCCTTTGTTTTTCCTTTTGTCCTGCTCTTTTCTCCTGACCGCCTCCAACCTCAGTGGCATTTTACAGTAGCAACTGTCTCCACGCGTCAAGTATGATTTACAAGTACAGTGTGTTTTCTGTCGCGTTGTCACTATAGTCAACTGAAATGTAAGACACATGAGTCAGTGACAGGGCTGGAGGCTTCCTCACCATTGTTACTGGAGAAATGAATCCATTAAATGGATTATCTGATGTACTTTTAATGAGAGAAAGGGGCTTTTTAAATGGCCTTATTAAAATACCTTTTGTCAAACAGCGAGATTTAGGTAAAGCAGCTGTAAACTGTGTGAACACCAAAACCTGAGAGAGCCATCATGCAGATGCTGGTAGAGTTTGCTTTGAGGAATTCAGAGATTGTATGTGTTGTTATTCATCTCCTGAAGAGAGGGAGGCTAACTGATATGACCAAGTATGCTGAAAATCAGGTTTAAGAGAGCTGAAAGCTGGTGAACCATGTGTGAAGAACAGGACTTTTAAAACCAGTTATAAATGAGCCATTTTTCCTCGAAAGAATTTATGGCTGCATCACAGATCTCCCAGCAACCTCATCAGGAAATCTGGCTGTATGTAATTAGGGGTGTATCATATCATGTTATCTTCCCACAATTATTGTGACCAAAAATATCACGGCAAATAGTGTTACCACAACATTTTTTAAACTCTCCTGAAATACTTATGATAGCTAAATTACAGTAAAATTATAAAACACCATGTTTGCCTTGAACTTTAACCAACCTAACAAAGGGAGAACTGTATGATGCAACTTTGTTCGACTCGACATGGGCCAACATAACAACATAACATACACTTAAACACTACAAACAGGAGCTGGCTGGTTGTTAAAAGGTGAGTTTCTGTGTGTTGTCATTTCACCGGTACACAGACTCAGGAGGTGTAAAAATAAATGTTATATGGCCGAACATGTTAATGCACAGAGAACAACAAGCTACACCTCTCAGCTCTCTGTACGGAGCAAATGCAACAAATACGTGACTTGTCTGGTTCTCCTCTGTGAGTGGTGTCCCACACAATACATGAACCTTCACTGTGGTCAGAGCTGAAGCAATAAGAACACTAGTACAACAGTGCTTGCATGTTGCTACTCAAGATAAAACTGCTCATGAAGATAGAAGTGTTGTGCTGTATTCACAGCCTTCTGTGGTGCAGCAGTCACAGCATACAGGAACTGTTGTTGGTTTTACTATCATTAGAAACAATCAGGCTTGTCAGCAGTACAGTGTACCAGGGTATTTAGGGTAACCTTAAAACGCCAGAGAGACAGCAGGGGAAACAGCATTTTTTTAATATCCAACTTGGTCAAATATGGATTTATTTGGACCAAAACAGAGGTGGAGATTATTGGAATAGTGGACTAACTACAGGACTGATAAGACCAACTACAAAAGTTTTATGGGAGTTTCATTTTGTTTGTCAAGTTTGACTGAAGTGTGTTTCACAATGAATTAGCAAGGCAGTTAAGTTAGTCTTGGTTCAGTGAAAGAGAGAAACTTAAATTTAGCAGGTGTAGGGTTGTATTTTTTGTTCAATAAGGCAAATAGTTGTAAGAATATTTCCTGTCATGACATTTTGTGACAGTCACCATAAAACCAATATACTGGCACATCTCTATATGTAAGTAACTCTGAGTAAGTGACAACTACACGCTGCAAACGTATTGAGTAACACTTTCAATCAATGTAGACTGCCTGAGAGGGCTGACCATTTCTGACTGAAGGCTGACTTGACAGTCAATTGTCTTGTTGACTCATCTCCAAAACACTGAGTTGAAACTGGACAAGCGTCACCTCAGTTAACCTGAACAAAAAGCTAAAGAGGCCACATCTGCATGTTTCCCTCATTTTTGTTTTCATGTAATCACCATCTCTGTTCATTAAATGCAGCTTAACTAATTCAGGATAACAAACTAAGATCAGGCAAACTAATCCTGTTTATTTTCATCCAGCTGATTTGGTTCTTTGACAGCAGTTTTAGGATTCATTTGTTAACCCTTGATGAAGTTATCTTGGCTAACAGTGCGCTCTTTTATTTTTTTAAATAAAGGTCAAACTACCTAACTAGAGTTGAAACCATGAGCAGCATTCATATGATTGGCTGAGTGCTGATCCTGTGATCGTGGTTACATGGGGTAGGTTTGATGAGAGTCGTCTCAGCATGCATTGATTCAATAGATTCAATCATACTCTCATTTTATGAGTGTTCCTGCATTGCTACAGATGACAATTTGTTCTTAACTGTGCTCTACAATAGGCGTTTTCAAATCAGAGAAACTTTTTTTATATTTCTAAGAACCCCCTCCATTTTGTTGTGTCCACACTGCTGGAGCTAGAAACAATTGTGGTTCTTAAAAGGCTGTTTTGATGGACTTTTTCAGCTCATATTTCACAGCAGGCTTGAGTGATGTAAATGTATATTGATTGGTCCCAATCTAAGTGTATTGCAACTGGTTGAACGCATGAACCATGAAGTGACATTAGCCACCATTTAAAAAAAAAAGAATGAAACATTAGCTGTGTAAGCAACAGACAGCACAAAACACAACTCATAGAATAAAAACAGGAAAAAAAGAAACAGAAAAATGGACCGATTCCAGGTTTAACTGAACATGAATGCAGCGGGGGAAATACACCACAAAGCAATAAGTATAACCAGGATTGGAAACTTTTTGTCCATATGCCACTGGGACCTGTAGATTCCTAAATCTACCAGCCACTCAGCAGATTACCATTGTTGTTTGGCTGGTGAGTGGAACAAATCTAGCAGCATATTTTACCAGCATTTGGCTGGTGTCTGGTGCTAATTTCAAACTCTAATTATAACCATATATCCACAAACACAACTTCAACACTACAATTTGCCTAAAAAAAACATACATTTTATTGGTGACTCAAATAACCTCCTGTGGGTACCAGGGACTCACTACATTGAAAACCTTTCAACATCTCTGCCTCGGTTATTCATGTAGAAAGAATGAGGCCGTTTACATCCTGTACTGCTTCCAAGACCACCACAGGGCTAACAAGTGTTTGTAATGAGAGTCATTTGAATTACAACCAGTTCCAAAATAACAAGAACCAGATTTTAGTTTGTTTATTTATTTTTAGTCTTTTAAATGAGCTTGTAAATTCCTGACAGCAATTTGGCCTTGCTAAACCTCTGTCTTCACTGCTGGTACCTACTTCAACCCACATGAACAGAGTTATGGTGGACAAATATTTTTCGAGTATGTGCCTCACTCTCTCTTTCATTTATTTATTTTTTATTTTTTTCCTTTTCATTTGCTGCTATGCTTCTGTTATATTTGCTTTCCTTGGTTTTATATTATTTGCATATATTCGAAATAAACTTATCAAATCAAATAACTGGAGCAAGTGCTCAAAAGTATGGCTAAGAAATGAGGAAGCTCACCTCACATGACAGCATGTGACAGGAAGTTTAAGACATGTTATGTGTGTCCCTTATTTATTAAGACATCCCACTAAACTGTGAGGGAATTTACTTTATTCTTAAAATTGAGGTTACTGGGAAAAAAAAGTCTTGATAACAATTAAACTTAATTTAAGGACATTCAGACTCAAAATCAGGCAGTTTTACTGTATGAATTTGGAGAATTGCCAAAACTGAAGTCACACATGTGTGCACCCTGAAATAGCTGAGGTGTAAACGTCTGTAAGTTCAGCTATGTTCCCAATGAACACCAGAAAACTTCAGAGCTAAGAAGAGTCTGTAACTTTTTCCTTTGAAATACAACAGAGCAGTGTTACTTCTGTAAACTGTCTATTTATAACCAAACCATCTGTGAGAAATAGAGTTAAAATGGATAATATATGAATCTTATATGAATATATGAAACTACAGATTGTACTTCCTCATTTTCGTAGGGCTGCCACCTATCCTGGTGTGAATGCGCCCTTATTCAAATGATCCTGTTTTTCAAATCTATGCCGAGCTACTGAGGCTTTTCCATTGTAGTGTTTGTGGCTGAATCTAATTTGTGTATCAAACAGGCCCTATTTTTTTTCCCTGTTAAAGGGTTTTTTTTGGGGAGTCTTTCCTTATCCGCTGTGAGGGTCCAAAGGACAGAGGGATGCTGTATGCTGTAAAGCCCTTTGAGGCAAATTGTGATTTGTGATATTGGGCTTTATAAATAAAATTGAGTGATTGACTGATTGATTTAAATGGACTCAGAAACGTCTCCTGTTGTTGTCGATCATAAGCCCTTTAACACTGCCTGCTCAAAGCGGGAATACTGCGCCATTACGCCGCCTTGCTGTTCTGAATATAAGGTACGATCGCAGAATAGGGGGACAGAGTTGTCTTGCCTCTGAGCTGGTAAGCAGGAAGTAACAGCACTGAAATGACTTCTGTATAAACAGCACAGCTGGCAGGACTGGATCATGGGTGGAACGAGTGTGATGTTTTGATGGTGGATTATGCCTGCGACCCTCTACAGGAGATTCAAAGAGTATCTGGCAGCAGTTTGTGGCTTACTCAAAGAGGAAGACCAGTGGCAGAATATGGGAAAACAATGAGGTCCAAGAGCTCCTAACCCTCCAAGGAGAGGATGAGATTGGCCGCCATATCACAGAGATTGTAAATAATTGTTAATGCCATGTTTTACCATTACTATTGCTTATAAAGCTCTGCCCATGTGTGTCATATGTCACACTGGAGGCTGACGCTGTTGTGGCACATCATGCCCTTCACGCTTCTTTTGATTTCGCAATGCCAGCATGTTGTCTAAAATCGTACACAGGAGCATCATAATAACGCTAGTGTAGCAGCTCTATGGCACGATCTGTATAAAAAGGACTATAATAACTCACAAGAAGTAAAGAGGCCATGCCAGAAAACATATTTGAGCGACACAACTTAGTACATCATCTAAAGGTTGCTGTATGTGTATTTTTAAACCCTTCTGATTTGTGCACACTTTCAGAAAATCCAGGATAAATTCATAGAAGTTCAAAAATTTCTGAATGTTTTTATCGTGTGTGTGTGACAAAGTAGTGTGTGCTCCAGTTATTTCATCACAGAAAATAAGAGTTGTGGATATTTTTGGGAACTTGAGACTGCCATAACATACATGCTCTTTTAAAGTGTATGTTAACTTTTGACCACAGCTGTATTGTGCACGTTTTTATGTTAAGCTGTAAAGTTTCTATTCTATTAATGTTTTTGACTGTTGCAGTGCTTTGCCTTTATTTATAATACTTGTGTAAACCTACTTGGTAATGAATCCTAATTTTATTGTGGTAATAATTCTTTTTTTGCTCCTTCCTGGTTTGATATGTAGGCTGTGTGTCTGGTGATGTTGTTCTTCAGCGTTATTCCTGTTGCTGTCCATTAAACTTGATATTTATATTGTAAACTTGATATTTATGTTGTATGTTTAAAGCACCAAACACCAAGGCAAACTGCTTTGTGTAAACCTACTTGATAATAAATCTTAATTTAGTTATGGTTAATAACTCCCTTTTAGCTCCCTCCTACTTTGATCTATGTGCTATCTGCCTGGTAATGTAAATCTTCAGTATGATCCCTGTGCTGTCCTCAAAAGACACATTTAAAAATGGAGTCAGTGGACCGTGTGGACAGACTTGTGTTCAGGTAAATGCAGCTTGTCAACTGCCAACTTCCCGGTTCCTCCTCTACCGTTAGCCTGCGGGCTAAACTAACAAACTCACTAATTAATCCTCCAAACCACTCCAGGAGCTTCTTCCTCACCTCGTTTGTTTTTCGTGCCGTTCCTCTTCGCCGTCATGAGCTCCTGGTCGATTTTCTTCTCCAGAAATTCCTGTTTTTTGCCCAACATCTCCTCGGTCTCTCTGAGTTTCTGGATAGCCTCCTGGGGTGTCGGCGCTTTTCCACTCTTACCCCCGCCGCCGAACAGCCTCATTAAACCCGACATTTCGTTATTAAATGTAAACAATAACGGCTGTGTTCACCGTACACGAGCAGCCGGCACTTTGAGATACCGGACAGGTTGTCGTTAAATCGCTATGTTGTCTTTTCTCGTCAACTACCGTCGCCTGGCCGGAAGGCTGCCGCCGCTGCTGTTGTTGTTTTTGTCCCTTCTTCCGCTCTTCCAGAAAGGCCTCGTGATGTCATTACGTCAGCGCTGTTACATGAGTCATGCGTGAGTTCAGTGCGTGAGAACGCTCACGAGGGGATTTCACAAATGAGCACAAACTGTTCTTTTATTATTTTTTTTTTTATTAAAAAAAAAAAATCATATATATGATTTTGGTCGGTGGTCGTTTATGCTACATACATGATTGAGTGATAGTTTAATATTTCTCTTTTTAAAATTAAAATCATTGACATGCCATTATTATGTAGGCTACATAAATTATTGTTATTATTATTAGTAGTAGCAGTAGTAGTAGAAGTGGTAGAAGTAGTGGATTTAGTAGTATATAACACTGCAGTAAATGTAAATCTGCAAGCACAGAATTGAGATTCACAAAAAAAAGGATTCACAAGTATGTTATCTTTTTGAAAGCTGTAAATTTTAAGAAGATATTCACAGATGTTTTTTATTTATCTATAAATTAATTAAATTTATTCACAGAGTTTATATATTTGTTTGTTTTGTGGGTAGTATGTGGTGTTAAATTCTGTACACATCATTCTGCACAATAAAGCTCAAACATCCAAGTCTAAAAACAACACATTTTTGAGTGGAGGGGGGCTTTGCGATTGTTTTATCATCAAAGTCATTCTCTGCATAAATTTGAGACAAGAAAGCAGAGTAGCAAACTGGGAATCTACAGGTAGAAAAACTTTACAAGATACAAGAAATACAGATGTAGATATATACAGTATATTAAGACTTGTGATACTGGTGATAGAGGACTCCTTCAAATAGTGACAAACCTGTCCTGTACATAAACTGTAATCATACATACATGGAAAAAAAGAGTGGTATTACATTTGGAGGGTATTTCATTAATGTTCAAAATCTGTGAGGAATAAAATGATCAGTTTTGAATCCAGTCATGGAATATATGCTTCACTCCTGTCTCAGTGTTTAAGATGGGACTGCTCTTCACACTCATCTCTGCTGGCACTGCAGGCAAGAAAAATGTACCTTTTTCCACATGATTTGGTGATGCCCAAAACTGAAGGTTTTCTGGAAATAAAAACTGACACAGTTCCTGTAAGATTATAGGTGATAATGTCCTCCATGAGCCAGTGATCTGTCCGGTAAATCTACAACCAAAGCAAGTCTCAGAAAGCAGATAATAATCGGCTCTGTGCATTAATGGAGAGAGCTGCATCCATCGTGTCTGTATCATAACTGTATGTCCTCCTGACATCTGAACTTTTGTTTGGTATGCATTTTTGATTTCTCCTAGCTATTTGGGATCAGTAGGACATGATAAGTATAAAAACAAAACATTGTCAATAACTGAGTCCTCAAATGAGACGATTAAGTCCCAAAACAAGTACTCAGTACTAAATACGCAAAACTTGGTCAAATTTGTCGCTATATCAAACTACAAACATTATTAATCATAAACAAACAAGTTTCAACCATAAAATGTGATCAGGTTTTGGATCATGTCCACTTTTGTGTCGGGATCAGCTGCAGACTGACTCGGCAGAGATGGCTGCCATCTTGTTTTTATGCAGATTAGTGTATTGTGCTCTTACAACCACAAAAAGTGTCCACGAACAAGGACAAGAGGTCTAAGTTGAGTACAATAAAGTATAAGGCCCTGATCACACAGGACGCTTTTTGCAGGACTGATTTAATGTCTGTCTTTAGTTGATGCTACGTTCTCGTAGTAATTAGCCCAGACAACACAGAGTGGTGGTGTCCTCTCAGCTGCAAGCGTCCAAAGGCCAGCCCAGCTCCTTCAGAAAACTACGCCTCCCATGATGCATCGTGACATGCTTTTCAAGCTGAAGATGTGAGTGAGCTGAACGCCAGCCAATCAGGGCCTGAGTTGTCTGTGGAACTGGAGGAGAGGGGCCGACCTGGGGGAGGAATACATGGGTGTTGTGAAAGTTTGTGTGAGATGGAAGGATGGATGGACAACAGACAGACAGACAGATGGATATCATACGTGGATGGATTTTTCAGGAGTGGTCAGGGGTGGGGATGCCAGGTGATGAGGAGGCTTGACTCGGACCTCCTCCTTCAGCTTCGCACTCTCCCTCTCGTACTAAAATACAAAGAACATACACCTTTTGTGTTGTCCACTAATGTATGAGTGCAAAGACCTGAAACAATGTCTGTGTCTTTTTATGTGTAATTTGGTCTCTTGCTTGTAATATACTTGCTGCTGCACTTTTTCAACAGTAGAGGGCAGTGTGTGACTGGTTACAGGGTAGTGTGCGTGGGTGTGTGTGTGTGTGTGTGTGTGTGTGTGTACCTCCTTGGACATCTCGGTCAGGAAGCCCCACTTGTTGGGCCAGACTTTAGCCGAATCCCTCTCAACTTTTACATGTGCTTTCCTACACACACACACACACACACACACACACACACACAATAATTTTAAAGCAACATTATGCAACCTTTTTTTTCAACTCCAATACCAATACCATTCAGTTCAGTAGTTCCGGGCTCCAACTAGAGAACAATGTTATGATGCATTGGATGTGCTGAATGTGCATATTAAAGCCCCGATCACACAGAAAGTGTTTTAGCAGCTAAAGGCAGCTTCTTTTTATTGTTTTAATGAGAATTAAGCTTTTTGCTCGGTTCTTGCATTGTGACACACCTGGCATTTTTGCCAGAGCACTCTGAACTTCTTGAGTTGAAAAAACTTAATCTCAAAGCAGATAAACGCCCCATGACACCTCTTTTTTCCCATTTTCCAATCAGATGATTTAGGAGGCGGGCCTTCTGTGGTGGTCACGACGACACGTTTACAGTTGGTAAACAACGGAGGAGAAACTGGTGGTAGCGGTTGCTGGATACCCAGAGCTATACGACCCGATGATAGACAGCAGGTTGTCAAACTGCCCCTGAGTCATCCTAAAATATGCCTGGAAACGGCCATCATGGAGGAGAAGCTCCTGGACCAACTGGTGGTACTCCCCGTGATCCAGCCTCTTTTTTAGGGTCTCATGTACCCACACAGATCTCTGTTTATCTGCTGACAGCCTCTCACCCTCAACCAGAGCTACACACAGTACCCTCTGCTGAAACATGTCAGGAACTAGATACTAATTACTGTGAAATAACTGAAATAAATAAATGGTAGATTGATTACACGAGAAGGATAGGGTGAGTATGTGGTTGCCTGGCAACAATGAAAAGGCCCTGTGAGCGTTTTTTTTTTTTTTTTCTCACTAGTGGCATTTGATTTAAAAAAAACAGGCAGTGCGGCATGCCTCGCAAAAAACGCTTTCTGTGTCATCAGGGCCTGAGGCAGTACAGGAGGAGGCGCACATTAATAATCCTCCAGGACTGTAACATGCTCATGTTTAACCCAAACAATGTGTCATGTGACTGCACTTGGTTCAGATCCAGGTCGGAACACGTTCTCACCACAAATGAACCGCACCAGAGTTCCTTTGTAACCAGACTGAGACCACCTCTTCAAGAAGGTCTTGGTCTGGTTGTTTTGGTGCACACCTGAGTGTGATTGCTGTGTTCACACCTGCACAAACGAACCACACTCAGGGAGCAAATGAACTTGAGTTCGACTAAACCGAACCAAACAGGGCAGGTGTGAAAACACCCTGAGTGTTATTAAAATCTACAGACATCCTGCTTCACAGAGCACTGAAAGGGAAAAGAAATCCATAGAAAACATAAACAGCACTCATAGTAACTGGATTGTAACAAACAATAAATGGCTTATCTTTGCTACAACTAGGCGGCCTTCAAATTTACAGAGGATCTGGACAGAAAACCTTAATTTCAGGAAGAACTGGGAAACAAAGATGAAGCAGGCCAATCTGTCCGCTATGACAGTTTATTGCAACAACCACGGCAAAAACATATTTAGAGTTTCTAAATTAAAGAAAAACTTTTCATATCATAACAAGATCATTTTTATGCTGTAATGACACATTTTTCTCATGATTACTACATACTAAATATTGACATTTTTACAAGGCAATTCTCTTGTTGTAGCTTATCATTTCATCTTAAAAATGTCTTGTTATTACAAAAATGGACATATCTTATTAAAACAAGTTATGCTTCTCATTATAATGACACACCAAATCTCATTAAACCACAAAACCTTCCTTGCTATACCATGATAACTTAGTATGGCAAGCTGTATTTGTTAAATAGCACATTTCATACCCAGGTGGAAACACAATGAAGACTGAGAAGAAAAAAAGAAACAAGAAGAGAGTAAAGAAATACTCAAAATAATAATATCAACACTTGCAGTAATAACAATAATAGTAATAATGATGCTGTTCACAACCGCACACAGGAAGACGTGTCATGTTTTCAAACAAGAAAAAGATTCTGAATTTTAAACGTCCAAACAACATGATAATAATCCAACACCAGTGCTACATCTTTCCAAATGCTTCACCCTTTTCATTAAGAATAATTTCAATGAAACACAAAAGATTCAAAACCCTGAAACAAGTGAGAACATTTACCAGATTTCATCTTGATGCACAAAGTTGATGGGCTCAGATGCTCGCTGTGAAGTCGCCATCTGTCCTGACCAGTGTGTGTGTGTGTGTGAGTTAACGTTTGTGTGTCAGTATGTGTGGCTTCTTTCTCTCAGTCCGGCTAATGTTTCACCTGTGTGTAAGTCACACTGACAGACCTGTTTACCGTCGCCAGGGAGACAGAGTTCCCTGACACATGTATCTCTTCTCTCTGTCCCTGTGTGTGTAACCGTGGCGACAGTGGGATGGAACCACTGGAGGGTGGCTGGGAGCTCAAACTGGGAGTTTTCAGCCACACTGGTTTAGTCTAGACTGAACTATCTGGACAACTTGGAAAATCTCTCCACTGGCTGAATTTAGAATTTATTTTAATATACATATCCCGTAACATTCACCTACATGATGCTGAAATCACTCCCACTTCACATTTCATTGCATGTTTTTATATGAAACATGCGATGTAAATAAAGTGGTGAGGGTTTTTATTTTTCTATTGAGCGTAAAATTGGGTCCAGGTTGATAATATCCATAAGGACTGGCTGATTTAACAGGTTTTCTATCAGATTATAGAGCGTCTCCTCCTATACTGGATCAGTCCTAAGGACAGAATCACTGCTCCCAACAGCAGAGCACAAACTCCACCAATCACGAAGCCCCTCTCGGACTGATTAGAGGAAGAGTCTGCAATGAAATGACAAGAGAGAAATCTGTTATATATGTACAGAACAAGTTAAAGGGGAACTCTGGTATTTTTCAGCTTGGACCCTATTTTCCCATGTTTTTGTGTCTTAGTGACTTGTGGGAACAACAATTTTTAAAATTGGTCCAGTAAAAAGAAAGAACGCAGTTAAGTCCCATCCCCACTGGAGGGGAAAACAACTCCTCACTCCTCATTGACTCTGTATTGTGTGGAGGTGCCTCCTTGTCCCTTACGTCTGCAACAACAAAAAAAAAAACCTAAAATCTGCTGGTGGTGGGATGCAATACTAAAAGGGTAAAGACCCCAGAAGAAAGCTTTTATAAGCCACTAAACTGAAAACCTTTGATTGTAAATATCAAAGTACTGTATGTCACTTGTGGCCTTTCACTGGGATCATTTCCCAAGATACACAAGGTAAGAAGACGGGACACTGAGACAGACAAACAATATTGAGATTGTCAATATATATTTTCCTCTGTTGAAGACATAGGGTGTTAAATAATCCCCTGACATGCTGAAATCTAATGTTTTTAGCTAATTACTGCCATTTTGTTGGCATTTCAGCCAAAAGTTTCCCTCTCTCGTGGGCATGCGTGGTTCTCAGAGTGTTACGCTGCAGCTAGCAGCCACCAAACAGGCGACAGTGTAATGTTGTGTTCACACCAGGTGCAAAAAAAACAATTTGCACACATTAATTTCATGTAAAGTCAATGTGAAGACACAAGTAGACATGAATTTCCACCAACTGGTGCAATGGACGCAGCTCGAATAATGCGAAAACACAAATTAAGTCCATCCATCAATCCAATTAAAACCGCTTATCTTATGTTGGGTCGCGGGCGCAGCAGGCCAAGCAAAGCATTCCAGACATCCTTCCCCGCAGTAACGCTTTCCAGCTCCTCCTGAAGGACCCTGAGGCATTCCCCGGCAAGACGAGATATGTAATCCTCCTGCATGTTCCAGGCCTGTCCCAGGGTGTCCTACCAGTAGGACATACCCAAAACACCTCCAACAGGAGGCGCCCAGGAAGCATCCTGATCGGACGCCTGTACCACATCAACTGACCCCTTTCAACTCAAAGGAGCAGCGGCTCTACTCCGAGCCCCCTCCTGACAAAGTAAGCAAGTAGCGTGATTTCATGTCAAATGCTTTTTCCCAAGTGTTGAAAAATCTGAACTTCAGCGATCAATTTGGGTCGCAATAGCAAGTAAGCATCCTCCAGGGACGTATGATGCTGAGGACACACCAGTGGAAGTTCATCCATCGATTCAGTGATTTACACAGGTATAATGTAAGTTATTGCAAGAATGAAGCGAGTCAACACAAAATATTCTACTGATCAAACTCACACGAGTAATGCAACACGAAAATTTGCATCGGGTTTGGTGTGAACACAACAGAACCACTTGGGACATGTCAATTTATGTCCATTAAAAGTGCTTGTTTTTTCACTGACAGGCTCGGATTGTTATTATGAGCGTTTTAGTACCTGTAATTTCTGAATCAGACTTTAGCGAGACTTGGACACAAAGCAGACCAGATCAAGTGAAAAGTGCAGAGAAATATTTAATTTCTTTGTAGAGTCCTTTCTCTTATGTTGTAAGAAACTCACAATAACAATCTGAGCCTGTCAGTGGCAAAAACAAGCACTTTTAATGGACTGACAGAGCGCACCTGCTCCAAGTGGTTACACTTCAGCCTGCTTCACAGCTGTAGCGCTCTCACCCAATACTGGACCAGTTTCAATAATTGTTGTTCCCATGAGTCCCTGAGACACAAAAACATGGGAAAATAGGGTCCAGGTTGAGGAGCTCCCTTTAAGTTTGCTCATCTGATCCAATCAAAAATAAAATGGTAGCTCCATCCTCACCCCAGTCAGAAATCTTGGGCTCCCTGAGGCTGATGTGCTCCACCACACAGCTGACCCTGTCCTGCCTGTCCTGTGGGCCAGGTGTGAACTCCAGGTAAGAGTGGACCTGGTAGGTCCAGTCTTCATTTGTCATCACCTCGCTGAAGGTCACGCCAGAGGTCACTTCCTGTCCGTTGCGGTGCCATGTAAATCTGATATGTCTGGGGTAGAAATCGTAAGCGCTGCACACCAGCATGGTGACGTGACTGGAGGTGGTGGTCTCTGTAAGAGTGATGGTGGGTTCAGCTGAAATCAGAAGGTGAAATTAAAATCAAAAATCTTTTTTTTTTGCATTTTCACTCAGATTTTAACACACAAATTGAAAATCTAGACAAATAAAGGTGGATCTGCACTTTATATCTTAGTGAATAGTGACTGTGTCATCACAGTGAGGTTGCCAGGTTTGGTACCATCATACTTGTTAAGCCTGGCATTTTATCAAGAAATAGCTCAGCTTCTCTTAAACCACAAGATGATGTTTTTGCAGTTCTGTTTGTGTATGATTTAAAGAGACACAGACATCACTCACCTATGTTCTCCTCAATCATATTCAATAATATACCATAATGGTCGACACATATCAGCTGCTTCTGCCATTTCCTCTTCAGAACATCATACTTGTCTTCATTGGACATCGATGCAGTGATTAATCCAGCTGGAGTAAAGCCTGTCCAGTTCCCGACTGTGCTGTTGTACTGCATCGCAAACTCTCCATTAAAATAACTGTCGATCAGAAACTCCACCTGCTCTGGCTCTGTGGAGTACCAGGCACACCATACGTCTGAGTTCGTGAAGTATCCATTTCCATCAGCAGCACAATCTGAAAGGAGAAGGCACAATGTTTACAGTTTTTTAACACTAAATAATGATTTCTTTGGCACAGGTATGGTAAGAACCCAACTGCAGCACCACAGGCAGACAGGAAAGTTTGTAATGTCCTTTAATGTTTTGCTCGTCAAACACAGAATGAACAGGCAGCTGAAACAACAATGAGTCAATTTCTTGGCTCGGAGCCTTTCAAGACGCAGGTTCAGTACTAAAGACTCGGCGTAGCACACTGAAGCAGAGAGCAGGTGAGTCACTGGTGTCCACTGGATGGTAAGAATCAGTAAGGAGTAGAGGATCCAGCAGAGATGAGTGGATCCAACAGCAAACACACAAAAGCAGAATGTGCAACCACACGGCGAGGTAATCCACAGCACGGGAAATCACAGGCAGCAGAACAGGTAAACTCACAACGGAGAGCTGACTGGCAGTTTCTCCACACAGCTATGGGGAACAAACAAACAGAAACCAAGAACGTGGAAGCAGAGCTCTTAGCCAGGGACAGAAGGCTGAGTGGTTTACCAGGGAGCAGACGAAGCAGGAGAATCAGAGAAAGACGAGGTTGGCAACAAGAAAACAGTCTGTGAACGCATGCCAGAAAGTCTTGCAAAGGAATGAGACAGAAAAATCTGGCAACAAAAGTATGTGAAGCTGGGGTATTTATAGTGGCAGGAAGTAATGAGCCACAGGTGAGCAGAGTTAGCTTGATGAGGTGGGTGTGGTGAACCAGCAGGAGCAGGAAATGTGTGGACAGGTTGGCTGGCAGGAAGGTGTGGTGGAGAGGCGGGGTTAGTGGAAATTTACTGGCCTAACTGAGAGAACTGCGTGTATGGCAGGTCGGAAGTGCACACTGTGACAGTTTTTAAAGTGCAGATACAGGAGGTCCATCAGTATTAATGATGGCATGAACAAACTTTGCTCCAGTGGTATGAAACTCAAAGTGTGACTTAAGTGTTTCTTGATTTCCTGATTTGCCATTCATCCAATTGTTTAAGCTTTTACTCATCAGATTACAAGGTACTGGATATTTGATTCAGACTGAAACATCTCAGTAACTATTGTCATGGGCTGCCATGATATTTTGTACAAGTCTCTTTCCAAGTTTTTATGGGCACTTGATAGTGTGGACTGGTAGCTGGAGAGGTGCCAGTTCACCTCCTGGGCACTGCCGAGGTGCCCTTGAGCAAAGCACTGAACCCCCAACTGCTCAGGGCACCTGTCCAAGGCAGCTCCCTCACTCTGACAGCTCCCCATTTAATGCATGTGTAGGTCCTGTTTGTGCATGTGTGTGTATTTCGGGCCTGTGTGTGTATATGAAAACAGTGAAAAAAAATAATAATTTCCCCTCTGGGTTTAATAAAGTATATCTTCTATCTTCTTCTTCTAATGTTTTAAGACAGACTTAAAAAAAAATGTAAACATGTGGTTTAAATAGGGCTGCCCCTTAGTAGTCGACCAAATGTCAGTCGACCAGAAAGGTCATTAGGCGGCAAGATTTCATTGGACACTTAGTTGCAGAAAAAAAGTGAAACTATTAGGAGCTGCACCTTGTCAAAATAAATCTAAACCGTTCTGACTTGACCATGTGGGAATTTAATTTGAAAGGACAGATACAGGGAGAGGCCACGCTCAGCAGTCAGACAGGAGTCACGTTACAAACCAATCACAGCGGACAGATATCTTTCCCTTCTTCTGTAAATATTCAGTCTGATAAACACAGAAAAGTTGATCATGTTAGTGCAGGGCTACCCAGAGCTTTACATCTGTCCCACAGACGATAGGCCCACACACTTATATACAGCTCCTGGAAGAAGATCAGCTCTGCACTCAGGATTTCAGGTACATAGGCTATATGATGCTTGGTAAGGCGCAACCTCAGACGCAACCTGCCCAAATAAAGACAAGTTTGGTTAATGTGTCTCTGCGACCACAAGCATCACAACAGCAGAGCAAAGAGTTGCTATGAAGTTCAAGTTCCTCATTCAGATCACTGAAATGTATGCAAAAATAAAAAAAAAGGGGAAATTAGATGCCCCAAATCTGCCAAGACACTGACAACGTGTACTATTCCACAAGAGTTACTGTATGACGTTTGAGACTTGCTAACCCAAATGCTGCAGCAGGGATGAAGGGATAAACAGGGCCAAAATGGTGACAAGCCACAACAACACTACTGCATTACAGATACATTCATGTTTTTATTCATAATTAGAGGAACACAAGTATTAGCAGCAAAACGTACTAAATGTAAAAGAGGTCAGGGCTTTAAATGGTTGAGGTGGAGCTAATTTAAACTACTTTACAGACTCTTGGTTGTTAACCCTTTAAAAATGCATCACATCACTGGAGTGACTTTTTCCATCAAATAAATGAAATTTTAAAAAGTACATTTCCATTGAAAATGTATCAGTGCACAGTAATGTGAATATTCAAGTTAAGTACGAGCACCTCGAAATTATACCAGTATAGTATGATGCATTTATTCACATTTCCAAAACTGTAGACTGCCTCAGACAAACAGTATGTATAGCTTCTATGTAAACACATTTGACTTTCAGGGATACCAATATCAATATTTGACCCCAACATGCTGTGTGGCCCTAAAACATCCAAAAAATGGACTAAAGTAGAATTACTCACCCACCACAGGCCGAGAGAAAAGATACACAAACAGCAGGAACGTGAAACATTTCATGTTGGAGCCAGTTAGACCAGATTGTTGTGGATCCTCCACCAGCACTGTGCAGTTCATAAGTGATTCTTTCCTTTTGACTACAGTTCCTGAAACTACTGAACATGATCCTTTACAAAACGGACTGTTCAGCCCAACCTTTTCTCAAAGAAAAAAAAAAAAGATTTATAAACCACTAATGTGCAACATGAAATGCATTTTCAGAAGAACATAACACACTGAAACATTTTTCATGAATGCATCAATGTGTTTCATTTGTTTTTCCAACAGTATCCACTGTTAAAACTTTATTGTCTTGTTGAGGCTTCATAGAGAGTCTTTGTTGAGTTGAGGGTGTCAGTGAATACAAACTCTAGTCATTTCATAATAAATCACAACTTTTATAAACAAGTTCAAAAAGTTTGGATCCTAAAAACACATTAAACTTCTCACAGGAAGCTGAAACCAAACACCACCCTGAAAATGAAAGTACCATTCCTCAGCTGACTCCTCTTTCCCTTTTTTCAAGCTCCTTAGCCTGACTCAACTGTGATTGAGTGTCAGCTTTCTTTCTTTTCTTCATGTTTTTCTTTTCTTTTCAAAGTTTTCTTTCATTTCAAAGCAGAGATCAGTATCAACTCACAGAAAAGACAAAGTCACAACATGAATAAAGACACTGATGGAATAATGCTGAAATCACTCTCACCTCACATTGTGTTGCATGTTTTTGTGGGAAATGTGTGATGTAAATAAAGCTGCATGGGTTTTTTATTTTTCTAATGAGAGTCAAATTGGGTCCAGGTTGATAATATCCATAAGGACTGGCTGATTTAACAGGTTTTCTATCAGATTATAGAGCGTCTCCTCCTATACTGGATCAGCCCTAAGGACACAATCACTGCTCCCAACAGCAGAGCACAAACTCCACCAATCACGAAGCCCCTCTCGGACTGATTAGAGGAAGAGTCTGCAATGAAATGACAAGAGAGAAATCTGTTATATATGCACAGAATACACAATGCCTGTTGATGACAAAATTAAAAGGACACTGTATTGTTCCAGAGCAAGTTCAAGGGGAACAGCTTGGACCCTATTTCAGACCTCATGTTTCCCATGTGCTCTCTCCTAATACTGGACCAATTTCAACAATTCTTGTTCCCATGAGTCCCTGAGACACAAAAACATGGGAAAATAGGGTCCAGGTTGAGGAGTTCCCTTTAAGTTTGCTCATCTGATCCAATCAAAAATAAAATGGTAGCTCCATCCTCACCCCAGTCAGAAATCTTGGGCTCCCTGAGGCTGATGTGCTCCACCACACAGCTGACCCTGTCCTGTGGGCCAGGTGTGAACTCCAGGTAAGAGTGGACCTGGTAGGTCCAGTCTCCGTTTGTCATCACCTCGCTTGAGGTCACGCCCGAGGTCACTTCCTGTCCGTTGAGCTGCCATGTCACTCTGATATGTCTGGGGTAGAAATTGTAAGCACTGCACACCAGCATGGTGACGTGACTGGAGGTGGTGGTCTCTGTAAGAGTGATGTTGGGTTCAGCTGAAATCAGAAGGTGAAATTAAAATCAAAACATTTTTTTTTTTGCATTTTCACTCAGATTTCAACGCACAAATTGAAAATCTAGACAAATAAAGGTGGATCTGCACTTTATATCTTATTGAATAGTGACTGTGTCATCACAGTGGGGTTGCCAGGTTTGGTACCATCATGCTTGTTTTGTCTGGCATTTTATCAAGAAATAGCTCAGCTTCTCTTAAACCACAAGATGGTGTTTTTACAGTCCTGTTTGTGTATGATTTAAAGACACACAGACATCACTCACCTATGTTCTCCTCAATGATATTCAATAAAGAAGCAAACTGGTCGACACATATCACCTGCCTCTCCAGGTTCCTCTCCACAACATTGTGCTTGTTTTCATTAAAGTTTGACGCAGAGATTAATCCAGCTGGAGTAAAGCCTGTCCAGTTCCCGACTGTGTTGTTGTAGTGCAGCGCATGCTCTTTATTATAATATCTGTTGATCAGGTACTCCACCTGCTCCGGCTCTGTGGAGTACCAGGCACACCTGAGGATGTTGTTCACAAAGTATCCCTTCCCATCAACAGCACAATCTGAAAGGAGAAGGCACAGACTTACTCTTTTTATTTAATACTAAAATGTGATAGTTTTTCATGTGCAGAAGGTCCATCAGTATCAATGATGACATGAACAAACCTTGCTTACCTATCAGATTACAAGATATTGGCAAGATGTTGTTCTTCCTGTCGGCCCACCACTTTGATTCAGACTGAAACATCTCAGTAACTATTGTAATGGACTGCCATGATATTTTGTACAGACAGAAGGAATAATTACACTGAGCAACAGTCAGAGTAATGACAACCCAAGACAGGTTTGATTAATGTGTCTCTGTGACTACGAGCATCACAACAGCAGAGCAAAGAGCTGCTACAAAGTTCAAGTTCCTCATTCAGATCCCTGAAATGTATGCAAAAATAAAAAAGGGGAAATCACCCAAAATCTGCCAGGACAGTGTTTATTATATTCTACTAGAGTTACAATAGGACTTTTGTGACTTTATAACCCAAATGCTGCAGCAGGGATGAAGGGATAAACGGGGCCAAAATGGTGGCAAGACACAACAGCACTACTGCATTACAGATACATTCATGTTTTTATTCATAATTAGAGGAACACAAGTATTAGCAGCAAAAAGACTTGATGAACAGATAAAGTTACCAAAATAAAATGTAATATATCTTAGAATTGTGTTTATGTTTTGTGTGACATACAGTACAGGCCAAAAGTTTGGACACACCTTCTCATTCAATGCGTTTTCTTTATTTTCATGACTATTTACATTGTAGATTCTCACTGAAGGCATCAAAACCATGAATGAACACATGTGGAGTTATGTACTTAACAAAAAAAGGTGAAATAACTGAAAACATGTTTTATATTCTAGTTTCTTCAAAATAGCCACCCTTTGCTCTGATTACTGCTTTGCACACTCTTGGCATTCTCTCCATGAGCTTCAAGAGGTAGTCACCTGAAATGGTTTTCCAACAGTCTTGAAGGAGTTCCCAGAGGTGTTTAGCACTTGTTGGCCCCTTTGCCTTCACTCTGCGGTCCAGCTCACCCCAAACCATCTTGATTGGGTTCAGGTCCGGTGACTGTGGAGGCCAGGTCATCTGCCGCAGCACTCCATCACTCTCCTTCTTGGTCAAATAGCCCTTACACAGCCTGGAGGTGTGTTTGGGGTCATTGTCCTGTTGAAAAATAAATGATCGTCCAACTAAACGCAAACCGGATGGGATGGCATGTCGCTGCAGGATGCTGTGGTAGCCATGCTGGTTCAGTGTGCCTTCAATTTTGAATAAATCCCCAACAGTGTCACCAGCAAAACACCCCCACACCATCACACCTCCTCCTCCATGCTTCACAGTGGGAACCAGGCATGTGGAATCCATCCGTTCACCTTTTCTGCGTCTCACAAAGACACGGCGGTTGGAACCAAAGATCTCAAATTTGGACTCATCAGACCAAAGCACAGATTTCCACTGGTCTAATGTCCATTCCTTGTGTTTCTTGGCCCAAACAAATCTCTTCTGCTTGTTGCCTCTCCTTAGCAGTGGTTTCCTAGCAGCTATTTGACCATGAAGGCCTGATTCGCGCAGTCTCCTCTTAACAGTTGTTCTAGAGATGGGTCTGCTGCTAGAACTCTGTGTGGCATTCATCTGGTCTCTGATCTGAGCTGCTGTTAACTTGCGATTTCTGAGGCTGGTGACTCGGATGAACTTATCCTCAGAAGCAGAGGTGACTCTTGGTCTTCCTTTCCTGGGCCAGTCCTCATGTGTGCCAGTTTCGTTGTAGCGCTTGATGGTTTTTGCGACTCCACTTGGGGACACATTTAAAGTTTTTGCAATTTTCCGGACTGACTGACCTTCATTTCTTAAAGTAATGATGGCCACTCGTTTTTCTTTAGTTAGCTGATTGGTTCTTGCCATAATATGAATTTTAACAGTTGTCCAATAGGGCTGTCGGCTGTGTATTAACCTGACTTCTGCACAACACAACTGATGGTCCCAACCCCATTGATAAAGCAAGAAATTCCACTAATTAACCCTGATAAGGCACACCTGTGAAGTGAAAACCATTTCAGGTGACTACCTCTTGAAGCTCATGGAGAGAATGCCAAGAGTGTGCAAAGCAGTAATCAGAGCAAAGGGTGGCAATTTTGAAGAAACTAGAATATAAAACATGTTTTCAGTTATTTCACCTTTTTTTGTTAAGTACATAACTCCACATGTGTTCATTCATAGTTTTGATGCCTTCAGTGAGAATCTACATTGTAAATAGTCATGAAAATAAAGAAAACGCATTGAATGAGAAGGTGTGTCCAAACTTTTGGCCTGTACTGTATAAAGGTTATTTAGATATTCCCTGTACCAGAACAGCAGTTGTGTTTTTCACTGAATGCTTTGCTCAGTTTTATAGAAAATAAGTAATTATTCTGTGAGTCACATTGTGTTAACTGTGTATAAAAACTGCCTCAGACAAACAGGAAGTAAATCTTCTTTCTAAAAACATTTGACTTTCAGGGATACCAATGTCAATATTTGACCCCAACATGCTGTGTGGCCCTAAAACATCCAAAAATGGACTAAAGTAGAATTACTCACCCACCACAGGCCGAGAGAAAAGATACACAAACAGCAGGAACGTGAAACATTTCATGTTGGAGCCAGTTAGACCAGAGTGTTGTGGATCCTCCACCAGCACTGTGTAGTTCCTAAGTGATTCTTTCCTTTCGACTACAGTTCCTGAAACTACTGAAAATAATCCTTAAAAAAACATACTGTTGGGTCCAACCTTTCCTCCTAAAAATTACATGACACCAAACTCCGCCCAGAAAATGAAAGTATCATTCCTCAGCTGACTCCTCTTCCTTTTTTTTTTTCAGACCCCTCGCAGACGCCTGACTCAACTGTGTTTAAGTGTTCATCAGCTTTCTTGCTCTTTTCTTAATGTCAGTGTTCCATTGTTCCATTTTTACAACATGTACATGCATGAACTCATTTGAAAGATGACGCTGAGGTTTTCCCCAACAGTCAGAATCACTGTAAGGGTTACTGACATTGAGTTATAAAAGTTTGAACACACTGAAATAAAGGGGTTTTTTTATGTTTGCCTGTATATTTTCTTGAAAAAAGATGCTGCATATGACTACAACAGGGATTTATTAGCTGGAAAACACAATAGGACCATATCATGAAGCCTGACATGGTCCACCTTCAGAGTCCATAACAATATGACAGAAAATAAACATTTTATACATGTATTTCTGAGGTTTTGTCCAGGTGCTTTTTAAAGAAAGAGGGTAAAACAATAAACTGAATGTGTGATTATGAGTGAAAAACTAATTAACACAGACAGAAAAGTCTATTTAGGAGTTTACTGTATTAAAAACACTTCTAGAAAATTTAAATAGATAAGAAAGACTGTTTTTAAGACAGCATAGGAGCCATTTGTTTATCATTTCTGTACATTTATAAAAGTCTATGATGACACTAAGGGGTTAAAAACTGCTGTGGAGCTTCAGAGTCTCATTAACTACAAGACCCATAAGTCTCAGGTGAGGTGGGCCGATCGCTGTCTCTTCAAATATCTCTAAACTACAGGAAACGTGTCCTCTCAGCTCAGACTCTGGTTGGCTCCTATTGGCTCAACTGAGGTGTCAGTGGAAAGGTCAGGAGCTCGCCTCCATTTTAAGAGTAAACCACTTAAACAGCAACAAATACAGCAGTTGTTTTATATTTCATTATCATCAAAAATCACCTCAGGAGGGCCTGCAGGTGTATTTGTTAATGAAATGTGTGATGTAAATAAAGCTGCATGGGTTTTTTATTTTTCTATTGAGAGTCAAATTGGGTCCAGGTTGATAATATCCATAAGGACTGGCTGATTTAACAGGTTTTCTATCAGATTATAGAGCGTCTCCTCCTATACTGGATCAGTCCTAAGGACACAATCACTGCTCCCAACAGCAGAGCACAAACTCCACCAATCACGAAGCCCCTCTCGGACTGATTAGAGGAAGAGTCTGCAATGAAATGACAAGAGAGAAATCTGTTATATATGTACAGAATACACAATGCCTGTTGATGACAAAATCAAAAGGACACTGTATTGTTCCAGAGCAAGTTCAAGGGGAAAAGCTTGGACCCTATTTCAGACCTCATGTTTCCCATGTGCTCTCTCCTAATACTGGACCAATTTCAACAATTCTTGTTCCCATGAGTCCCTGAGACACAAAAACATGGGAAAATAGGGTCCAGGTTGAGGAGTTCCCTTTAAGTTTGCTCATCTGATCCAATCAAAAATAAAATGGTAGCTCCATCCTCACCCCAGTCAGAAATCTTGGGCTCCCTGAGGCTGATGTGCTCCACCACACAGCTGACCCTGTCCTGTGGGCCAGGTGTGAACTCCAGGTAAGAGTGGACCTGGTAGGTCCAGTCTCCATTTGTCATCACCTCAGTTGAGGTCACGCCTGAAGTCACTTCCTGTCCGTTGCGGTGCCATGTAAATCTGATATGTTTGGGGTAGAAATCGTAAGCGCTGCACACCAGCATGGTGACGTGACTGGAGGTGGTGGTCTCTGTAAGAGTGATGGTGGGTTCAGCTGAAATCAGAAGGTGAAGAGTTTTTACTGAAAGATGGCCGCCATCTTTGAGCCAACAGCATGTGTGTCTACTGTTTAAAAATTTCCGACATGTTTCATCAGTATTTTGTGGTTGTTGGGCACTTCAGTCAAAGATTTATATGACCGAATCATCAAGTGAACGACTGAGTAACAAAGCTCTTTGCTCCTTTTGCTCTCATGGACGCACTGAGCATGATAAATAATACTTGAGACTTTCGCCGGCTCAGAGGCAAACTTCGGTTTAGTGCTTTGCTAACGTGAACAGGAATAAATCTTATAGATTTTTGAAATGTTATCAGACCAAATGAATCAAATCCCAACAGTTAGATATTTCAGTCATTTCATGGGGGCTGTGATGTTAAAAAATGTATCCACTGATTTACAGACATCTCTTTCACAATGCAAGTCGATAGAAAAAAGTATATTTTGGCCCCATGACGTCAGCTGACGGACCTGGAAGTTGTGATTCTATAGTTTGGCCACTATGCCAAATTGGCTTCAGAGCCCAGCGCTCCGAAATGGAAAACAATAGTGTGTCATCACAGTGAGGTTGCCAGGTTTGGTACCATCATGCTTGTTAAGCCTGGCATTTTATCAAGAAATAGCACAGCTTCTCTTAAACCACAAGATGATGTTTTGCAGTTCTGTTTGTGTATGATTTAAAGAAACACAGACATCACTCACCCATGTTCTCCTCCGTTGCATACAACAACAAACGAATATGGTCGACACACAGCTGCCTCTCCAATTTCCTCCTCACATCGTCATACTTGTCTTCATTAAATATTGACGCAGCGATTAATCCAGCTGGAGTAAAGCCTGTCCAGTACGCGACTGTGCTGTTGTAGTGCATCGCATACTCTTCATTAAAATAACTGTCGATCAGATACTCCATCTGCTCCGGCTCTGTGGAGTACCAGGCACACCTGTAGTCGTTATTCACGAAGTATCCATTTCCATCAGCAGCGCAATCTGAAAGGAGAAGGCACAGACTTACTCTTTATTTTTAATACTAAAATGTGATAGTTTTTCATGTGCAGAAGGTCCATCAGTATCAATGACGGCATGAACAAACCTTGCTTACCTATCAGATTACAAGATATTGGCAAGATGTTGTTCTTCCTGTCGGCCCACCACTTTGATTCAGACTGAAACATCTCAGTAACTATTGTAATGGACTGCCATGATATTTTGTACAGACAGAAGGAATAATTACACTGAGCAACAGTCAGAGTAATGACAACCCAAGACAGGTTTGATTAATGTGTCTCTGTGACTACGAGCATCACAACAGCAGAGCAAAGAGCTGCTACAAAGTTCAAGTTCCTCATTCAGATCACTGAAATGTATGCAAAAATAAAAAAGGGGAAATCACCCAAAATCTGCCAGGACAGTGTTTATTATATTCTACTAGAGTTACAATAGGACTTTTGTGACTTTATAACCCAAACGCTGCAGCAGGGATGAAGGGATAAACGGGGCCAAAATGGTGGCAAGCCACAACAGCACT
Organism: Cephalopholis sonnerati; assembly: GCA_019142605.1. Lineage (NCBI taxonomy): Eukaryota > Metazoa > Chordata > Actinopteri > Perciformes > Serranidae > Cephalopholis > Cephalopholis sonnerati. Next base: position 342,835 of record JAGQAX010000065.1, read on the forward strand.
ACTGCATTACAGATACATTCATGCTTTTATTCATAATTAGAGGAACACAAGTATTAGCAGCAGTTTGCAGATGTGCACCAACCTGCTGCTCGGACCCAGTGGCGTGGGCCTAATCTCCCCGCCCCGAGTGACCCTCTCCACTTTGCTCGCTTTGGCTGGATACTTTGTTCTGGTGTGCCTGCTTTGCAAGCTAGATCGCGACCATCTGCTGCTACTCTGCCTCCTCTCCCTGGGTACCAAGCTGCTATCGTAGATTACTCGCCAACATGGAGGCTGCCGCACCAAGATTCAAGGTGCCCTCCTCTGAGCTAATCTGCTGCTTAGACTTCAATTTTCAATCAATCGATTTTATTAATAAAGCCCAATATCACAAATCACAGTTTGCTTCAGAGGGCTTTACAACATACGTGAAAAACTCCTCCAAAAAACCCTTTCATGGAAAAAAACAAACAAAAAAAAAGTCACTTTTGTAAGCTATGGCAGTTGGTGTTGCACTATTCTGATTCAGATCCAATCCCAATGACAGACAGCAGTTTGTTCAACTGAGGAACCACAGTTCAAAGTGTTCTGCTGTTTCACTGTGTGTCCCCCTGGGGTCAGTATTGGGTCCACTTTTGTTCATCATCTACCTTGTTTTCCTGGGCACAATCCTCCATTACCATGTCGTCCCTTTCCATTGCTATGCAGATGACACACAGGTCTGCATCTCCACTAAACCCTCCACTGCCCCTCCTCTCACCTCCTTCACCACCTGCCTTGAGGACATGAGGAGTTGGATGAGCAGGAACTTTTTGAAGCTCAACAGCAGCAAAACTGAGGCCCTGCTCATTGGCTGCAAAAACACCCTGTCCAAAATCCAAGACACCCAGGTCCCACACATCATCACTGACAACTTCCCTGTACCTTTCTCCAGCCAGGTCAAGAGTCTTGGTGTCATTCTGGACAGCACTCTTTCATTCGAACCTCACATAAAAAAACATTACCCAGACAGCTTTGTTCCACCTTTGAAACATTTCCAGACTTCGCCCATCACTGTCCCAGTCCAGCACTGACATCTTGCTCCATACATTTGTTCCATCCCGTATTGACTACTGCAATGCAGTTCTCTCTGGCCTTCCTGCCAAACTCATTAACAGGCTTCGAATCATTCAGAACTCAGCTGCCTGAATCATTACCCACACCAAATCACCTGACCTCATCCAACTACACTGACTCACTGTTCAATACCGGATTGACTACAGAAACCTCCTGCTCGCCTTCAAAGCCCTCCAAAACCTGGCTCAACCTTGGCTGATATATTTTCAAAAAGGAAATCAACAATAAAGACTTAACAGATACAGTTACCAAGATAGAATTTAAAAAGTTATATAAATGAAAGTTATTAAAATATTCCCAGTACCAGAATGACAGTTGAGTTTTTTTCACTGAATGCAATTATTCTGTGAATCACATTGTGTTAACTGTGTATAAAAACTGCCTCAGACAAACAGGAAGTAAAACTTCTAACTAAAAACATTTGACTTTCAGGGATACCAATGTCAATATTTAACCCCAACATGCTGTGTGGCCCTCAAACATCCAACAATGGACTAAAGTAGAATTACTCACCCACCACAGGCCGAGAGAAAAGATACACAAACAGCAGGAACGTGAAACATTTCATGTTGAAGCCAGTTAGACCAGAGTGTTGTGGATCCTCCACCAGCGCTGTGCAGTTCATAAGTGATTCTTTCCTTTTGACTACAGTTCCTGAAACTACTGAAAATAAAACTTTAAAACTGTTGGGTCCAACCTTTCCTCCTAAAAATTACATGAAACCAAACAACGCCCAGAAAATGAAAGTATCATTCCTCAGCTGACTCCTCTTCCTTTTTTTTTTAAATTTCAAACACCTCACAGACGCCTGACTCAACTGTGTTTGAGTTTGCCAGCTTTCTTTCTCTACTCTTAATGTCAGTGTTTATTTTTAAGTTTTCATTCATTTGAAAGCAGAGATCAGTATCAACTCATAAAAAGATAAAGACACAACATAAATAAAGAGGCTGATAAAAGTCAGTTTAATGCCTTGTCCACACAAGAAGGTTTGAAAATAGCTTTTTCCATGTGTTACGTTCACATGCAAGCTGCGTTTTAGCTCACTGAAAATGAGTCTTTTGTAAAACTCCATCTGTTTTCAGTGTAGACAGGGTGAACCTGCTGTGTGTTCCAGTACCCACACTACCATACTATGTAGTTCACCAGAAGAAGATTTAGTATGTCCCAGTACATCGTATGTCAAATGCAGTATGCCAAAAATACCAGGATGTTCAACTACATCTCGTCGAACTTTGCAGTTTGTAAGTCAGCAGGCTTTCCCGACTATTCTGACCCACAATCCTCTGCACAACAGATGATACGTCACATTGACTGAGCCGCAAACACATGACAACTTGACAGCTGATTGACAGCTGTCAGAAGTCTCAATGACGGATGACAACACATTCAAGTAACTGATGACCAGTCAAATAGTAATAACAGGAAAATGTATTGATTTAGTGAATAAAATAATTAAAATATTACAATTTGTCAGGGTCACAAATATATGCCAGAATCTACATTCTGTCCAGTTATAACTTTAAAGTTAAACTACACACACTGCAAAGTAACAACACTGGAGGGTGGCTGGGAGCTCAAACTGGGACTCAAACTCACACTGGTTTGGTCCAAACCAAAATATCTGGACAACTCAGCACAAACTAGACTGGAATCCCCCCACCTGCTGCCTGTGAGATATAGAATTTATTTTAATAAATACACCCTGTAAAATTCATCTTAATTCACCTGAAAGGCCTATCTAAGGCTCACCCAAAGGAAACTGAAAGCTGTACATGAACTCATGCATGAACACACTGAAATAAATTTTATGTTTGTCTGAATATTTTCTTGAAAAAAGATGCTGCAGATGACAAGAACTGGAATTTATTAGCTGAAAAACACTGGACCTTCTCATGAAGCATGACATGGTCCACATTCAGAGTCCATAACAATATGACAGAGAGAAACATTTTACACATTTTTCTAATCCTTTGTCCAGGGGGGTAAAACAATAATAATGCCATTTGTTTATCATTTCTGTACATTTATAAAAGTCTATGATGACACTAAAGGGTTAAAAACTGCTGTGGAGCTTCAGAGTCTCATTAACTACAAGACCCATAAGTCTCAGGTGAGGTGGGCCGATCGCTGGCTCTCACAATACCTCGAAACCACAGGAAATGTGTCCTCTCAGCTCAGACTCTGGTTGGCTCCTATTGGCTCAACTGAGGTGTCAGTGGAAAGGTCAGGAGCTCGCCTCCATTTTAAGAGTAAACCACTTAAACAACAACAAATACAGCAGTTGTTTTATATTTCATTATCATCAAAAATCAGCTCAGGAGGGCCTGCTGGTGTATTTGTTAATGAAATGTGCGATGTAAATAAAGCTGCATGGGTTTTTTATTTTTCTATTGAGAGTCAAATTGGGTCCAGGTTGATAATATCCATAAGGACTGGCTGATTTAACAGGTTTTCTATCAGATTATAGAGCGTCTCCTCCTATACTGGATCAGTCCTAAGGACAGAATCACTGCTCCCAACAGCAGAGCACAAACTCCACCAATCACGAAGCCCCTCTCGGACTGATTAAAGGAAGAGTCTGCAATGAAATGACAAGAGAGAAATCTGTTATATATGCACAGAATACACAATGCCTGTTGATGACAAAATAAAAAGGACACTGAACTGTTCCAGAGCAAGTTCAAGGGGAAAAGCTTGGACCCTATTTCAGACCTCATGTTTCCCATGTGCTCTCTCCTAATACTGGACCAATTTCAACAATTCTTGTTCCCATGAGTCCCTGAGACACAAAAACATGGGAAAATAGGGTCCAGGTTGAGGAGTTCCCTTTAAGTTTGCTCATCTGATCCAATCAAAAATAAAATGGTAGCTCCATCCTCACCCCAGTCAGAAATCTTGGGCTCCCTGAGGCTGATGTGCTCCACCACACAGCTGACCCTGTCCTGTGGGCCAGGTGTGAACTCCAGGTAAGAGTGGACCTGGTAGGTCCAGTCTCCGTTCGTCATCACCTCAGTTGAGGTCACACCTGAGGTCACTTCCTGTCCGTTGAGCTGCCATGTCACTCTGATATGTTTGGGGTAGAAATCGTAAGCGCTGCACACCAGCATGGTGACGTGACTGGAGGTGGTGATCTCTGTAAGAGTGATGGTGGGTTCAGCTGAAATCAGAAGGTGAAATTAAAATCAAAAATATTGTCCTTTTGCATTTTCACTCAGATTTTAACACACAAATTGAAAATCTAGGCAAATAAAGGTGGATCTGCACTTTATATCTTAGTGAATAGTGAGTGTGTCATCACAGTGGGGTTGCCAGGTTTGGTACCATCATGCCTGTTAAGCCTGGCATTTTATCAAGAAATAGCACAGCTTCTCTTAAACCACAAGATGATGTTTTTGCAGTTTTGTTTGTGTATGATTTAAAGAGACACAGACATCACTCACCCATGTTCTCCTCCGTCATATTCAATAATAAACCAATATGGTTGACACATATCAGCTGCCTCTCCAGTTTCCTCTGCAGAACATCAGACTTGTCGTTGTTCAACATCGATGCAGTGATTAATCCAGCTGGAGTAAAGCCTGTCCAGTTCCCGACTGTGCTGTTGTACCGCATCGTAAACTCTTCATTAAAAAACCGGTCGACCAGATACTCCACCTGCTGCAGCTCTGTGGAGTACCAGGCACACCAGAAGTCGGCGTGCACAAAGTATCCATTTCCGTCAGCAGCACAATCTGAAAGGAGAAGGCACAAGACTTATTTTATTTTTAATACTACAAGATGATAGTTTTTTATGTGCAGATACAGGAGGTCCATTGGTTTTAATGACAGCATTCCTCATTCCTGAATTTCATTTCATCAGATTATTTAAGCTCTTACCTATCAGATTACAAGATATTGGCAAGATGTTGTTCTTCCTGTCGGCCCACCACTTTGATTCAGACTGAAACATCTCAGTAACTATTGTATGGACTGCCATGATATTTTGTACAGACAGAAGGAATAATTACACTGAGCAAAACCTGTCTCCAAGTTTTTATGGGCACCTGATATTGTTTTAAGACAGACTTAAAAAACATCTAAAGGGGTGTTACAACAGTCAGAGTAATGACAACCCAAGACAGGTTTGATTAATGTGTCTCTGTGACTACGAGCATCACAACAGCAGAGCAAAGAGCTGCTACAAAGTTTAAGTTCCTCATTCAGACCACTGAAATGTCTGCAAAAATAAAAAAGGGGAAATCACCCAAAATCTGCCAGGACAGTGTTTATTATATTCTTCTAGAGTTACAATGGGACTTTTGTGACTTTATAACCCAAATGCTGCAGCAGGGATGAAGGGATAAACGGGGCCAAAATGGTGGCAAGCCACAACAGCACTACTGCATTACAGATACAATCATGTTTTTATTCATAATTAGAGGAACACAAGTATTAGCAGCAATTTGCAGCTGTGGATCGTAAACACGAAGGCGGCCCCACCACAGTGCACAGTGCTTGCCTTCCTGACAACCTGCTGCTCGGACCCAGTGGCGTGGGCCTAATCTCCCCGCCCCGAGTGACCCTCTCCACTTTGCTCGCTTTGGCTGGATACTTTGTTCTGGTGTGCCTGCTTTGCAAGCTAGATCACGACCATCTGCTGCTACTCTGCCTCCTCTCCCTGGGTACCAAGCTGCTATCGTGGATTACTCGCCAACGTGGAGGCTGCCACACCACGATTCAAGTTGCCCTCCTCTGAGCTAATCTGCTGCTTAGACCTCGATTTTCAGTCAATCGATTTTATTAATAAAGCCCAATATCACAAATCACAATTTGCCTCAGAAGGCTTTACAGCATACGGCGAAAAACTCCCCCCAAAAACCCTTTAATGGAAAAAAACAAAAACAACAACAATAACGAGTGTTTGGTTTCCCTGTTATAATGTACCCCTGCACGGCTACTACCAGCACTTTTGTTATGAAGTCACTTTTGTAAGCTATGGTGGTCAAGGTGGTCTGCTGTTTCACTGTGTGTCCCCCTGGGGTCAGTATTGGGTCCACTTTTGTTCATCATCTACCTTGTTTCCCTGGGCACAATCCTCCATTACCATGTCGTCCCTTTCCATTGCTGTGCAGATGACACACAGGTCTGCATCTCCACTAAACCCTCCACTGCCCCTCCTCTCACCTCCTTCACCACCTGCCTTGAGGACATGAGGAGTTGGATGAGCAGGAAGTTTTTGAAGCTCAACAGCAGCAAAACTGAGGCCCTGCTCATTGGCTGCAAAATCATCCTGTCCAAAATCCAAGACACCCAGGTCCCACACATCATCACTGACAACTTCCCTGTACCTTTCTCCAGCCAGGTCAAGAGTCTTGGTGTCATTCTGGACAGCACTCTTTCATTCGAACCTCACATAAGAAAACATTACCCAGACAGCTTTGTTCCACCTTTGCAACATTTCCAGACTTCGCCCATCACTGTCCCAGTCCAGCACTGAAGTCTTGCTCCATACATTTGTTCCATCCCGTATTGACTACTGCAATGCAGTTCTCTCTGGCCTTCCCGCCAAACTCATTAACAGGCTTCGAATCATTCAGAACTCAGCTGCCTGGATCATTACCCACACCAAATCACCTGACCTCATCCAACTACACTGACTCCCTGTTCAATACCGGATTGACTGCAAAAACTTTCTGCTCGCCTTCAAAGCCCTCCAAAACCTGGCCCAACCTTGGCTGATATATTTTCAAAAAGGAAATCAACAATAAAGACTTAACAGATACAGTTACCAAAATAGAATTTAAAAAGTTATATAAATGAAAGTTATTCCCAGTACCAGAATGACAGTTGTGTTTTTTTTCCACTGAATGCAATTATTCTGTGAGTCACATTGTGTTAACTGGGTATAAAAACTGCCTCAGACAAACAGGAAGTAAATCTTCTATCTAAAAACATTTGACTTTCAGGGATACCAATGTCAATATTTGACCCCAACATGCTGTGTGGCCCTAAAACATCCAAAAATGGACTAAAGTAGAATTACTCACCCACCACAGGCCGAGAGAAAAGATACACAAACAGCAGGAACGTGAAACATTTCATGTTGAAGCCAGTTAGACCAGAGTGTTGTGGATCCTCCACCAGCGCTGTGCAGTTCACAAGTGATTCTTTCCTTTTGACTACAGTTCCTGAAACTACTGAAAATAAAACTTTAAAACTGTTCGGTCCAACCTTTCCTCCTAAAAATTACATGAAACCAAACACCGTCCAGAAAATGAAAGTATCATTCCTCAGCTGACTCCTCTTCCTTTTTTTTTAAATGTCAAACCCTTCACAGACGCCTGACTCAACTGTGTTTGAGTTTGCCAGTTTTCTTTCTCTATTCTTAATGTCAGTGTTTATTTTTATTAATGATTAATGAGGCCTTCTCATGAAGGATGACATGGTCCACATTCAGAGTCCATAACAATATGACAGAGAGAAACATTTTACACATTTTTCTAATCCTTTGTCCAGGGGGGTAAAACAATAATAATGCCATTTGTTTATCATTTCTGTACATTTATAAAAGTCGATGATGACACTAAGGGGTTAAAAACTGCCGTGGAGCTTCAGAGTCTCATTATCTACAAGACCCATAAGTCTCAGGTGAGGTGGGCCAATCGCTGGCTCTTCAAATACCTCGAAACCACAGGAAATGTGTCCTCTCAGCTCAGGCTCTGGTTGGCTCCTATTGGCTCAACTGAGGTGTCAACGGAAAGGTCAGGAGCTCGCCTCCATTTTAAGATGCACCAGTCAGTTTGTTTACATGTAGAATGGAGAAATTATGGATAAAGTGGAGAAATATGAACATTTGAAACAATGCAACAGCACTTTGTGGATATGTATGGATGTAATAATGTGTTTGGACTCAATATTTCACTGGATTTAGATCGTCTGGACTATTAGCAGTGTGTAAGAGAGAGGAAATGGGAGCTGTGTAAAATGAGATTCGGTCTGGATAATATGGATCTGTGGATCATGATAGTGCTTCATAGGTGGGTTATAACTGTTTATTTATCTGTTTTTTGTCTGACAGAAGTGTTTATTGAGCCTGCTGTGGTGGTTGTATCTTGAAATGGTCAGCATTAATGGCACTGTGAGGAGCGTAGCTTTCCAATGACAGGTCATATGAGTAAACCACTTAAACAACAACAAATACAGCAGTTGTTTTATATTTCATTATCATCAAAAATCACCTTAGGAGGGCCTGCAGGTGTATTTGTTAATGAAATGTGCGATGTAAATAAAGCTGCATGGGTTTTTTTATTTTTCTAATGAGAGTCAAATTGGGTCCAGGTTGATAATATCCATAAGGACTGGCTGATTTAACAGGTTTTCTATCAGATTATAGAGCGTCTCCTCCTATACTGGATCAGTCCTAAGGACACAATCACTGCTCCCAACAGCAGAGCACAAACTCCACCAATCACGAAGCCCCTCTCGGACTGATTAGAGGAAGAGTCTGCAATGAAATGACAAGAGAGAAATCTGTTATATATGTACAGAATACACAATGCCTGTTGATGACAAAATAAAAAGGACAATGTATTGTTCCAGAGCAAGTTCAAGGGGAACAGCTTGGACCCTATTTCAGACCTCATGTTTCCCATGTGCTCTCTCCTAATACTGGACCAATTTCAACAATTCTTGTTCCCATGAGTCCCTGAGACACAAAAACATGGGAAAATAGGGTCCAGGTTGAGGAGTTCCCTTTAAGTTTGCTCATCTGATCCAATCAAAAATAAAATGGTAGCTCCATCCTCACCCCAGTCAGAAATCTTGGGCTCCCTGAGGCTGATGTGCTCCACCACACAGCTGACCCTGTCCTGTGGGCCAGGTGTGAACTCCAGGTAAGAGTGGACCTGGTAGGTCCAGTCTCCGTTCGTCATCACCTCGCTTGAGGTCACGCCTGAAGTCACTTCCTGTCCGTTGAGGTGCCATGTAAATCTGATATGTTTGGGGTAGAAATCGTAAGCGCTGCACACCAGCATGGTGACGTGACTGGAGGTGGTGGTCTCTGTAAGAGTGATGCTGGGTTCAGCTGAAATCAGAAGGTGAAGAGTTTTTACTGAAAGATGGCCGCCATCTTTGAGCCAACAACGTGGACGGATCTGCACCTTATATCTTGGTGAACAGTGTGTGTGTATGATTTAAAGAGACACAGACATCACTCACCCATGTTCTCCTCCATAGTATCCAATATCATACCAATATGGTCGACACACATCAGCTGCCTCTCGAACTTCCTCCCCACATCGTCATACTTGTCTTCATTGAACTTTGATGCAGTGATTAATCCAGATGGAGTAAAACCTGTCCAGTTCCCAACTGTGCTGTTGTACCGTATCATAAACTCTTCATTAAAATAAAAGTCGATCAGATACTCCACCTGCTGCGGCTCTGTGGAGTACCAGGCACACCAGGAGTCGACGTACATGAAGTATCCATTTCCATCAGCAGCACAATCTGAAAGGAGAAGGCACAAGACTTATTTTATTTTTAATACTACAAAACGATAGTTTTTTATGTGCAGATACAGGAGGTCCATTGGTTTTAATGACAGCATTCCTCATTCCTGAATTTCATTTCATCAAATTATTTAAGCTCTTACCTATCAGATTACAAGATATTGGCAAGATGTTGTTCTTCCTGTCGGCCCACCACTTTGATTCAGACTGAAACATCAGTAACTATTGTATGGACAGCCATGATATTTTGTACAGACAGAAGGAATAATTACACTGAGCAAAAGTCAGAGTAATGACAACCCAAGACAGGTTTGATTAATGTGTTTCTGTGACTACGAGCATCACAACAGCAGAGCAAAGAGGTGCTACAAAGTTCAAGTTCCTCATTCAGATCCCTGAAATGTCTGCAAAAATAAAAAAGGGGAAATCACCCAAAATCTGCCAGGACAGAGTTTATTATATTCTACTAGAGTTACAGCAGGGATGAAGGGATAAACGGGGCCAAAATGGTGGCAAGCCACAACAGCACTACTGCATTACAGATACAATCATGTTTTTATTCATAATTAGAGGAACACAAGTATTAGCAGCAATTTGCAGCTGTGGATCGTAAACACGAAGGCGGCCCCATCACAGTGCACAGTGCTTGCCTTCCTGACAACCTGCTGCTCGGACCCAGTGGCGTGGGCCTAATCTCCCCGCCCCGAGTGACCCTCTCCACTTTGCTCACTTTGGCTGGATACTTTGTTCTGGTGTGCCTGCTTTGCAAGCTAGATCACGACCATCTGCTCCTACTCTGCCTCCTCTCCCTGGGTACCAAGCTGCTATCGTGGATTACTCGCCAACGTGGAGGCTGCCACACCACAATTCAAGGTGCCCTCCTCTGAGCTAATCTGCTGCTTAGACTTCAATTTTCAATCAATCGATTTTATTAATAAAGCCCAATATCACAAATCACAGTTTGCTTCAGAAGGCTTTACAGCATACGTGAAAAACTCCCCCCAAAAACCCTTTAATGGAAAAAAACAAAAACAACAACAACAACAATAACAAGTGTTTGGTTTCCCTGTTATAATGTACCCCTGCACGGCTACTACCAGCACTCTTGTTATGAAGTCACTTTTGTAAGCTATGGTGGTCAAGGTGGTCTGCTGTTTCACTGTGTGTCCCCCTGGGGTCAGTATTGGGTCCACTTTTGTTCATCATCTACCTTGTTTCCCTGGGCACAATCCTCCATTACCATGTCGTCCCCTTCCATTGCTGTGCAGATGACACACAGGTCTGCATCTCCACTAAACCCTCCACTGCCCCTCCTCTCACCTCCTTCACCACCTGCCTTGAGGACATGAGGAGCTGGATGAGCAGGAACTTTTTGAAGCTCAACAGCAGCAAAACTGAGGCCCTGCTCATTGGCTGCAAAAACACCCTGTCCAAAATCCAAGACACCCAGCTCCCACACATCATCATTGACAACTTCCCCGAACCTTTCTCCAGCCAGGTCAAGAGTCTTGGTGTCATTCTGGACAGCACTCTTTCATTCGAACCTCACATAAAAAAACATTACCCAGACAGCTTTGTTCCACCTTTGCAACATTTCCAGACTTCGCCCATCACTGTCCCAGTCCAGCACTGACATCTTGCTCCATACATTTGTTCCATCCCGTATTGACTACTGCAATGCAGTTCTCTCTGGCCTTCCTGCCAAACTCATTAACAGGCTTCGAATCATTCAGAACTCAGCTGCCTGAATCATTACCCACACCAAATCACCTGACCTCATCCAACTACACTGACTCACTGTTCAATACCGGATTGACTACAAAAACCTCCTGCTCGCCTTCAAAGCCCTCCAAAACCTGGCTCAACCTTGGTTGATATATTTTCAAAAAGGAAATCAACAATAAAGACTTAACAGATACAGTTACCAAGATAGAATTTAAAAAGTTATATAAATGAAAGTTATTCCCAGTACCAGAATGACAGTTGAGTTTTTTTCACTGAATGCAATTATTCTGTGAATCACATTGTGTTAACTGGGTATAAAAACTGCCTCAGACAAACAGGAAGTAAAACTTCTATCTAAACACATTTGACTTTCAGGGATACCAATGTCAATATTTAACCCCAACATGCTGTGTGGCCCTAAAACATCCAAAAATGGACTAAAGTAGAATTACTCACCCACCACAGGCCGAGAGAAAAGATACACAAACAGCAGGAACGTGAAACATTTCATGTTGAAGCCAGTTAGACCAGAGTGTTGTGGATCCTCCACCAGCGCTGTGCAGTTCATAAGTGATTCTTTCCTTTTGACTACAGTTCCTGAAACTACTGAAAATAAAACTTTAAAACTGTTCGGTCCAACCTTTCCTCCTAAAAATTACATGAAACCAAACAACGCCCAGAAAATGAAAGCATCATTCCTCAGCTGACTCCTCTTCCTTTTTTTTTTAAATTTCAAACACCTCACAGACGCCTGACTCAACTGTGTTTGAGTTTGCCAGCTTTCTTTCTCTACTCTTAATGTCAGTGTTTATTTTTAAGTTTTCATTCATTTGAAAGCAGAGATCAGTATCAACTCATAAAAAGATAAAGACACAACATAAATAAAGAGGCTGATAAAAGTTAGTTTAATGCCTTGTCCACACAAGAAGGTTTGAAAATAGCTTTTTCCATGTGTTACGTTCACATGCAAGCTGCGTTTTAGCTCACTGAAAATGAGTCTTTTGTAAAACTCCATCTGTTTTCATTGTAGACAGGGTGAACCTGCTGTGTGTTCCAGTACCCACACTACCATACTATATAGTTCACCAGAAGAAGATTTAGTATGTCCCAGTACATAGTATGTCAAATGCAGTATGCCAAAAATACCAGGATGTTCAACTACATCTGGTCGAACTTTGCAGTTTGTAAGCCAGCAGGCTTTCCCGACTATTCTGACCCACAATCCTCTGCACAACAGACGATACGTCACATTGACTGAGCCGCAAACACATGACAACTTGACAGCTGATTGACAGCTGTCAGAAGTCTCAATGACGGATGACAACACATTCAAGTAACTGATGACCAGTCAAATAGTAATAACAGGAAAATGTATTGATTTAGTGAATAAAATAATTAAAATATTACAATTTGTCAGGGTCACAAATATATGCCAGAATCTACATTCTGTCCAGTTATAACTTTAAAGTTAAACTACACACACTGCAAAGTAACAACACTGGAGGGTGGCTGGGAGCTCAAACTGGGACTCAAACTCACAATGGTTTGGTCCAGACTGAAATATCTGGACAAGTCAGCACAAACTAGACTGAAATCCCCCCACCTGCTGCCTGTGAGATGTAGAATTTATTTTAATAAACACATCCTGTAAAATTCATCTTAATTCACCTAAAACGCCACACTGGTCAAAGCTCAAAAAAGAGAATGTAGGCAGGCTGAACGCAGATGGCGAAAAACCAAACTTCAAGTTCATTATGACATCTATGAAGAGAATCTTCACATCTATAACCAAGAAATGAAAAGGGCAAGGCAGTCCTTTTTCTCTGAGATTATAAAAAAAAAACACCAACAATGCCCGCACCTTATTCCCTGTCGTTGACAGACTGACAAACCCCTCACCATCTGTCCCTCCTGAACTGCTGTCCAACAAGTCATGCAATGACTTTGCAGCTTTTTTCACTGATAAAATTCAGAGGATAAGACAAACAGTAAGTGGCTCTACCTCAGGAAACATGGTTATGTCACCTGTTCCTCCTTACTGTCAAATAAATCTAGAACATTTTCAACTCGTAGATCATGCATCTCTGACAGAAACTGTTCAGCAAAGTCCACGACCTGCTGCCTTGACATGCTGCCTACAAGCTTTTTAAAAAATGTTTTTAATTGTGTTGCACCAGAAGTATTGCAGATAGTAAATACTTCTCTTCGATCAGGGCATTTTCCCGAGGCCTTGAAAACTGCCGTAATTAAACCTCTTTTAAAAAAGCCCAATCTGGATGCCTCAGTAATAAGTAACTACAGGCCCATATCAAACCTAACATTTTTGGCAAAGATCATTGAAAGGGTTGTTTATCAACAAATTCACTCCTTCTTGATCCAAAACAATCTCTTCAATGTCTTCCAGTCAGGATTTCGACCACACCACAGCACTGAGACAGCACTTATTAAAGTTTTAAATGACATACATCTGAACAGTGATGCATCGAAAACTTCAGTTTTGGTATTACTGGATCTCAGTGCTGCATTTGACACGGTTGATCACGACATACTGCTTGACAGATTGGAGAAGTGGGTCGGACTTTCTGGTACTGTGCTAAATTGGTTCAAATCTTACCTAAAAGACCGGGACTACTTTGTGTCATTAGGTAATTATGAGTCTGAGCGAACAAAGATCACATGTGGGGTTCCTCAAGGCTCCATTCTTGGGCCACTTTTGTTCAATATCTATATGCTCCCCCTCGCTCAGATTATGGAGTACCATAACATCTCCTACCACACTTATGCTGATGACACACAACTCTACATTACAGTGTCACCACATGACTACAGTCCCTTACAGTCGCTGAGTGAGTGTATCCAACAAATCGATCAGTGGATGGGACAGAATTTCCTTCAGCTCAATACAGAAAAGACAGAAGTCATTGCGCTTGGTCCAAAAAAATGCAAGGCTTGAGGTCAATGATCAACTTGCCTCAATGACACTAAAAACTACAGACCAAGCCAGAAATCTCGGTGTAGTTATGGACTCAGACCTGAATTTTAACAGCCACATAAAGACTATTGCTAAATCAGCCTATTACCATCTTAAAAGCATAGCAAGAATTAAGGGATTTCTGTCTAAACAAGACATGCATTTATTTTCAGTAGGTTAGATTATTGTAATGGTGTCTTTACAGGTCTCAGTAAAAAATCAATTAGGCAGCTGCAGCTCATCCAGAATGCTGCTGCCAGAGTCCTGTCCAACACCAGGAAAATGGACCATATCACACCTGTCCTTAAATCACTGCACTGGCTCCCTATGTGTAAAAGGATAGATTTTAAAATCCTGTTACTGGTCTACAAGTCACTGAATGGTCTTGGCCCTAAATACATGTCAGAGCTGCTTGTTGGGTATGAAACATCCAGAACCCTCAGGTAATCAGGGACAGGTTTACTCAGTGTTCCCAGGGTCAGAACCAAGCAGGGTGAAACAGCATTTAGTTTCTATGCTCCAAGTGGAACAAACTCCCTGGTGTGCACAGACTGTCGGCTCATTTAAATCAGGGCTGAAAACATTATTGTTTACTGCAGCTTTCCCGTAAAACTTCTTTTAATCACTGTAACTTTTAGCTATTTTATCTGCTTGTTTTATTGTTTTTAAATTAGACTTTTACTGTTTCTTTTCTATTTTAATTCCAATGTTTTTAATGTAACGTTTAAATTCTAATGTTTTTGTTTGTAATGTATTTCTCTGCTTCTGTAAAGCACTCTGAATTGCCTTGTGTACAAATGGTGCTATACAAATAAACTTGCCTTGCCTTGACTTGCCTAAAAGGCCTATCTAAGGCTCACCCAAAGGAAACTGAAAGCTGCACATGAACTCATGCATGAACACACTGAAATAAATTTGATGTTTGTCTGAATATTTTTTTGAAAAAAGATGCTGCAGATGACAAGAACTGGAATTTATTAGCTGAAAAACACAGGGCCTTCTCATGAAGCCTGACATGGTCCACATTCAGAGTCCATAACAATATGACAGAGAGAAACATTTTACACATTTTTCTAATCCTTTGTCCAGGGAGGTAAAACAATAATAATGCCATTTGTTTATCATTTCTGTACATTTATAAAAGTCTATGATGACACTAAGGGGTTAAAAACTGCTGTGGAGCTTCAGATTCTCATTAACTACAAGACCCATAAGTCTCAGGTGAGGTGGGCCAATCGCTGGCTCTTCAAATATCTCTAAACCACAGGAAATGTGTCCTCTCAGCTCAGGCTCTGGTTGGCTCCTATTGGCTCAACTGAGGTGTCAGTGGAAAGGTCAGGAGCTCGCCTCCATTTTAAGATGTACCAGTCAGTTTGTTTACATGTAGAATGGAGAAATTATGGATAAAGTGGAGAAATATGAACATTTGAAACAATGCAACAGCACTTTGTGGATATGTATGGATGTAATAATGTGTTTGGACTCAATATTTCACTGGATTTAGATCGTCTGGACTATTAGCAGTGTGTAAGAGAGAGGAAATGGGAGCTGTGTAAAATGAGATTCGGTCTGGATAATATGGATCTGTGGATCATGATAGTGCTTCATAGGTGGGTTATAACTGTTTATTTATCTGTTTTTTGTCTGACAGAAGTGTTTATTGAGCCTGCTGTGGTGGTTGTATCTTGAAATGGTCAGCATTAATGGCACTGTGAGGAGCGTAGCTTTCCAATGACAGGTCATATGAGTAAACCACTTAAACAACAACAAATACAGCAGTTGTTTTATATTTCATTATCATCAAAAATCACCTCAGGAGGGCCTGCAGGTGTATTTGTTAATGAAATGTGTGATGTAAATAAAGCTGCATGGGTTTTTTATTTTTCTAATGAGAGTCAAATTGGGTCCAGGTTGATAATATCCATAAGGACTGGCTGATTTAACAGGTTTTCTATCAGATTATAGAGCGTCTCCTCCTATACTGGATCAGCCCTAAGGACACAATCACTGCTCCCAACAGCAGAGCACAAACTCCACCAATCACGAAGCCCCTCTCGGACTGATTAGAGGAAGAGTCTGCAATGAAATGACAAGAGAGAAATCTGTTATATATGTACAGAATACACAATGCCTGTTGATGACAAAATAAAAAGGACACTGTATTGTTCCAGAGCAAGTTTAAGGGGAACAGCTTGGACCCTATTTCAGACCTCATGTTTCCCATGTGCTCTCTCCTAATACTGGACCAATTTCAATAATTCTTGTTCCCATGAGTCCCTGAGACACAAAAACATGGGAAAATAGGGTCCAGGTTGAGGAGCTCCCTTTAAGTTTGCTCATCTGATCCAATCAAAAATAAAATGGTAGCTCCATCCTCACCCCAGTCAGAAATCTTGGGCTCCCTGAGGCTGATGTGCTCCACCACACAGCTGACCCTGTCCTGTGGGCCAGGTGTGAACTCCAGGTAAGAGTGGACCTGGTAGGTCCAGTCTCCGTTTGTCATCACCTCGCTTGAGGTCACGCCAGAGGTCACTTCCTCTCCGTTGAGCTGCCATGTCACTCTGATATGTTTGGGGTAGAAATTGTAAGCACTGCACACCAGCATGATGACGTGACTGGAGGTGGTGGTCTCTGTAAGAGTGATGTTGGGTTCAGCTGAAATCAGAAGGTGAAATTCAAATCAAAAATCTTTTTTTTTTTTGCATTTTCACTCAGATTTCAACGCACACATTGAAACTCTGTATACAACACGGTGGATCTGCACTTTATATCTTATTGAAAAGTGACTGTGTCATCACAGTGAGGTTGCCAGGTTTGGTACCATCATGCCTGTTAATTCTGGCATTTTATCAAGAAATAGCACAGCTTCTCTCAAATCACAAAATGATGTTTTTGCAGTTCTGTTTGTGTATGATTTAAAGAGACACAGACATCACTCACCTATGTTCTCCTTAATAGCATCCAATATCAACACAATATTGTCGACACACAGCTGCCTCTCCAATTTCCTCTGCAGAACTTCATACTTGTCTTCATTAAATATTGATGCAGTGATTAATCCAGCTGGAGTAAAGCCTGTCCAGTACCCGACTGTGCTGTTGTAGTGCATCGCATTCTCGTCATTAAAATAATAGTCAACCACATACTCCACCTGCTGCGGCTCTGTGGAGTCCAAGGCACACCTGAGGACGCTATTCACGAAGTATCCATTTCCATCAGCAGCACAGTCTGAAAGGAGAAGGCACAAGACTTACTCTTTATTTTTAATACTAAAATGTGATAGTTTTTCATGTGCAGAAGGTCCATCAGTATCAATGACGGCATGAACAAACCTTGCTTACCTATCAGATTACAAGATATTGGCAAGATGTTGTTCTTCCTGTCGGCCCACCACTTTGATTCAGACTGAAACATCTCAGTAACTATTGTAATGGCCTGCCATGATATTTTGTACAGACAGAAGGAATAATTACACTGAGCAACAGTCAGAGTAATGACAACCCAGGACAGGTTTGATTAATGTGTCTCTGTGACTACGAGCATCACAACAGCAGAGCAAAGAGCTGCTACAAAGTTCAAGTTCCTCATTCAGATCACTGAAATGTATGCAAAAATAAAATAGGGGAAATCACCCAAAATCTGCCAGGACAGTGTTTATTATATTCTACTAGAGTTACAGTAGGACTTTTGTGACTTTATAACCCAATGCTGCAGCAGGGATGAAGGGATAAACGGGGCCAAAATGGTGGCAAGCCACAACAGCACTACTGCATTACAGATACATTCATGTTTTTATTCATAATTAGAGGAACACAAGTATTAGCAGCAAAAAGATTTGATGAACAGATAAAGTTACCAAAATAAAATGCACTATGTCTTATTATTTGTGTTTAGGTATTGTGTTACATATAAAGGTTATTAAGATATTCCCTGTACCAGAACAGCAGTTGTGTTTTTTCACTGAATGCTTTGCTCAGTTTTATAGAAAATAACTAATTATTCTGTGAGTCACATTGTGTTAACTGTGTATAAAAACTGCCTCAGACAAACAGGAAGTAAATCTTCTATCTAAAAACATTTGACTTTCAGGGATACCAATGTCAATATTTGACCCCAACATGCTGTGTGGCCCTGAAACATCCAACAATGGACTAAAGTAGAATTACTCACCCACCACAGGCCGAGAGAAAAGATACACAAACAGCAGGAACGTGAAACATTTCATGTTGAAGCCAGTTAGACCAGAGTGTTGTGGATCCTCCACCAGCGCTGTGCAGTTCATAAGTGATTCTTTCCTTTCGACTACAGTTCCTGAAACTACTGAAAATAATCCTTTAAAAAACGTACTGTTCGGTCCAACCTTTCCTCCTAAAAATTACATGACACCAAACTCCGCCCAGAAAATGAAAGCATCATTCCTCAGCTGGCTCCTCTTCCTTTTTTTTTTTCAAACCCCTCACAGACGCCTGACTCAACTGTGTTTAAGTGTTCATCAGCTTTCTTGCTCTTTTCTAAATGTCAGTGTTCCATTGTTCCATTTTTAGAACATGTACATGCATGAACTCATTTGAAAGATGATGCTGAGGTTTTTCCCCAACAGTCAGAATCACTGTAAGGGTTACTGACATTGAGTTATAAAAGTTTGAACACACTGAAATAAAGGGTTTTTTTTAATGTTTGCCAGAATATTTTCTTGAAAAAAGATGCTGCATATGACTACAACAGGGATTTATTAGCTGGAAAACACAATAGGACCATATCATGAAGCCTGACATGGTCCACCTTCAGAGTCCATAACAATATGACAGAAAATAAACATTTTATACATGTATTTCTGAGGTTTTGTCCAGGTGCTTTTTAAAAGAAAGAGGGTAAAACAATAAACTGAATGTGTGATTATGAGTGAAAAACTAATCAACACAGAGAGAAAAGTCTATTTAGGAGTTTACTGTATTAAAAACACTCCTAGAAAATTTAAATAGATAAGAAAGACTGTTTTTAAGACAGCATAGGAGCCATTTGTTTATCATTTCTGTACATTTATAAAAGTCTATGATGACACTAAGGGGTTAAAAACTGCTGTGGCGCTTCAGAGTCTCATTAACTACAAGACCCATAAGTCTCAGGTGAGGTGGGCTGATCGCTGTCTCTCACAATACCTCTAAACTACAGGAAACGTGTCCTCTCAGCTCAGGCTCTGGTTGGCTCCTATTGGCTCAACTGAGGTGTCAGTGGAAAGGTCAGGAGCTCGCCTCCATTTTAAGAGTAAACCACTTAAACAGCAACAAATACAGCAGTTGTTTTATATTTCATTATCATCAAAAATCACCTTAGGAGGGCCTGCAGGTGTATTTGTTAATGAAATGTGCGATGTAAATAAAGCTGCATGGGTTTTTTATTTTTCTAATGAGAGTCAAATTGGGTCCAGGTTGATAATATCCATAAGGACTGGCTGATTTAACAGGTTTTCTATCAGATTATAGAGCGTCTCCTCCTATACTGGATCAGTCCTAAGGACACAATCACTGCTCCCAACAGCAGAGCACAAACTCCACCAATCACGAAGCCCCTCTCGGACTGATTAGAGGAAGAGTCTGCAATGAAATGACAAGAGAGAAATCTGTTATATATGCACAGAATACACAATGCCTGTTGATGACAAAATAAAAAGGACACTGTATTGTTCCAGAACAAGTTCAAGGGGAACAGCTTGGACCCCCCTTTTGATGCTTTGTTTGTGTATGATTTGAAGAGACACAGACATCACTCACCCTTGTTCAACTCTGTTGTAGTCAATAACAAATTAACATGGTTGACACATATCAGCTGCCTCTCCAGTATCCTCCCTCAAAGGTCTTTATTGAATGTCGGTACAAAGATTAATCCAGCTGGAGTAAAGCCTCTCCAGTTCCCGACTGTGCTGTTGTAGTGCATGGTAAACTCATCATTAAAATAATAGTCGATCAGAAACTCCACCTGCTGCCCCAAACTTCTTCACAGTTAGATACAGAAGAACTGATGAACAGTATAGAATGTGGAGTGACTTGTGAGTGACTAGCTTTGCTATATTTAATACTGCAGTACTCTTTGATACTTTGGTTTGTACATGCTTAATATGTGACTTCCAGCAGATTTGGTGGTCTATTGTCACCCCAAGGAATGTTGATTAATTAACTCTTTCAATATTAAACCCATCCAAATGAATCTTTATACATGTATTTAATTTGTATTTGTAGTATTAATAGTTTATCTAATAAAAAATCAATACTTGGCACTGTGTGGTGACACGATTTTGCCACATGAAAATATTGCAATACTGTGCTGTGCCAATGTTTCCCCCACACATATTTGGAAGGATGAAAAAAGTTCTGATATAAATAAACTGTGATGAGCTAAAAATGTGGGAAATCATATTTCTATAATAATAAGCTGAGAGGGCACTAAGTTATGTGGCACACATACTGGCATGGAACAGCACTCTGAGATTAAATACAGTCTTTGATTTTTATTCCTCTTTAGGCATGAAAAAAAAAATGAAGTTCATTTTTTCAAATGCACTTTTCAAGGAGTCTTTAACGTGTCTACTCAGATGGACAGCATGTGTTTGAGTTTTCAACTGAAGAAATATAAACCAATTTAAAGATTGATATATATGACACGTGGAACTATAAAAATATTTTAATGCTGTTAAACTAGTGTTCACATCTGTTAAACTAATTCTAAAACTCCTTCCTCTTCACTCCTCAGCCATGACTCACCTCCTCCTGATGAACTATATCATTTTTTTTATGACCATTTCCTGCAAAAATAACAAAAATATTGTCAAAATATTGTTTCTATTACAAAAACTGTACATCCCCTTCTAAATCAACTGATTCACAGCCAAAGGAAGTCACTGCAAAACAAGTATTTTTAAGAACAACAAAGTCACAGT
Source organism: Cephalopholis sonnerati (assembly GCA_019142605.1). Lineage (NCBI taxonomy): Eukaryota > Metazoa > Chordata > Actinopteri > Perciformes > Serranidae > Cephalopholis > Cephalopholis sonnerati. The sequence goes on from JAGQAX010000065.1 coordinate 364,049, forward strand.
AATATTATTGATTGTAGTTGAAATATAGCCAGTGATGCATGATGCCCAGTTTAGTGACAGATGATTGATTACAATTTCCTCACAACATATAATCAATATTTAAAAAATTAAACAACTGCATTACTCCTTAGATGTTAACAGATTTTATTTACCTGCCAGGGTCTCCCATTATTGAAGGATTGGCAAGATATTCTTTAGCTGCACATTTCCTGCATCCTGACGGCCATCTTGGATTTGAGAGCTTTGTGTTGCACTGACAACACCTGGCCACTGGGTGGCAGTGTATGGCATGATGAGCCCACTATAGCATCAAAATCCATGCATGTACCATAACATGGCTTTCAAATAGCTGTCCGTGTAGTGACCACTATACGTGGAAGGGCTAGAGAACCAGATGGTTAGTTCAAAGACACATTAAACCCAGCAGTAAATATAATGTTAAAGAATATGTTGAATTATCACAAAGTTCAAAATATGGACATTTAAGCAGCACTTAAAGTGTATAATGGCAGAATCATTTCAATTAAGCAGGTGCAGAGAGACACAGACTGGCTACAACATGAAGTTTATAAACTGGTCAGGTAATTAGCTGCCACATCAAAACAATTAACTCCACAAACAGGAAGTGTTCAGAACTCCACAGAGAGAACTGTCCATGAACAGATATCCTCTCATGGTACACAGTTACTGAATGAAGCAGCAGGTTCTCTTAAATGTTCCACTCTTGATTTCGTCCACTAGGTGTCACTGCCAGACTTTCCAACAGAGACATTAACCAGTTGACTCTGGGCTTTGTGTCTGTCAGGATTTGCTGAGATGAACCTCTTGGTTTCAGAGCCACCAAGAACACTGTACGACCCAGAAGAAGCAGCTTGACTTGCCTCTATTAAAATTAAGCGTATTTATTTCCTCTACTAATCTCCTGTGAACAAACTAAATATGTTTTTCCTCTTCTTTATATGAATGTTGGAATATTACAGAACAGATTGACTTCTACAGTTCAAGTCCTTCGTAAAAAGATTTCTTGTTCAGTGGCAGACATTCAAACACTGAAGGTTGTGACATTAGAGTTTTTGTGAATCCTGAAAACAACAGTAAGGATCCCTCTGCTCTAAAGTCTGGTGTAACTGAGACATAATGTCACACAGTGAACATAACAACTAACACTGAGTCTGCTCCAATGTTTTTAACTTTATTTGGACCATCTTCCTCTTTACTTCTCCTTCCTTCCTGTCAGTCCTCCCTCTTCTATGACTTCATCATCCTCTCACAAGTTCAGTTTTGTTCTTTGGCTTTTCTCCTCGTTTACTTTTGAGACAATGCTTTGTAGCTCCAGGTGAAGCTTGGAGAGCTGCAGGAGGTGAGTCAAGGTCATCAGTATCAAAATGTGGCATCTACAACATGTTAGTTCAGAGATTGCTGTCTCGTCTTCTTGCTTTGTTTGCAGGTGCAGATAATTCAGCATCGACACAGGCAGCCAGGACAGGAAGCGAGACAGTCAAACTCAAAGCTAAAGTTTTCAAGGTAATCTCTGGATGACTCTACAGGGAGTCCACACAGTGTGAGGGAAGTCAGACATTAGCTGTTTTTTTTCTGTCACTTCCTCATGTTCCCAGGTGTTTCAGTCTCATTCACCTTCCCTCCACACAGCTCTGAGAGCTGAAGAGATACTAGAAGGAGGAGAAGGAGCTGAGCTGGAAGGCAAAGCTTTTGATTTATTGGTCCATCTACGTCCCAACCCTCACCTATGGTCATGAGCTCTGGGTAGTGACCAAAAGAATGAGATCGCGGATACGTGGGGTGTCTGGGCTCAGCCTTAGAGATAGAGTAAGGAGCTCAGACATTGGGAGGGAGCTCAGACTAGAAACGTTGCTCCTTCAAGTCGAGAGGGGTCAGTTGAGGTGGTTCGGGCATCTGATCAGGATCCTCCTCCCTTAGAGTTGCTGCGAGCACGTCTCACTGGTAGGAGGCCCCGGGGCAGACCCAGAACACACTGGAGGGATTACATTTCTCATCTGGCCTGGGAACGCCTTGGGGTCCTCCAGGAGGAGCTGGAAAGCGTTGCTGGGGAGAGGGACGTCTGGGGCCCGGCCCTGGAAAAGTGGATGAAAATGGATGGATGGATGGATGGATGGATGGATGGATGGATGGATGGGTTACTGGTAATATTGTATGATAATGATGAATTTCTTCCTCTGAAATCTATGTGGCCTGATTCAAGTGGGCCCAGTCATATTTACTAATATTACTCCTGTAAATCTTAAAACACTGTTTTCATACATATTTCATATTTAAGATTTTTATAATCTTGTGGTAACTGTGATTTTCCACTGCTGGTGTCACAGATTACAACTAATTGCACCCTGTATCACATTACTACAGACAGAGACCCTGTATTGTTATCAGACATGCGGCTTTACATCAGTGTACTTGGTACTTTAACCTCTTCTACCGCAGCTGCTGTTTGCTGTAGGGTATGAAGCACACATTGCATCGCTAGGACCGAAGCTGAATGACACACTTTGGTCTGGTTTTTATCTGCTGCTGCCGTCACTCCAGAAATACTGATGAAATTTACTATAGAGTTCACCAAACTCTGAGGTATGACAAAGGCTCTGCATCACTTTGTGATCAGTTTTGTGATGAGGTGGATTTTAAATGGTTTGATTTTGTCTCTTGTGCACAGACACATTTCTCTTTGGGTCATGAAAGTCTCTGTACACTACAATGAATCAGCAACATTTTGATAATTACGTAATCATTCATTCAACTCTTGCTCAACCACTCATCATCTCTAAGAAGAAAAAAAAAACACATTCTTCATACATTCAGTCATTCATTTATTTATTAATTTCCCGAAACTGCTTATCCTGTTAGGGGTTGTGGGGGCTGGAGCCTATCCCAGCTGACACTGGGTGAGAGGCAGGGTTCACCCTGGACAGGTCACCAGATTATCACAGGGCTGACACATAGAGACAGACAACCATTCACACTCACATTCACACCTACGGACAATTTAGAGTCACCAATTAACCTGCATGTCTTTGGACTGTGGGAGGAAGCTGGAGTACCTGGAGAAAACCCACGCTGACACGGGGAGAACATGCAACCTCCACACAGAAGGGCTCCTCCACCCCATTCTTCATTTAGTATCAGTAAAATTGCAAAGATTCCTACAAGGATTGAAATGTGTAGATTTTTGCTATTGTAAAAAGTCGGTGTTCAAACAGTGGACTTTTTCATTTTGGTCTGTAGCATCTGTCGAGAAGATTCTCTTTACACTCATTCATAATTCTCTCTGCTCCACTCCAGCTTCTACTCTATTAGCTGACTATGGGCGTCACCCTAAATTAATCCAACCAGATTTCGCCACAGTCTCTCTAAGCCATTCATATCGTTCGTATATTCGTATCCTTTGTAGGACGAACAGATGAAACCCTCCTTCACCCTGTTCACCTCCAGCCTTAAGCTCATCCACTTCCCAGTCATCCACCCCTCCTGCCTGCCCCACTCAGAGTTTCGCAGCCTTAACTTTCGTCCTTGTCCCGCAGCTTTTCCCCCTGACGCCGCTGGGTGCTATCAAACTATATCAGCAATCATCCGTGTATTATGCCTACATTACAGGATGCCTTTTTTTTATTGGTTTCTGACACCGCAAGTCACTGCACAAGTGCTGGATTTCCACAACTTCGGAGTGAGACCGATCTCCCACCACCAGTGTTTACACATTAGAGGAATATTCCTAAACAAACCATGGCATTCCTACCCCCTAAATATTCACATCACAATGGGGTTTAATCGCCAAAGAACTTTTCACCATTCATCATAGAATAAGTCTCTCCCGACTGAACTACTGTAGCTTACACCTTCACCCTGCAGTAACCAGTGTTTTACATTACTTCAAGGGGTTTTATGAACTTACAGCCAGCTGTGTTTTCAGCTGACTGCCTGTACTTATACCCGTCCTGTTATCTGGGCTTTGTCTCTTTACAGATAGAACTGGTCAAACTCTTCCGTCCTGTGTTCATAAACCAGCGATATAAGATTATCTCTGGATATGATATAGATTGTATAAACTCAGTTTATGAGGTGAAGTAACTCACCATGAAATGAAAGGACCTTTTTACCCTCTGAGTAAAACAACACTAACGGTCTACAGCAGGGGAGTCAAACCCATTTTAGTTCACAGGCATCAAACAGCCCAGTTTGATCTTAACTGGTCTGAACCTGTAAAACCACTGTGGAATAACCATGAATAACAACATCTCCAAATGTTTCTCTTTCTTTTACTGTAAAGAAGTACAAGTACATTCATACTTTTACAAAACAGATGATGATCGGCCTGAGATATCCTCCGAAAAATAAGTGTGATTTCAACAGTATGTCTGTTTTTCCACATTCATTGAGTCTTCTACTCATATTTCCACTTCTGTGTAGTAACACTGACATCACCACAACAATCTAAAGTGAAAGCTATTGAGGAAGCAGCCAGGTTATCCCCTGCCTTTACTCTTTTATTGCAAATCTGTATTCTTTATTATGTTTTATATTTTATTGCCCTGTAAAGCACTTTGTATTGCCCTGGTGTATGAAATGTGCTATACAAATAAAGCTGCCTTGTGACGTTTTGGCAGTTCCTCATCATCATGGTTCAGAGAACTGTATTATGGTCGGGGTGGAAACATCTCTGACACAGAATTTTTCATGAAGTAGGACGCTCATTCTTCAACTTGCTCCTGAAACCTGGCAACATTTAGCCTTCACAAGTGCAATAATATCAGGAGCTGTATTCACAAAGCTTCCTGGTGCTACGAGTCACTTCTAGTGAGGAAATTCTAAGAAAATTCTTAGAGTTGTGATGTTTTCTTAGAATTTCCCTTAAGTTAAGACTAGGTCCTTGTAAAGATAAAAGTTATTCAGAAAGTGACTAAGACCTTAAAAGAGCTCTGAAGGTGAAAAACTGTTAGGAGACGTTTAAGAGTTTCTTCATCAGAGGAGAAAATGATGGAAACACAAAGAGGTCGGAGAAATATTCTCCAAACTCTGCATAGCAGTGAGTGAATGAAATGCTACAGATTAGATCATGCAGGGATAATATTCGTGGTAGGGATACGCACACATTTTTCACCTAATACTATAACGCCAGAAATAAAATGTTCACGACACTAAGATATTTGGAAAACTGGAAAAATGCAGCAGTGCAGCAGTGATGACTTGAGTCTGTCTCAACCTTCCATCAGCAGTGATCACACTAACACTGACAATGCTTTCACAGTCAGCAGTTCATTTCATTTCCACTGGGTGTCCACACCTTGCAGGCTCACAAAGGGGTGTGTCTGTGACAACCAATCACACCTGTTAGTGGTGTGGTGAGGTCGACCCTCGACCACACCTCCTCACTAAGGTAAAAGTCTGTGTCCCTTTCCTGCTCAGTGTTGCTCTGAGAAGTTTCCTAACTCACTCCTAAGCTCGGACTCCTCACTAAAAAAAAGTTTGGGCTAAGTTCGGAGCTCTCTGAGAGAATTCTCAGAATGTTTGTGAATACGCCCTGAGGTGTGTGAAGTTATCCAGGACACCAAATTGGACTCTTTGGCAGATTGATTCTGGCCTGTATGTTTGATGCCTCTGGTCTACAGACATGCTGGCAGCTCTGTGTAGGCATGTTTCGAGCTAAATGCTAACATACTGGTGTTTAGCAGGTAAAAATCTTACCGTATTTACATTGTTAAATGACAGTTCACCCCGTTGTTTTGGTGTGAGTTGCAAACTGTTGGAGATATCAGACTAGAGGTGTAACGATCCATCGATCTGGATCATTATATTGATTCAATGATCAACGAGCCAGTGTCATTGATGCAAAATGAAAACATGTATCTATATCACCATCTTTAGGACACATTTTTATTTTGAAATTCTGTGTCACCATCAGGCAGTCGGCAAGTACCCAACGCTGTTTACTCAGTAATATATCAGCAGTGTGGAAATATGTTTGATTAAAGAGAAAATAAGAGTCAACACACAGAGCACATGGTGCCTTTACCAGATAATACCCAACAATGCCTGGACAGGCATCTCATTCTGCTTTTCTGGCTACAGCAACATTAGCTGCTCTGTTTCAACAATGTTAGGCTGAGAAAACGTGCATGCAGGCTAAAGTTCAACCGAGCTGTTCTGTCAGGAGACACAGCAACTTAAACCAACGGTGAGTAAGAAAAATAATAACGTTACATGTAATTCGTTAAGCTATGAGTTGAGGAAAAAAAGTCAGTGAGCCACTGGGCTAATTTATGCAGTGTAAACAGAACTAACTGAACTAAAGCTAATAATGAGTGACTAGCAAAAAACAACCGTCTTGTGTATGAACCCTGACAGTTATGAATGAGCTGAATTTGATACTTTCGTTAAATGGTGTTGATGTTTGTATCTTTGCAGACTTTGTAATATCGGCAAATATTGTATTGTTGTCCAAGAGTCAATATAATACTGTATCATGATGAAACAGGCATGGGGTGAAGGATACTTTGACAAGTGGACTGGGGGAGCCGAGATAGAGCTGCTGATCTTCCGATTAGCGGACGACCCGCTCTACCTCTGAGCCACAGCCACCAATGCAGCAATGTCTCTTTCCAGAAATCATGACCTGGTTACTCAGATAACCCACAGACCTTGTTGTGAGCAGTTTTGTGTAGGAGCTATTTTCTGTCTACAGAACTACACCCACCAACCGCATCACCAGGCAGAAGGAAGCGTGCATCTACTCATGGACGAGAGTCTTGTGCTCCTGACAGTGTGACATGTAAACATTAATGGTCAGTTGGCGGGTGTAAGTTGGTAGCAAGACAACAGTTCCTCCATGAAACTGCTCACCACAAATTTGTGGATTATCTTTATTAACTGAGTCATGGTTTTGGGGAGGGGCATTGCTTGTGAGTTTTCTAAATTAATTGTTTTTAGCACTTTGAGCACCACAAGCCAAATGCCTTCTAGTTTCATTATACTGGAGAGAAGGCAGACATCTCTGCGGCCGATATCTCCAACACCAACTCACACCAAAACAAAGCAGAGTGATAAATAGACCTACAGGTAAAAGGAAAAATATTTCTGATTTTGGGGTGAACTGTCCCTTTAACATGCTAATTAGTACTACAGACAGAGTCGAGGTGAGACTGATGGGGATGTCGTCATCATCATGGTGATCACATGAATGTGTGTACCAAACTTCACGGCAAACCATCTAATATTTGCTGAAATATTTCAGTCTGGACGAACATGGTGGACCAACTGACTGACAGCCATCGATAGAGCCGCTAGTGTGGCTAAAAATACTGAGCGTTACTAAACATTGCTGACTTTTTAGCCAAACTATCGGCTAACATATGACTAGATAAAGTATACATCGTAACTGCAGCTACCGATGGTTGTACTGAGCGTGCTAGTAGAGCAGACACGAAAAGTAACAAAAGGTTTTGTGTGTCACAATCTGTAAACAAATCTAACTGAGGAGACTTTTCCTAAAGCAGTTTAAGGAAATGTTAAGCGTATATACATTGCACCTCACATCAGCCTACACAAACATCGCAGCCCTTTTCAAAATAAAGACAACGCCTGGATAACCGTCTGTCATCTCTGACTAAAGAGTCACTGTTGCTAAAGTTCAGGTTTTTGCTTCATGTTTGATGTTCACAAAAACATTCATTCAAACGACTGCTGAAATACTCTGTAAGCTCAGAACAGTTGGCATCAAATTTATCAGCGTATGATACAAATAGACAAATGCCTGAATATGTTGACGCGTCAGATCAGCAGAGCTGCAAACCTACAGAACAATAATCAACAGTGACGTCTGGAGATAGCATATCTCCCTGTGTCCGTTTAACACAAAGCCTGGTTTATGTTTGACACTGTTTCTAATATATAAGCTCATGTTATGCATGTACAGTAAAGACACATCACAGGATGTCGTAATCACTTGGAAACATTTTGTCCTGCGATGTCTGCTCTTATACAACCAGCTCGTATTTATGTCTCTGATAATGGAGAGTGAAAATGCAATTTACGATAATGAACATGGAATTTTGTTACGACGATCTTCACAGGTATGTGACTGTAAATGAAAAAAGCTAAACGTGCAGAATATGAAATATATGAAGCTGCAACCTTACAGTGCCAGCTGAGGGAAATGAAGTGAAAAATTAACTGGGACACGTCTTGATTTAAGACGTTGTTGACACAGTGGTTTGATGGTAACACACAGACACACACACACACACACATGCACACAGCTCAGAAAATAACATTATCGGTTGTTGTTTTTGTTGTTGAGCAAGTTGTTATTGACAAACCTTGCTCAGTCAGCGATGCTCTACCTCTGTTTTTGTCCCAGAAAACTTGTAAACACACTGAGCAGGAAGTATTGTCTATTGGCTCAACAACTAACCAAATGAAGCAGGGATAATGTCCGCCAGCTCTTTAATGCTTTTGCTCCTTAAACACTTTATATCGTTCATATTTGAATATTTTGACTGATATTTAATACTCATTTGGTTTAAAAACTGGGTCCAGTTTGTGGCCTTGACACGGGGAACCCACTGGTTGTTACTGGTTTGTGAACATTAATTGTTGTTACTGTATTTTGTGTTACTGCAACTGAAGCGTTCTCTGGCAAAATCCTTCAGGATCAATAAGTTCTATTGAACTAATTTCATGTTAATCACTGAGGCAAACTGCAGGGCAGTGTAGCTTACAGGTAAGTCCTGCTTTATCAGATATATACCAAACTCTTGAGTCCAGCCTGAATAACAATCAGAGCCATTAATAAACTGATCCGGTCATAACTGCCGTCTGGTCAGTGACAACAGGTCAGACCGGCTTCATTTGGTCATGTATGATGATGTGGCCTGGAGCAAGCAAGGATCAGAGTTGAGCCTCACGCAGCCAACAAACACAGCCATGATCTGTTTGGAGACCAGTGACAAGGAAACAAAGACACATATTTAGATTAAGAAACATCATGTAATGTGTGTTTTTTTAATCTGCTGGAAGGATTTGTCTGTCAAAGGTGAAACAACCCGTTAACTCCAATGGAACTGACTAACTCATTCTCACCCCGACCTCGTCACACATCGACGTTTGGTCATGGATGTCGAGACACAACGTGCAATGTACCCTGGGTGTGTTGGTTGTTGATGTTCTAGGACACCATGTCACCTTCAGCCTGTTACACACATTGAGTCTTTTCAAAATACAGTGTACAGTTTGCATACAGTCTCTTTCAAAATAAAAGCACTGTATTGGTGAAAATTGACTGCAAATTGACAATTTTTTTCCTTCAACAACAAACACACGTGGTTACGTTTAGCCAACACGCATGTGGTTGGGTTTAGGGGGGAAAAAAGGACAGGGTTTGGCTTTACAATCTGACAGGAAGTGAACACCGACCTCCTGGGTTAAATCCACCGCCCCTCCCAGCCACCAGACTGCCTTAACTTTTGTTGTTGTCGTGCTGCGTGTCCCCCTGATGCTGCTGGGGGCTGTTAAACAATGATGGGGACTGGCTGTGTAACATGCCGACGTGAAAGGATGGCTCTTTTTGTTGGTGTCTGCGAAATTCAAATGCTGTCACTCACATCAGGTCCTTTTCTTCTTTCATAGTTTTCTTGTATAAAATATAACAAATTATACACAGAAATCTCTGTGTTCTTTTTACCTGTTAACTACTATACTATATAGTAGTACTATATCTGACACTGTTTATGACATACACCAAGCATAATATGAGTCCTTGGTCACTGTAAACCAATGACAATGTCACAATATATGACAGACATTGTACTCAAATAGTGTCTTTTTTCCCCACAAGTCATCGTGGTCTCAGTTGCTCATTGATGTTGAATGAGTTGAGGAGGCTGCATTATTGCAGGGCTGTTGTACACGACTTTATTACTTTTAGCTACTTGTACCTAATAAATTGGCAACTAATCCCCACTGAAAGCATGTTTAGAAGTCTCATGGGACAGTCTCGACTGCATCCACACATCTAGGAACAAAAAAAGAGTGAAATAAAAGTACTAATTTCTCAGTGTAACAGCACATTTACTGTACATCTTCCTAAATAAACAGACCAAACTCTGAGTCTGTTTTCAAAGCATTTTCTTTGAACATGATATCTGTGTTGTCAGTGTTATCTGATAGCAGGGAGTTTCCTCTGTTTTTTATGTCTTATTACGACACACTGATGTTCTTGGTTGCATGATAATGTCATCAACAGATTGTAAGAGTACAGAGAGGCTGAGATATTTTCAAATCTCTGTTCAGTAAGTTGTGTTTTAATCCTGTGAGACATATGAGGCCTTGTTTTATTTGATTCAGCAGTTCAAAGTGCTGCCTGCTGTTTTAATGTGACGTTTATAACCACGCTCATTCAGACTTGGAAACGGAGATCCTTTCGTTTAAAGCATGCAACTAGATATTTTCTTTGTTAATTTAATCTTGTTAATTACCTGAGATTTAACAAAATGCCCCAAAACTTCAGATCAAAATAATCAATGTCTTATGAGCAATTCATTTTTCTCCAGTTGGTGGATTGAAGAGCCCAACCAATATTTTTGTGGATTTTAGTTTATGACAGATATATTATGTTAAATCTCAGCTGATAAGTAGCAAAACATTTCTGTACATGATGTTTAAATAAATAATTCATCCACAATGTGACCATTTTTTTATCAGTTCGCTGTCATAATTTGTAAAGAAAACTTAGTCTTTCTTCCATGACTCCACGATGAATGGAGGATCCAAAAACTGAGAATATTCTTGATGACGGTAGTTGAACTTCTTGACTTCACATATGAATATATGCATGGCACAGCATGTGCGTTTGAACCAAGTGGTAATCTCCGAGGCTGAAAAATTAAGCCAAAATGGCAGTTCCTCCGATGGCCACTTGAGGCTGGCTCCAAAACGAAGTAAATCCCCACATATTTCCCTTGTTAAAATGTCCAACTTTACAGCAGAAATAAACTTGTTTACAGCCTGCAAATGGTTGTGGTCTCTTGAGCTACAGTAATGTCTTCGATCATGACAACTGTACAGGGGGTGAATTTTTCTATATCTCACTGTGTCTGAGAGGCGTCGTCACAGTCTGTGAATTGGATCCACCGCTAACTCCACAAAATATGCTCCAGAAACTAGAGGCTTCAAACCAGCAGTCCACAAACCGATGGTGACGTCATGACAGCTACGTCACAGTCTATGGTTTGAACTCTGAGTTCAAACGCACGGAGGTTTTAGCAAAAATACATTTGTTTGAGAAATACTGAGCATACAACTGGATAAATAAAAAAGACCAGGGTTTAGCTTTATAATCACATGGGAAGCGAACACATGCCTCCGGTGTGAAAGTGAATGATTGTTGGACCTAACCACCATCCCTACCATCCGCCCTACTCAGACTTTCGCCACCTTAACTTTCGTTGTTGTTCTGCCATGTTTCCCCCTGACACTGCTGGGCGCCATAAAACAAAAAGGGTGACCAGCAGCGTCTTGCACCAATGTGCAAGGACAGCTCTTTCGTCAGTATCTAACACCAGAAGTCACTGCCCAAATGCCGGTGTTCAACGATTTTGGAGTGAGACTGGGTTGCCGTTTTTGGATTCTTCGTTCTTTATGGAGGCATGTGGGAAAAACAAAGCTTTTTTTCATGAATTCAAAGTAACATGTTGAAACTTTTAAAGTCATTTAGAAACAGTTTCACCTTACAAATAGATTTTTTTTTTTTTCAACAGTAAAATGTCCCGCTCAGTTCAAACTTTATCACAATTCTTTGATAACCAAAGTTAAGGGTTCATGTGTGTCTGTTGTATGTGTTTTTCGGGCTACTGTTGGGAACTATATTATTGTACAGATGTTACTATCTACTACTACTGTTTCTGTCACCACCTCATCTGAAACCCTCGTCCGTGTTCAGTGCTTTAGCTTTTTCATTCTGATGCTACAAATGTTAGCAAACGTGAGTGTCATCAAAGTTTAGTGACCAGGTTAAAGATCCTCTGTTTTATAACTGCTGACTGTTGCACAACTGACTGAATATTGTCCATAAAACACTTGAACAGAGGCTGTTGTGTAACTTTAAGAGCCATTATCATGCAGGTTGTTTTCCTGTCTGTTCCTCTTGTTGCGCAGCATTAAATCGGACTCTCTGTGAAGTTATAATTGGTCACTGCATCAGTGCTGAGGTCAAGTCCGGGCAGGACGCAACACTTTCACATTCACCTGTTCAGCATTTCAAAGCATGACAACAAGAAAGAAAAGAAAATCCTACTACTTGTACCCTCCTACTATTACCAATGGTAGAACTACTACTACTGGAGTACTATAGAATGAATACTGCTTCTAACAGTTACACTTGTTCCATCTCCTGCACCAGCAACTACAACTACTTACAGTGGCATGCAAAAGTTTGGGCACCCCTGGTCAAAATTTTGTTTATAGTAAGTAGTGACGTAGAAGATGATCTGATTTCCAAAAGGCAGGAAGTCAAAGATGAAACTATTCTTCAACTTTTTAAGCAAGATCACTTTTCAATTCCAATCTTTTACAGTTTCAAAATCACAAAAAAGGGAAAGGTTGGGCACCAAAAGTTTGGGCACCCTGCATGGTCAGTACTTAGTAGCCCCCCTTTGGCAAGTGTAACAGCTTCTAAACACTTTTTGTATCCAGCTCAGAGTCTTTCAGTTCTTGTTTGGAGGATTTTCAGCCATTCTCCCTGCAAAAGGCTTCTAGCTCTGTGAGATTCTTGGGCTGTCTTCATGCACTGCTCTTTTGAGGTCTATCCACAGATTTTTGATGATGTTTAGGTCGGGGACTGTGAGGGCCATGGCAAAACCTTCAGCTGGCTCCTCTTGAGGTAGTTCATTGTGGATTTTGGGGTGTGTTTAGGATCATTGTCCTGTTGTAGAAGCCATCCTCTCTTCATCTTGCTGAATCTTGCTGGAATTAAACTGAATCCATTCTTCCCTCTACCTGTGAAATGTTCCCCGAGCCACTGGCTGCAACACAAGCCCAAAGCATGATTGATCATCCCGGTGTTTAACAGTTGGACAGGTGTCCCTTTTTTCTCCAAACATACCTTTGCTCATTGTGTCCAAAAAGTTCTATTTTAACTTCAACAGTCCACAGGACTTGTTTCTAAAAAGGATCAGGCTGGTTCAGATGTTTGCAAACTTCAGATGCTGAATTTTATGATGAGGACACAGGAAAGGTTTTCTCTGATGACTCTTCCATGAAGGTCATATTTGTCCAGGTGTCACTGCACAGTAGAACAGTGCACCCCACTCCAGAGTCTGATTAAATCTTCCTGCAGGTCTTTTGCAGTCAAACAAGGGTTTTGATTTGCCTTTCTAACAATCCTACAAGCAGCTCTCTCAGAAAGTTTTCTTGGTCTTCCAGACCTCAACTTGACCTTCAAAGTTCCTGTTAACTGCCATTTCTTAATTACATTACATAGTGAGGAAACAGGTCCCTGTAAACACTTTGCTATCCTCTTACAGTCTTCTCCTGCTTTGTGGGCATCAGTTATTTTAGTTTTCAGGGTGCTAGGCAGCTGTTTAGAGGAGCTCATGGCTGCTGATTGTTGGGACAAGGTTTCAGGAGTCAGAATACCTATAGCTTTGACATTTGTATCACCTGGCCTTTCCTAACGATGACTGTGAACAAGCCAGAGCCCTAACAAGCTCATTAAGGTCTGAGACCCTGGTAGAAGATGTCCAAGAGCTTAAATGTCTTGTGGTGCCCAAACCTTTGCATGGTGCTTCTTTCCTTTTTCACTCTAAAATTGTACAAAACAAAAACAATACACTAACTTTGCTTAAAATGTTGAAAAGCATGTTTGACCTCATGCCTTTTGGAGATCAGCTCATCTTCTACTTACTGAACTATTCACAGTAAGCAAATTTTTTACCAGGGTGCCCAAACTTTTGCACACCACTGTATGTGTCAGCAAGAGTATAAGCATGTATAAAATAAAGAAGATGCATTTTAATTCAGGGCCAAACTATTGTTTAATATTCAAATATATTCCTAATTTTCATTCCATTTTTCTTCCAACAAAACTGAAAGCTTACTTTTAAAGGAGTTTCCAGTATAACACAAATGTTTCCTGTAGATAATCAGCATATCAGCGTCTTCAGAGACTGAGTAAAGAACTTTCCCAGTCCGATCGTGAGAACTGGTACAACTGGTTTTATTACTGCTGACACTTCTACTGCTCCTCTTCCTAGAAACTCTATTAATACTTCTTACTTTACTAAAACGCTCAGCACTTTTACCCTGAAGGGCTCAATGTGTCTTTGTTCAGAGAGGGTTTTTTAACTGCGACACACACACATTCATGCACACACGCACACAGACATGCACACACACACACACACATTTCCCCAGCTGACCTTTGACTACATGAGGTCGAGCCTCCGTCTGTCAGCCAATAAAGAGGAGGAAAGCCAAGGTGCTGCCCTCGTCACACACCAGCCTGGACGCTGTTGAACACTGAGCTTACATCACTTAGTAATGTGGGTCAAAGTTCAACAGCAGCTGCTGCAAGAGGACGGGAGGTTTCCACACCCAGAGAGAGACGGAAAGAATTAATGTTGCAGAATTGTTTGTCTGGTTACATCAGGGCTGCGGTTATCTGAGCTGAGACATGATTAACAATTAAAAAGCTGTTGATTAAAAAACATCCAAATACACTTTTTAAACACCTGAGACTTAAATATAAAGAACGTTTTGAACACATCACTTCTGTTGTTTGATTTGCTCATACAGTTTTGACTGTCTCCAGGCCGCATGGACCTTTGAAACAAAAAAAATGAAGCATGATTTCAGTGGGAAAATGAACAAACTGTACAGCTGGGCATTATCACTCTTACATTCCTATTAAGTGTGTCATAGAGCGAGATAGTGCCAGCAGTGGTGAGGACAAAACTGTCTGTCTCTCTCCTTGGGATCTGAGCCCAGCTATCAGTGTTCAGCCACCGGCAGAGGGAACCGGTTACATGACGACGACATTACGTCCCGCTGCTGATTAATAATTCACCGGCGGCCTGTAACAAAGTGTTTTTCAGATCTGCGGAGAACAACAGGTTCATGCAAATAGCCCAGAGGACGAGCCTACCACCCCACACCTCCTCCTCCTCCTTCCCTCCTCCCTCCTCCTCTTGTGGGACATCCCAGAGTATAAAAGAAACAAACCCTCACCAGAGCAGATACAACTAACCAAGAGGGAGAAAGAAACCTCATCTCCTCTGGAAACAGCCAACAGAGATACCTCATCCGATGAGGCCGAGCTAGAAGCTCTCTGCTCCAAACAAACTACTGAAGGTAACCTGATGCTCTTTTTTCCAGTGTAATGTGAGGAGGGAAACGCAGGTTATCTGCAGAGGGATGCTGTTACATCTCACAGAGTCTGTCTGAACTGGAGGCTGGAGCAAATTTGATGTAGTGTTTCTGCAAAATAGTATGAATGAGGCAAAATTTAACAGCTAACAGAGTCAAAAAATGACTTCACCTTAAGGACATGTATTCAATTTGAACACTTTATTTTGAGTGTATTCATGTGCTAAACTTTCTTCTACCTTTTCTCTCTTTGCCCCTCCAATTTTTCATCTTTTTACCCTCACCATCGTTTTGCTTTTCTCCAATTTGTTCGCTGCTTTCTTTGCCTCTTCCCTCATCTTATTTTTTTGTCACCATCTTGCTGACTTTTCCTCACCCTTATCCTATTCTCGTGTCATCCCCTTACTCTTCTCACCCCTTTTCCTCTCCTCAATTTACCCCATCTTCCTCTCTCCTTTCTTTTCCTCCCCATCTGAATCTTGTCTCCAGGCTCGTCCACTCCTAGACCTCCTCTCGTCTTTTCTTTCTCCGTCTACCTACTCGCTCTCCAGACTCTTCCACCATGCCTCCTCAGCTTCCATCCCAGAACCAGAACGGTCCCAGGATCCTGCAGGGCGACCTTAGCGCCCTCAGCCCAGCCGTCAAGGAGTTTGTGGACACAAATGTGACTCTGTGCCAGCCTGATTCCCTCCACATCTGCGACGGCTCCGACGAGGAGAACCGCGCCATCCTGGCCCAGCTGGAGGAGCAGGGGATGATCAAGAAGCTCAGAAAATATGAGAACTGGTGGGTTGACTGTGGCAGCTCTTAGAAATGTAGTGTTTTATCAGAGGACATGTGTTTGGAAATTTTGGGGTATTTTGATATATTTTGGTGGGATGGGAGAGAGTATGACCTGGGTGAGATGAAAGAAATGATGCTAGTCTGATTCCTTATCTGATGTGTGAAACAACAACAGGTCTTTGATGGATTTCAGACCATCAGCTGTGGTCGCAGACAGTCTAACCTAGTGCAAGTGCCAGATTGCTCAGTCGTGTTGTTGCTTAGGACAGTTGGTATTGGTTAGTCATCATCAGCTGTTGAAATAACAACATGTGTTGAAAGGTCAACATTCTGACAAAACCAGTAGGTCCAGCTCGTTCAGTCAGCTCACACACTGCTTCCCAGCAGACGTCAACAAACAGCGCTGCTGCATTTTGTTCGTTCATCCTGCGGCAAAACACGCTCCAAAACCAAACCAGTCCTTCTTTTAAAGAAAATAAATGAAAGAAATCCTAAAATGTAATCAAACTCTCCTTCTCCTACCTCCTTCCTCCTCTTTCTCCTGTAGCTGGTTGGCCAGGACTGACCCGCGGGACGTGGCTCGTGTGGAGAGTAAGACTGTGATCGTGACCCGGGATCGTAAGGACACGGTGCCCACGCCGCTGGATGGTGGAGTCAGCCAGCTGGGCCGCTGGATGTCCCCAGAAGAGTTTGACAAAGAGATGAGTCAGCGGTTTCCAGGCTGCATGAAAGGTACAACAGAGAGCTAAGTTCAGATTCAGATCAGATAGGATTGACAAATTACGGCCTCTTTCAGCAATGATGTGCTGTTAAATATCATTTTAATTGACATCTTGGTAGGCAGCTAGGAACGTTATCTAGCACTGTGACCATTGTTTTCACTGCTGATGTGCAGTATATGCAGAAAAATATGAATGTGAACTCAACCATTCACTGAAATTTACATTTGTAACATGGGAGTAAACTAGTGTGGAATTGAATTGTAGTAAAAGTAAAAAGCAGACAGCTCCCTCACCGTGTACTCAGAGCAAAAGTTACTTTTTTGACATTGTTAAATATTGTTTTTTTCTGCTTTGAAATGTTTTCTGATGCTTAGACATCAGATTCAGCCAGGGATGTTTCATCAACTGCAGTGAAGAACACAGCTTCAGTAAAGCATGTTAATGATCTCTGACTCTCTCTGTGTCCTCAGGTCGTACCATGTATGTGATCCCCTTCAGCATGGGCCCTGTAGGTTCCCCCCTCTCTAAGATCGGGGTGGAGCTGACAGACTCTCCGTACGTGGTGGCCAGTATGAGGGTGATGACTCGTATGGGAAAGGCCGTGCTGTCCGCTCTGGGGACGGGCGAGTTTGTCCGCTGTCTGCACTCCGTCGGCTGTCCTCTGCCGCTCAAAAGTACGTCAACAACACTGAAACAACATCAACTAGATTCTCTGTCATTCAGCAGCACAAAGGCAATGCTAAATACCTTTAAATAAACCTGTAAATCTGTTTGTTTAACACTTGTATTACATCAACTACAACTACTACAGCCAAAGCTTCAGCTAATCACTCCTGTTGTGTTCAGTTATAAAGTCAGTGTAATTTTCTTCCTTCATCCAAACTGTCGACTGACACAAATAAACCAACTTGTCTTTCAGAGCCCCTGGTGAACAACTGGCCCTGCAACCCTGAGCAGACGTTAATCGCCCACATCCCAGATCGCAGGCAGATCGTCTCATTCGGTAGCGGCTATGGAGGAAACTCCCTGCTGGGGAAGAAATGCTTTGCTCTGCGCATTGCCTCACGTATTGCCAAGGAGGAGGGCTGGCTGGCAGAACACATGCTGGTAAGGACTGAGAGGAAGAAAAATGTTCTAACACATTACAGGGACTTCCCACAACAGCCTGACCAAACTAAACTAAACATGTCTCCTGCTCAGATCCTGGGCGTCACCAACCCTGCTGGGGAGAAGAAGTACATGGCCGCAGCCTTCCCCAGCGCCTGTGGGAAGACAAACCTGGCCATGCTCTGCCCTACACTGCCCGGCTGGAAGGTTGAGTGCGTGGGAGATGACATCGCCTGGATGAAGTTTGACAACCAAGGTGAGGGACTCAAGACTCAGCTTGCAGTTCAAATTAAAACTTCATCATAATAACATTAATACAAACTAACACTTATTTGTTGCTCCCTGTCTCTAGGCAACCTACGTGCCATCAACCCAGAGAATGGCTTCTTTGGAGTTGCGCCCGGCACCTCAGCCAAAACCAACCCCAACGCCATGGAGACCATCAACAAGAACACCATTTTCACCAATGTTGCAGAGACCAGCGATGGCGGTGTGTACTGGGAGGGAATGGACCAGCGGTTGCCCGAGGGAGTCACCATCACTTCCTGGAAGAACAAACCCTGGAGCTCAGAAGATGGTAAGAGCTCTGAAGAGCTTTCCAAAAGGCTATGGAGGAGGCTATGCAAATTGTGCACGTTAAAAATAGTCACCCATTGGTTCGTGGGCTCCCATTTTGAGGCCACAAGTCTGAAAAATCTCTGTTAAAACAGATTAGTTTGCTCTTATTGAAGAGACAACTTCACGCAGATAAGATGGTCAGAGGTGTGTTTAAAAGAGCAACAAAATACATACAAACTCAGAACATCACACACTTTGAGATTAAGGGTGAGATCTTACAAAAGCTTACCTACCTGTCTCTCTTTCTCTTTCTCTTCAGGTGAACCCTGCGCTCACCCCAACTCCCGTTTCTGCACTCCGGCTGGACAGTGTCCCATCATTGACCCACAGTGGGAGTCCCCGGAGGGAGTCCCCATCGAGGCCATCATCTTCGGAGGGCGCAGGCCACAAGGTGAGCTGGAACCTGGTAGCATGAGGGGAGAGGATAGAGACAAGATACAGTGGGATCAAATAAATGACAAAATCTTAATCTGGAGTCTAACTTATAACTCTGCTTTTCCTCTCAGGTGTCCCTCTGGTGTACGAGGCTTTCAGCTGGCAACATGGAGTGTTTGTTGGAGCAGCCATGAGATCAGAAGCCACCGCTGCAGCTGAACACAAAGGTCAGTGTCTAATCTTTCACATGGCAGAATTCCTTATCGGTGTAAACTTTTTAGTCTGGAAGTCCGTTTAAGCAACTTCGAGCAACCTGCCCAAAAACTGGCGAACACTGGATTTGTGTCAGGATGGATTTATGTTCCAGGAAATAACTAACTAACTTTTTTCTCCAGGCAAGATCATCATGCATGACCCCTTCGCCATGCGTCCCTTCTTCGGCTATAACTTCGGCCAGTACCTCTCTCACTGGCTGAGCATGGCTGACCGCGCTGGCGCCAAACTCCCCAAGATCTTCCATGTCAACTGGTTCCGCAAGAGCCCCACCGCCGGATTCCTCTGGCCCGGCTTCGGCGATAACATCCGTGTGCTGGACTGGATGTTCAGACGGGTGAATGGCGAGGCCGGCGCCATGCCCTCTGCCATAGGCTACCTGCCATGCAGCGACTCCCTGAACCTCCAGGGCCTGAAGGGGGACGTGGACCTGGATGAGCTGTTCTCCCTGGATCAGGAGTTCTGGCAGAAGGAGGTGGAGGATGTGAGGAAGTACTTCACCACGCAGGTGAACGATGACCTGCCCAACGAGGTGGCGCGGCAACTGGAGCTCCTGGAGCAGAGAGTGAAGCAGATGTAAAAGGGGGGGAAGCAGCATGTTAGCAAGTCTGAGGGAGCGTGATTGTAATCCTAGAACAGGACGTAATTCTAGAATGACGTATCGGAAATTCTAGAACAGGATGTGAATATCTCGTCACTGTTTGACTGAAGAACTGATTTTTATAAAGAATTCATTTTGTTTAAATGGAGCCTTACAACTTTATGAAAGATCAATTCTTCTCTAGTAATTTTTTATGCTGTAGTTTTTTTGATTTATTAACTAGGAATCCCCTTGTTTCAGATTATTGTTCTGAATATTTCTGTTAAAATTTGCCTTGGGGATGTTGAGATGAATTTTAAGAATTTATAGAATTAACAAACTGTCCTCACTGTGCTCTTCGTAAACACGACAGCTGGTGGTACCATGTCGAGACTGCTGATCTGAAAAGGAAATGTTTCCTTTCCATCCATCCACACGCTGTCATCACAGCACTATGTCTTAAACTGTTGTTCCAATGTATTGTCCTGCTGTACGTCTTAATCTAATATTTAATAGTAACTTATTATGAGCGCACATCACACTGTCATTGCCGTATGAGTAAAGAGTAAATGAGTCCAGTGTTGTTTGACCCCAGAACATGGGGTACATGTATGTTTCTGTTCCTGTCTTTTTTTGCCTTAATTTATTTTTATACACTGTTATCTTGTTCTGTTTTACTGTAATCCTGACCCCCAAATAGGGGACAATGCAATAAAGATATTTTCGAGTATCTGGTTTTGTTGCTGTTTTATTAAAGAAGCTTTTTGTTAATATTTCAGTCAGAAAACTATTTACATTTGCAGTGTTATATTTGGTGGTATGGTTCTGTTCTGGGGCCTCTCTGCCTTTCCTCGGGCCTACGCAGAAAGCCTAAGGCGGAGATAGCACACCTCTCTGCCCTTCCACGTGCAAAGGAAAGGATGAGACAGAAAGAACAAATTTGCCTGCCCTTCCATGCGCCTGCATGGAAAGCCTAAGGCAGGGAGAGCAGCAGCAAAGACCTCTGGGAACAGAACAGCGCAGCATCAATGACAAACAGAAATTACATTGATAAGTCAGACACAGCAAAAGGAGGAGCTGGGGTGGAGGCGGGTTGCAAAGTGGCTTGCAGAGGAAGCAGCAACAGATTAAATACTGCCATATAGTGAAATGATAACAGCTTAACATCCTGTTCAGTTATCAGCTGCTGAAAAAAGCATTGCAAATATGTGTAATCAAATGTACTTATTGTGGCAGGACAGCATTACGCTCCCCACCGTGAGGGGCAGTGTAGCCGACCATTAGCGAACACTTCCTTATAAATAGACCCGGTCGTACCTGTCCTCGTCCTTTCCGCTTCCTCTCCCTCCTTCATGGAGCCGACAGCCGTGCGTGGCGGCGCCTCGCTGGTTCGCAGGTCAGGTTTCAAAACAAAGGTATGCATGCTCTGCTCTGCTCAATTTATTCCGCATTATGGGCCTAGTGTTTACTCCAGTTTCGCTCCGTCCAGCAGTGTGGTGTTACCGGGAGCTGGGCTGTCTCCCTCGGGCCGGTGTGCGCGCGGTGCGCTCCCTGTGGGTAAGACGCGTAGTTGTCTGCCGTTTATATTAAGCTGCCGATGGTCTGGTGAGGGGTGCTGATTATTGTTCTCTCCCAGTCATCGCGGGTGTAGTCTGGGCCGCTGGCTTCCTCCTCCTGCCGCTGTGACACCTCGATCCTGCTCTCTGGTAGGAAATGTTTATTTGTAACTTTTGTTACTTTTTGTAATGTTTTTACCTAAATTCTAATTAGGTTAATTTGTTTATTTTGCAGTGTGCGGCCGTCACTCGCCGCTGTGAGCCTCGCTGCTGTCTTGGCTTTCTCCTGGTTTTCTCTTGGCTCTGGTTTTGGCTTTCTTCCTTCATCTCACATTACTCCTGGGCAGTTACTTCGTGGGTTGGCTTGTTTGGGATTCCAGTCGCCTTAATTATAATTCGGCTTGTAATTGACTCTTAACTGTTTCCATGAACTGCGGCCGAAGCGGTGGCAATACCACCTGAACAAACGTGGTCAATGTGAGCGGGAGAGGGTGTCCTGGCCCTCTGATAGACACTGAGCCATCCCCCGGGAGATAAATTTTAAACTAATTCATAGTGACAGACATTTGAAATTACTTGAGTTCATTCCTTTTTCATTTATTTCTTTTGTTGTGAATTATTATTGATTGGGTTTCTGGGTTGTATTGATTTATTGTTTAGAAACCTTTTTGTTCTTTATTTTGATAATTTGTGATTTATTATAGTTTATTTTGGGTTATTGTGTGTGTGTGTGTGTGTGTGTGTGAGGGTTGCCTCGATTGCATGTTTTAATATTGTTTCTTTTCTTTTGACAGGTGCTGAGGGCCCAGAGCGGCAGCGGTTCCCCTGGTGGTGGTTCCTTTTTCACTTTTTTTGATTTGCTGTGTCACGGGTGCTGTGTAGTTTTTGGATCCCTCCCCTTTTTGTTACCGCTGTCGTGGTAAGCCCCAGCCCTGTCCCCCCTTTTTCGTTGGTAATTCCTCACATCATTTATCATCATTATTATCATTGCTATTATTATTATTTAGTCTGTTGCTTATTTTAAAATTAATTGTTAAATAAAAATATTTTTATACTTGGAAATCACGCTCTTGTCCTGTGGGTATTTTCGAACTGTGTGCCTTTGGTTAAAATCTGAAACTGGTAATTCATAAATCCCTGTTTATATCTTGGGGTGATAGTCCCCAGGTGGCGTTGTCAGCAACTTTTCCATACCGCTCGCCTTGCCACATTATGATAAAAGTTACTAAAAGAAACCTTCGTACTCTCTCTCCCATCTAACGCACTCATAGTATAGAGCAGTGGCTCCCACCTGGTTCAGCCATGGGGTCCAGGAGCTGTACTCAGAAAGCTTCTTCATACTAAGAGTCGCTCCTAGTGACGAATATCTAAGAAAAGAATTGTGACATTTTCTGAGAATTTCCCCTAAAAAGTCAAGACTAGGTCCTTGTAAAGATAAAGTTATTTACAGAGCATCTTAGACCTTAAAAGATCTCCTAGGGTGAAAAACTTTTAGGAGCAGGGAGAAGGACTTGAAGAGGATTAAGAGTTTCTTAATCAGAGGAGAAAATGGTGGAAACACAAAGAGGTCAGAGGAATATTCTCCAAACACTGAACGACAGTGAGTAAAAGAAATGCTACAGATTAGATCATGCAGGGATAATATTTGTCATTAGGGACACACACAAATTTCTCACCTAACGCTATAACAGCAGAAATAAAATGATCACAACACTAAGATATTTGGAAAAGTGGAAAAAACAAAGTGCAGCAGTGATGACTTGACTCTGTCTCAACCTTTCATCAGCAGTGAACACATTGACACTGACAACACTTTCACAGTCAGCAGTTCATTTCCACTGGGTGTCCACACCTTACAGGCTCACAGAGGGGTGTGTCTGTGACAACCAATCACATCTGTTAAAAACAAGCATCACACCCAGCAACGGGTTCGACCACACCTCCTCACTAAGATAAAGTTTCTGTCCCGTCCTTGCTCAGAGTTGCACTGACAGCTTTCCTAAATCACTCCTAAGCTAGGACTCCTTACTTGCTCCTTACTGCGCTCTCAGAGAGTGTCCTGAGAGTGTTTGTGAATACGGCCCCTTAGTCAATAGTTAAGGTCCCAAAGTTTAATATATTCAGCATCACACTTGCCTTTGGTCATGTCGTCAAGCTAATTTGCTGTCTCTGTCAAGTAGCTGTCCATTAGTCACTCACTCTACAGCAGGAGACAACACTTACAAATGCAGGTCTGTGCTGGAAATTCACCGTACTTAAAAATAAAGAATGTTTTTTACATGTTTGCAAGTCACCTACGGTCCTTTCAGAATGAACCTGTGACCCACTTTTGGACTGTGACCCACCAGTTTGGAACCACTGTTATAGAGGACAAACTTCTATGTCTGAAGAAAAGCACATTAATGTGGGGACAAACTGACTTTAGCAAATGTTCTTGTTTCTTAAACGACCACGTGAGCCAGAGAAATATTACGTAAAGAAAACAGCAAGCCTCAAAGACCGTGATACTCAATTTATGGCCCCTGGACCAAAAGTGGCCCCTGATAGGGTGCTGGATGGCCCACCAACTGTTTTATAATTAACAATGAAAATAAATTCACGCCTTTTTTTGTCGTTTTAATGTAAATAAGGTGCAGAAAAGCATCAAAACAGGGCTTGGACACTGACAGAGGTCTGTGCTAAGCCTCAAAAGCCCTCAAATCCATTAAACTCCTCTGTGTACACCTGACCTGTGCGTTTACCTCCTGGCAAAGATGAGTGAGGACAGCAAACATCAAAACAATTTATTCATTATATATACACTGATACATTCTATTAATATTTGTTTATTAACTGGCCCCTGGCCTCAAGTCACTTTCCTAAAGTGGCCCCCAGGCAGAGCAAGGTGAGTTTCCCTGTCATAAGGGAGCACAGTACAGCAGCAAAGTTCTCTTTGTGCTTCGTCTTTTCAAATTCAGTAATTTTGTTTTCTGTTTGATTTCTGGCCAGCGTTTCACAGCACAGACTCTCAGAGCAGTTAGAAGGCTGTAGACATTTTGTCTTCTTAACCTAAATTTCCTCAGAGTCAGGACTGCATGAGGCCACATGTGTTTGTCCCATGGTTCACCACAGCTCTTGTGAAAGACGTGAAGATAATGACGGTGACTGGAGTTAATCATCACTTACTTGTTTTTGACACCGTGTGTGATCTGAATCCTGTGTGTTCCTATAACGTGTGAGCTCCATGCTGCTGTTCATGTTTTGCAGTGGAGGCCTCTGAGAACAAAAGACAAACAACAGTGAACTGTTACGTCAGAGGCTGATCTCAGTTTGACTTTTACAGATTAATCATCAGTGTGACAGATTGTGCATGACGTCCAGCACTTATCAGAGAGTGAAGACTTTGATTTTAAAAAGAAAAAAAAGTTTTTGCTTTTTCCATTTTAGGCCCCCAGTATACTTCAGTATGTTTTACCCACAGTTTACATCAGACTGTGTAAAGAAACATTTCATTCATCATGCTCATAAATACATGTAGTCAAGCTGCAGCTTTATTAAACTGCACAGCTGTGATTAAGAGATTGAGAGAAGGCCTCATACGCCATCAAAGCATTTCCTCTTGACTTGGAGTCCTTGAGGTCTTATTTTGGCATGAAAATAATCCACTTTTGTATAAAGAATGTTTCCACCTGTTTCGAGAAATGAGAATCTGTCTCAAACAAAGAAAGAATAAGGGAAAAAAAATCAAACTTGACTTTATGAAAAGGTTGAAATTTTCTAACTGCAGACTTGATTAATAGAAAAACTGAGTAGAAAAGAGGCGTATCTGTGGCAGTGTATGTAACATATATGTATCTTATGGTCATATTCTACACAGCCCATCAGCGCAGTTGCCAGAACAAAATGTTGGCACTGTACATTTCCGCAAACCACAGATATGTTATATTTGCACATTTCATATGTATCAAAGTTTCTAGAGTGACATATGACTTTCACATCGGGAGGTGGAGGGGGTGATGGAGGGAGTGTCACTTAGACCTGACGCCTGCTGAGCTGCAGAGAACAGTTTGAGACCAACACACAACAAAATTGGTTGTAATTTAGTGAATATCTACTGTGTTTCCAGTGGCTTTCAAGCCATCAAATTGTGACCCTGTGGCTGTGTTTTCAGCTGAGATAGTGCCACAAAGAGTGGTTGCTTTTTAGAGAGATATTGCTGCTTTTCAGGGATCCTGCTCTTAAAAGTGAGTATTTTAGGTCAAAACAGGAAGATACAAGAGCTTAAACTTTCCCCAACCATAACCAAATGTTTTTTGTACCTTAACCTACCAACAGGTAACCATGGCATTGTTTAAATGTCAAGTTTAACATATCCATCTATCCATTTTCATCCGCTTATCTGGGGCCAGGTCGTGCAAAACACCCCAGACGTCCCTCTCCCCAGCAACACTTTCCAGCTCCTCCGGGGGGACCCCAAGGTGTATCCAGTATCCAGTCCTGGAGTATAAGTATTTTCCTGGCGACTGTGTTGAACGCATACTTTAATAAGACTCTGTTCTTATGTAAACTGTCCCTCTAGAAGTCACAGTGGTGATGCAGGAATCATGGGAAGTGAAGTCTTTTAAATTCACATGTACATATACAGACAGATTAATGTGTAGAGCGTGCTGTCGACAGGGCATCCTGCTTCCTGCATGTTTTGTTGCATCGACCTTGTTCATTATGTGTCTGCGTGCTCGCTGCGACTCTGTTAATCTGTCTGTAACTTTAACAGCGCCAAGAAACCCCTCGTATATGACTTTCTCTCAGCAACAGCAGGACTGTTTGTCTGACTGTGTTGGTAGAAATTCTTCTTTGAGACAATGATTTACTCGTCATGTTCTGCCAACACCACGGAGCGTCTGAGTGTTCTTGTTTTCTAGCGGCCTCCTCTGAGGGAATAATTACCTCCCAGGCACACAGAGCCACTCTCTGACCGCGTGTTTCAAACTGCCTCTTTTCATGAACATGTCTTATCTCACTTTTTTTTTAACTGTGCAGGTTATTTGTTCATCCATAAAGACATTTCAGTCTTTAGACCTTAGCCGTTATCTTCCTTTTTATTTTTCCAGGTTTTTATGATTTCATTTTATAGTTATAGTTTTACTACAGGTAAGGTGTATTTACGTTATTTGGAATTAAAATGTTGCCTGCATTAGATACAATAAAACCTTGATGACATTTTTGGGTCAATCAGGTTATTGCTGCAGGAATATGATTATACAAAAAAAAAAAAAACTCCATGCATCTGCTGGATGTTTTTAGTTTGCAGACACCAACACATTCTCACTCCGACATGTAAGGTACCCTGGGTGTGTTGGTCCTTCAACACTGTGTCAACTTCAGCCTGTTACATGCCTTGTGTGTTTTCAAAATACACTTCCATTTGCACAGGAAATTTACCGTTTGCATAGTCTCTTTCAAAATAAAAGCACTACATCAGTACAACATTACAAAGAGATGTTTTTTTCCTTCAACAACAAACACACACGGTTACTTCCCCTGTCACAGCCACCACAGTCAACACAAACAAAAGCAAATAGTCAGGTAACGACAGAGTTTGCCCAGGGCCTCTGCATTGTTTGTCACCGTTCTTAACTTAAACCACTACGAGGGAAATAAA
Organism: Cephalopholis sonnerati; assembly: GCA_019142605.1. NCBI lineage: Eukaryota > Metazoa > Chordata > Actinopteri > Perciformes > Serranidae > Cephalopholis > Cephalopholis sonnerati. The sequence continues at coordinate 391,088 of JAGQAX010000065.1, forward strand.
ATAAATTCATCAATTAAAAGAAAACATTTCATGAGAGGGGTGCCCCCCCCCCCCCTTTTTTTGTTTGCTGCCCCCTAAAATGTCTGTGCACAGCCACACAGGTTGGTGATACGAGAACACTCAGCTCAGCACAATAAACTGAGGTAAAAACAAGTTTCTTCATGTTTACTTTAATATTATCTGACTCTGTGGGAGCAGTTTGTCTCGCTGAACATGAATGACACGTCATGTTCAGCTGAACAAGCGCTGATATCTGTAACGACGCTGACTCGGGAGAATTTATCAGCTGCATTGATAAAATACCGCAGCTGTTATCGGCGTAAAGGTGTCAGTGTGCTGTCTGTTCTAATAACTGTCAATTAAACATGAAAGAAATAAAACTGATAACAAAGACTGTTCAAAGTTTTATTGTCTCTATTTTCAAGGAAATTTACCAGAGTTTATTTTTTGCTTCTTCCTTTTTCATCATTCTTTATTCTTTTCCTCATCTTTCATCCTTCATTCCTTCCCTCGTCTCTTCTTTCCCTCCCTTCTTGCTCCCTTCCCTTCATCTCAAATAACCCCGCCTCATGACGACCTTTGGAGTCAGTTCACTGTTCAGGTGATCAACACACATCTACATTCTTTAATCACCTCACTCCAACATTTTAACTTTATTGGACTCGTGTTAAATCCTTTTGTCTCTTCTGCCAACTGGATCATAAAACATCCAGACTGACGTTTGTCCAGCAGGCGGACAGCCAGCCACACACAGACAGACAATATGAGAGATCATATTGTTCCTCTCACACTGAGGGTCTTCATGATCACCTTCAAACTACTGCGAATATCTGATTCATCTGAGATGTTTGTCAAATTAATTTGCCTGCATGGACGAACTCACATCTGATCTCTAAAATATGATTTGATTCAGTCAATCAGTGAGAGTTGTCTCCTCTATTTGTGACAAACCTTTCTCAAAACAGATTTAAATCAAATAAATAAACTGTGTCCTGACACGTTATCTCAGCCTGACCTCACAGAACATTTTGACATATTAGAATAAAGAGGATGGTTTTTGTTTCCAGGCTTGATAAATAAATCAGCACCTTCCTCTGTAAAGGCCAAATAGTGTTTTTTTCTTTAGCAGAAAAGCCGTGGCAGGGCTTGACACTAACATTAGCTTGGTAGCTAACGTAACGCTACATTAACAGAGGGTTGACTAAATGGTCAAAGACAAGCTTATACACTATGTGGACGCAGGCTCTAACTTCATACTGGACCAGCAGGCCTCTGTGAGTCTGTGACGTTAGACAGCCTCGGGGCCTCTGCAGCAACAAGGATGAGAGTGTCTAAAGGCCCCGACTCATCAAACCAACATCAAAGAACTCGTGGCAACAAGGTCGACTGTTGCATCCCCTCAAGTCGACTGTGTTTTGGGCCAAAAAATTGTACTTCAACACACCACAAAGACTGCAGCTAGTGGCCTACTACAGTAGCACATAACATTTTGCGTCTGTGTGAGAGGAAATACCTGTCAATACCAGCAGGTGAGAGCAGATTAAATTCATCGTCAAAAAGGGAAATCGAAAGACCGACAGGAAGGATTCAAGACTCTAGATGAACAGTTTGCACATTAACGACACAACCTGATGCTGAAAGACCAAATAAAATTTATGGTGTGCCAGTGAACAATCACACAAGCAGTTAGGAAACGTTTCAGCGAAGAGCTCAGTGGCTTAAAAAAACGTATCTTACCTAATATGGTAAAGTTGTTTGGATCTCACACCCTCTTTACGTTAGTTGTTAGTTTGCTTTCCTCACTTTTGTTTCTCTTCTTGTGCACCGAGCTGAGAGATTTCTGTCACTGACAGGCTCTGCTGCAGATTCAACATGCTGAAAAACAGCCAACAAGGATCAACTAGAGCAACTGGTGTGCAACACATCACACAAACTAGAGAGACAGACGCTCACCAATGACCCAACACTGATCGACGACCAGCTGTCGGCTTGGTGTGTCAGAGCCCAAGGGACCAGAACCTGGCCCTCAGTAGCTAAATATAAAATGGAGCTTATTGCAGACTTCATGATGCATTTTCAGGTGTTTTGTGGCCTTCCTTATTTCCACTGACTCATTTCACAGTAAAGGTGAGATGAGCCTGAAAGCTAAAGGGTGAAGACAAAACTCCACCTGTATCCACTGAGCAGAGGTGCAGCAGGTCCCCACCTGTAAGTCAACATTTCTGAGGAGCTCTCCTGGAGGTTCGACACCTCCATCCTGGTCAAGACGGCACTACAACACCCCAACCTGTGTCAGAGGATCCTGCTCAGCCTTCACTGCTGCATCACTGACAGCATAGCGACCAAGTTCATGTCTGTGTGGCCCAGTCGCTAGAGGAAAATGTTGGCATTGTATGTTTCTGCAAACCACAGATACATTACATTTGTACATTTCATATGTATCATATCAGTGTTTCTGTTCGTAGTTTATGAGCTCACTTTGTCGTTGGGAGTTTGAGGGGATGGTGGATAACACCACACCTGCACCAGGCGAGACACCTGCCAAGCTGCAGACCACTGTTTGACACCAACAGATAACAACATCCAGCCCTTCTTCATTCCTCAAATATCGCTGCTTTCGACATCAGACACCGCTGCCAAAAGCCTCCTTTCGTGGCCGGATGATACATCGCTGGCCTGCGTCACTTTGTAATGCGGCTACATACACCTGCAGAACACATGTTGGTTGACCGTCGGCTGTAGTCTTTGTGAAGTGTTTATGTTCAACTTTTCTCCAAGACACAGGCAACGTGAGACGATGCGGCTTTCATCGCCACTAACTCTCTGAAGTTTGTTTGATGTGTCTGGGTCTTTAAGCATGCTAGACGTAACACTGTGGAACAAGGCCGTTCGACTTTACAGACAAGTGAGAGACTCTAAAAGTTAAAATCTTCCAGCATAATGAAGTCTTTTTATGACCTTAACCCAAACACTTCAGCCTGTCTGACTCCTGAGTCCCTGGGTGTTCTGTTCTGCTCTGATTTATTTTCACTGATATTTTATCATCTCCTTTTCTGTATTTTGAAGAGCACATCTTAGACTAAAGGTCACATAAAAAGCTCCATCAAATAAAAACCGACTTCGAGGTGACTCAGCCAACTGTCATATAAACTAAGTGTCGGAGCTGTTTGTTTGGGTGTCGGTGCTAACGTCATCACACATTTCTCCACTATCAAAGGATCAAACTTTATGACTGACACTCGGGATAAAATCAAGTTCCTCCTCTGTAACTTCTGGCTCTGTCAGCGAGCCAGGTGGTGATGGGTGAAGAGAGTTGGTAAAGTTTTAGGGAAGTCTTTAGCGATAAGCCTGGTAATGATCTTTCTTCCTTATCTTATCGTCAACAAGTTCAACAAAAAGACAAAAACCAACAATGAATTGATGGTTTGCCTGTATATGTTCCTCTGTGCCACGGAGCTTCATTGCTGTCCAGAAAATATTAAAAAGTAAGGGCATTTTTGAAAAGTGAGGACATCTTGGAAAGTTAAGACATTGCAGGGGTTTTTAAAGTTTTGATAGCTGAGTGCACATTTAGCAAGGCAGCGTATGATTGAGGGCCACACAGGACAAATGCACTCATCTCACTGCCACACAACAACCAAAATCACCAACTTCAGCTAACAGCACTAGCATCAACGACAGAACCTCGCTAATTCCTGTTCCACTAGTGGCCATAAACCAGTAGCTTTCTACAGGTTGTCATCTCTAACCTGACAGATGCTTGTTAGGGGGCCACAGTTTGACGCAGCTGCTGAGTATTAAATGTTTAAACTGTATGAAATGATGGATGTAGCCACCATGACGTCACCCACTTGTTTGTGGACTCCCCTTTTTTGGAGCCTGGAGTTTGGCATGTTGGCCGTTGCCATTTCAGATTTTGGAGCCAGAGGTGACTGTAACAGGGTTTCCATCCACCTATTCTCATTCGAATTTTCAAAAATAGCAAAAATAAACATTAATGGAAACGCTAGAAATTCGAAAAAAGTTTTTACGCTTGGAGGGGGTGGATTTGTCTGCGTATTGATAAAAGGAAAGTACGACTTTTTGCTATGGAAACAGGTTTTGCGGATAAACGATGACTGGACCGGATATCACGTCACACGTCTGGACTGGATATCACGTCACACGTATACGTTGTGGTCACAAAAAAATGGCGGCGGATGATAAAGTGACCAGAGTTCTTCCAAACGCCGACAGGTCGATCAGGAATCTGTCCATGATCAGTTGTTGACTGTCAGCCGAGTGTGTTGTTTGTTTTGTGGCAGAGAGACGCTCTCTGATGACGTCATCTCATGGCGCACTCTCCTCTCAATAATCGCAAAATAATAACAAATGGAAACGGGCATAAAGTCGCATTTTCTTTTTGCGCATTTTCACTAAATTCACTCAAAAATTTCAAGACATTCGGATGGAAACCTGACTTGTATTTGGAAGAAAGGGTGGAGCTAACCATAACGCTAGCTGCTAGCTTTGTTAGCACGGTGCATTTACAGCTGTGTTGCGATAATGCTAATGCTAATTTTCACTTGTGAACAACAGGCTTAAAATCAATAAGACAAAAAGTTTTTATCGGATAAAATGTATCTGACTCCTCAGAGGGTCATTTAGGTCAAACAAACACTGAACAAGGCTTTTTTTTAGATAATCAAAACTTTACAGTTAACTTCCATAAACTGAAAACACATTGAAATATCACCAGCCAGGGCTCCGCCTATACTGTGAATCTGGGGATACGCCATGGTTACATTACGTAACTAGCGTTCTAGCCGTGGTAGTGACTTGTTAATGGACAGCACCCACCTGTAACTCAAAGCCTTTAACTATGCATAACTTTAAGCCTCAATAAAATGCAGATGAGCAAGATATATAAAAATTCGCCACAGGTCGTAAATGGGGAAATGTTTCTGCTGTCAAGTTGGATATTTTAACATAAGGGGGTCTATGGGGACTGACTTTAAGAGCCAGCCTCAAGTGGCCATCAGAGGAACTGCAGTTTTTGGCACTTCCTGTGTTGGCTTCATTTTTCAGCCACTTGATTAAATGTATAACACTGAAAATTTAAGAATTGAAATAGACCATTAATGATCAAAATATGATGCATGCATTTCATGTCATGTACAGGGATTGCATGAAATGTTTCTGAGGGCCGCCATTGGTCCACAGGCCGCACTTTGAACAAGTATGACCTGAACAGTGTGTTTTAGAAGGTGAGGACAAACTTTCGGTAACTTTTTGGTAACTTTTATAAAATATAACATTTTCATTTTTGCTGAAACTACTTCCTGACAGTAGTGCATGAGAGGTTTGCTGTGGCTGTTACGTGGTGCTTCATTTTGGCCTGACTGTTTTCAACATGGGGGCCAGGTCACAAACTCTCTCTGTCTGACGCAGCTGTCATTAAACCCAATGACCAATCACAGAGCAGTGTTTTCTCTGATTACGTAGAGAGGATCAGGCTTCCTGCTGTCCTCTCAGTTTGTCTCAAACCGTCGAGCTCAGGTCGTGTGAAGTTCCTGAGGACACGAGGAGACGCTGCCAAGCAACAGCCTCCCGCCTCACAGCCCCGCAGCTGAGGACGCTGGGAAAGTTTTCTCCTCCACACAGACACTCATTCACACTCGGAGCTCTAACACTGTGGGCAAAGCAGGGTCGGCCTGTTCTCCTCAGTTTATCATGCAGGAGGAAAAGTGAAGCTGGAGGAGGCCCAGAGACAAACACACACAAATAAACACACACTCAGTAACATCATCATCATCAGCTGTTACCAACTGAGGCTCGGCAGACCTTGAGTTACATGGGGCTGAGTGCACGCACATATGTGATATCCCTCTTTAAAAACATAAACAAAACTTTTCCTTGACTTTTTAAACATCCTATATCCTCGTATTTGCCCCCCACTAAATATTCATAAATAAAAACTAGAAAAAATGGGGATGAGCAGCACAAACAGTGTAGGGGAGTCATGACTGACTAAAGCAGGATTTATACTTCTGCATCAAATCAACGCCATACCTACAGTGTAGCCTGACGTGCACATCCACAGAAATGTAGACTAACTATATGTCGCAGCAACGCAGACCTCCTGTCTGTTTCTATAAGCTGAAACCATTTCCCTCAGTGGAAACAAAGCTTTTATTTACTTTAATTTCACAGATAAGAAACAATAAATTGTGAAGACAATAAAGCCTCCACAAAAATGGCATTTTAAGTCTTGTGTGTGATTTATCCTGGCTTCATATGAGCAGAGGAAATCTCTGCTAGCTGCTAGGCTAATTTATACAATGTAAAATGCCATAGGCTTGTGCTAATAACATTAGCATGTTGTATTTGTGGGGAAAATGTGTCCAGATAAAGACAAGTGTTTGTCTGTGAATGCCAATTTGTGTACTTGTGTTTGAAATTGTCTCTATTAAATCATACTTAATGTGTGTTTTGGATGCGTTTTGAATCGACTTAACTTTAACTTAAAAAACTTAACTTTACCACACCTCACAAAAACTCCACCACAGACTAGTGTTTTGGAGGTGTAACTGCAGAGTGACACAGACACTGTGGGCTCTGCATAGAGCTGACGCTCAAGTATAAATCCACCTTAACATGTTGTTGGTTTTTATCCCTTTCATGGGTTTTGTGTAAAGTCTTATACTTAAATACTGAGAATTCTCATTGGTGGAGTTCAGGCGAAAAAGTCAGCACATGCAGATTTTTGCTGTTTGCACTGATAAGAAAAAAACATTTCACATGGAAAAAGGAAAAAACAAAAGTTGTGCAACTGATCTGAGCCGGAGAGATTACGGCATGAAGGGAAGTTGTGCAACGAAAGGTGAACAGACAGTATCATCAAAGCTGAGGCCTTATCAGCCTCGTGTGTGTGTGTTGTTGCATAGTGGGCTACACCGCTGCAAGAGGTGACACAGTGACATCACAGAGGGTCCAGTCGGACATTCACCCGCTATTCTACGTCAGCAGTGGAGTGTGTCAGGGTTGGGTAGTGATCGTTCAGTGAGGCAGGGAATCCCTGGTGATGTAGAGGAACATCCTGCTGCTGCCTGAAGCCTCCGCACATCACTGAAACGTCATGTGACTGATATCAATCCTTATTTAGTATGTAGTGCACTGTATTTACACTCCACTATTTTATTAGAGTGCCTGAATTCTTTTTTGCCTTTATTGTAGTGCAGCTGGAGACTGATGGGAAAGTGGGGACAGAGAATGGCAAACTCTGACAGATGAGCTAGCAGTCGTCCCCAAGTGTCTTAATTTCCAGAGTGCACTCAAAAAATTCTCTTCCTGTCCGCGACAAGCAGACCAGGTGATTAAAACCAGTAAAATACTGTAAAAAAGCAGTTTCACCTCACACATGTTTCCTCTTTCCTGTTTGGCTGTCCAGCCTGTTCAGACACCTGATGGCAAAGGCCACCCTTCACTGAGGTATAATACACTGTTGGGCGCAGTCGGTTTGATAACACAGCCAGACGTAACCTTTCGCGGTGTTATGAGACGATGCCAGTTGGGCGGACAGCAACTGTCGCGCCATAATGATACGCAGCTGGACGACGTCAGTTTGAAACACTGCTGATAACAACATCATATAAGGAGCTAAAAAGTCCTGATGGAGTGGATGGGAGGGGCAGTAGATGGGTCCAACAAACCCCGGACTTCCAGCCTGGAACTCACTCTTTGATTCCTGTGTAAATGCAGAGCTAAACTATGATGTTTTTTTCTAAACCTAACCAAATGCTTTTGTTGCTTAAACCTAAACATGTACTTTTGTCATCTAGGCTGTTGGTTGAGGCGTCCTGGAACGGACCAGGTGATTTAAACAAGTAAAGCATCAGACACCAACCAAAAAAGCAGCAATGATATGCCAATAGACAGCGTCAGTTAAGCCAAACCCTGTCCTTCTTTCTGAAACCCAACCACGTGCCTGTTGGCCAAATGTTACCATGTGCGTTTGTTGTTGAAGGACAAAAACGTTAACCAGCACACACAGGGTACCTTGCACATCGCATGTTAACGTGGAACAGCCGTGACCAAATGTCGGTAAGTGATGACATTGGAGTGAGAATGTGTTGCCTCAATAGATGCACCCAGGACACCTGGCGCATCATATGTAGACGTCAAAGTCCATCAACCAATCAGTGATATGTGACAAGCTGGGAGTAAGAATATGCTGGACGGAGGTGCTGCTAACAACGGTGGCTGATGTGAAAATGAGGATGGCCCTATCTAGAAACATGGCGGTGCAACATGTCATTCTCTGTGGACGAGAACCCGCTCTCTGTGTAGATATATAAACAGCTCATTATCACTCGAAAACACAACAACTCTAATTTTCAGGTGATTAAAAAGTAAACAAACATACTTAATATATAAGATACCAATACTGTGATTGATTTCTGATCTCAACAAGTCTCAAAAATTTGTTTTCATAAAAGAAAAAGACTTGCTTTTATAAAATGGCCTCTAGAAACAGGACATATCAGTGAATTGCCGTTAATGGTCAGGAATGTTTAGAACCGCAGGTATAGTGGGTTAACTGGGAAACTGGTGGAAGAAGAAAAGGTTTGTAAAATCACTCTAATGATCTTTGGAATCTGCTTCAATTATCAGCCCACGCTTTTCATCCCCTCACCTCATTCATCATCCCATCTCCACTTTACAACACATCACTAACTCATGCAACATTTCCTCTCCTCTGCCAAGCGAGTCATAAACAACCTGCGGCCAGCGGTCAGCCTGCCAACTGTGAGGCAACTTAGATAGTAGAGTTATCGACCGTGCGTGAGGTCGTACTCTGAGGTGACAGCTGACGTAGAAACTTGGCAGGAAGAGAAAAGAGTGTAATGCAGTTTAAAGTCGTTGGAATCTGATCAATAGCTGGCTGGGAGTCATTCAGTCATTCATCCAGTGATCAGGCAGCTGCCAGCTGACACACACACTGACCTGTGGCCTGCAGAGTGTCGAGCTCGTGCCCAAAGCCCCGCCTCCTACCTCTGTTGTTTTGAAGTCTTGATCTCACAGTGGCGTGACAGACAAACCATTCTGTGCATCACTGGGAGGGAAAGTAAAATTGTTTTCCACCATGATGCCAAGGAAAAGTTGGAAGATAAAACCTGAGCTTTGATGTGAATCACAAAATGTTCACAAATATGTGTTACTGACAGTTTATTCCAGGAGGTTATTTTAAGGTTAGAGGGCCCTCCCTCGACGCAGAGCCCGGGACAGTAGGCCATTTTCACAGAAGACATTTTGACATGTCACAACAGGAACAGCACAGGTGTAAATAATGACATTAATAAAGGCTAAATTCCATTTAGCTGCTTTGATTTCAGGATCCTGGTACTGTGCACGATTGTTCACCATCACTATTGCTGGGATTCTTAAATAGAACAGGGCCTTCGTTAGTCTCATTACCTGTGCTTTTCCCACTGTGACAGTTCAAAATGTCTGCTGTGACCTGACATTCCACCTGGTCTCATTACAAGTCGTCAACTACAGGTGCTTGGATTGTGACTTCCGCATCAGAAACAGATTTTTAAAAAAAGCCGTCCTTTCACCTTGGCGTGGTACGCAGCTGGGGTAAGGCATAAGAGGTAAATCAGGCTGGATGGATGGGTCCAGCTTTCACACGTGAGGCTGCTGATCGCCTCTCGTATTAATGTAAAGTCAGGCTCTGTTTTTGTTTTTTTTCTAGACCCAACCACATGCTTTTGTTGTTGAAGGACTAAACCGGCAATTAGCGACTTAGTACATTTATTTTGAAAGAGACTGTATGCAAACTGTACATTTCCTGAGACAAGGGAAGTGTATTTTGAAAAGACACAACACATGTAACATTCTGAAAGTGACACGGCGTCCCAGAGCGTCAGCAACAGATGCACCCAGGCTACCTTGCGAGGCCGGTGTCGCTCCAAAGTCGTCGTGAGCAGTGACCTGCAGAGTCAGAAACCAATGAAAAAAGACATCCTTTAACGTCTGCATGACACGCCGCCGGTTGATGTTATAGTTTAGCGATGCTTGGTGGCATCAAGGGTAAACACAGAAGACAAGGATGAAAGTTAAGGCGGTGAATGTCCGAGTGGGGCGGGTGGAAGGGTCAGTGGATGGGTCCAACAAAGACTGACTTTTACCCGAGAGAGTGGTGGTCGTGTCCCTTAAGATTCTGAAGCCAAACCCTGTACTTTTTTCCCTAAACCTAACCACGTGTGTTAGTTTTACATGAAGAGGGCGGAGTGAGAATATGTTGGATGTTCAAGCATCTTATGTCGAGTCCTGGTGGGAAGGTTCAAGTCAAGTCCCAAGTTGTCTGAGTCCAAGTGAAGCCTTCCATTTTTGAGAAAAACTGCATTTGCAGCAGCAAGTGGCCACCAAACGTAGGTGTTTTTTAGTGACTTGTCACTGTTTTTCCAGCAGAGGTCATGCTCCCAAAACTAGGTATTTAAGCCAAAACATGGTCTTTTCTAACCATAACCAAGTGGTGTTGTGCCTAAACTGAACTGCATGTTAACCACAGTAATGCTAAAATGTAAAGTTTCAATGTATCTGCTACATATAGCGACCTGGCTTCACTCCCAACTCATCAAATACTGACGATTGACTTTGAGGAACCCTCAAGCTATAAGACGCCCCAGGCGTCGGCCTTTGTTGACACTGTGGGGAACAGCTGTAATAAAAAGAGCTATGAGGTCAGCACAGAGCAGGTGGGCGTTGAGGTGGGCGGGTCAAACAAACTCCAGACTTTCACCCAGGAGACCTCTGTTTGTGTCCCATGTGAAACCAGACGTCAGGTGAGACATCTTAATAAACATTCGGACAGCTGAACGGACGGCTGCATCGCTGCGCTGCTGTTTAAATGAACACTGATCTCTGAGTCACTGTTCCTGTTCAAGGCAGAGACATTTCGACACATCACGATGAGCATCACAACAACAACAATGACTCAGTTCCACTTAATGTTCTCTGTAAGTCACAGCGGTAAGAACAATGACCAGGAAAAGGAACGTCTCAGTGGAATGCAGCCGTGGTGTTATTAGTCACACCTGTTGACGTATTAAAATGTCAGCTGATTAAAAAACCTCACCAGAGGAACACGAACATGTCTCTCTATATTATTACAGCTATGATCCGACATCTTCAAGTCACACATCAGACAGGTTTTATGAACATCATCATCATTTAAGCACACGTGTACTGTTTGTGCTCTGTCAACCCAGAGGATAGGAAAAGTCAATATAAGATCTGTTCTTTGTCTGGCAAGTTTCGCCTAGACTGGATTTTGACCATTTTCTCTTACTTAAATGAGAAACAGCCTTCGTCTTGTCTCAGCCTGATCCTAATTTACGATCCTAAAATGCTCTCTTTCTTCTGTCACTGCTGCCATCTTCATTTGTCTGAGGTAATGAGCTCTTAAGTTAACAGTGAGATCGAAAAGAAAACTTTACTAACTTATTTTTACGTTCCTTATTTCTACAAAGAGAGCAAATCAGAATTTAGTCATCTCCACATAAGAGGAGGATTTATTTCTGATGAGACAAGGACAAGACGACTGTGAGCAGCAAGAGCTTTCAGAAACCAAAATAATCACATGAAGGAAAGTAATACTGTTGGGAAAAAGCTGAAATACAAAACAGAACCTTATCTGATCAAGGACACTGTACATATTAATGATTTGGTACATTAACATTTGCAGTGGTGATTAAATAATAGAGCTCTGCTTTAGAGAGGAAAAAGTACAATTTTGATATTTAGGATAATCAGTTATCACCTATTTGCCGTTGATAATGAAAAAAAATAAATTAAATTAAATTAAAAGTTATGTTTGAATATGTATATATTTCATATCTAAATAAAGCTGTCAGGGGCCAGAATTAATAGATAAAATTTGTGTCACCATGGCATCTACAGTTATGAAATACATCTAGAATTTTTACTGATTTGACGTCTACACACTTGCACTTTGACTTGTAACACGCGGTGTCTTTGTGTATATTTTCATATTTCATGTTGCCATGGTTACCCTGTTATCTTCAGTACTCATCATTGTCATGTTTTTAATTATGTCCTCTATCGTTTGATATCTAAAAGATAAAAGTTCACACAGTTACGATCTGATTTTGTGATATCGACTCGGTGTCAGTGACCTGCTGTCGAGTCAGCTGTGATGGAAAGTTACTGCACAGGGAGGGGACCGACTGACACGCAACGAGTTTGTTTTCTTTTTCCATTCAGCCACATACATGTCAACAAAAGTACACAAATAAGAATAACTAACCAGAGGTGGAGGCAGTGAAAAATATTCAGGCATTGAAAATGTTCCCTCACTACATTTGACTTCAGCAAAGCACCTACTGTGCAGACAGAAAGGACTCTGTCAGGGTGGTATCATATTATGATGTTGTTGCTGGTTGACCTACATTTAACACATTTATATACTCCGAGTGGTTTCATTTATCAAAAAACAAAAAACTTTTTATGAGTTGTTTTGTGGGAGTTGTAAATCTGAACTTGCAAAGTAAACTTCGACTGCAGGAGTCGAATAATAATAATAATAATAATAATAATAATAATAATAGTACAACAGTACAATCCTTTCTCTGATCGAGTGGAGTACAAGATTAAAGTAGCAGAAAGAGGCCTTCAGTTGTTTGCTACTTACTTTGACTGCAGGAGTTGAGTTAATGTACTTTGCTGCAGTTTGATACAAGATGAACAGACACTGAGACAATAAAACAACAGAGAACATTAAAACACTAATACAACATAAAACTCAGAACATCTAAATGAAGTCTTGTTCACTGAAAGCAGGAAACCAGCCCCAAATAATTCTGGGTAGAAGAGACCTCTGACAGGAAGTCACAGAAGACACAGGTGTAACTGATGATGGCTGGATTTTAAAAACGAGTGAAGTGCGCCACCTGCTGGAAGCTGACTGACATTACACAAGTCACAACATTGATCAGCAGCTGTGGAGGAAGTGTTGAGACTGAGACTGAGACTCCACTTTCACAGGGATAAATTGGTGCTAAAGGCAAAATATGTTGGATTCATATTAATATGTAACTTCAAACATATTTTATTTTTGAAAAGAAAAAAAAAAAAAAACATGATCAAAATAATACTTTGGCAGCCCCCCGTCAGTAACTCAAGGACCCCCTGTTGAAACACAGGACTTCATCAGTCAGTGGAGGTGGAGCTCATCCTGTAACTGTTTCTATCAAACTACAACTAATGATTATTTTCATTGTGGATTAATCCGCTGATTTGTTTTCTCCAATAATTGATTATTTGGTTTGTAAAAATTCAGAAAACAGGGACGCAGAGCACAAAGTGACCCCTTCACAACATCTGTTGTGCCCGTGAGATGGTTCTCATTAAAAAATGAATAAACCATTATCAGAATGGTTTCTAATTAATTTTCCGTCAATTGATTGATCGATGATCGACTGTTTTAGCTGAACTTGTACATTTTCATCTGTCTGCACCTGAAGAAAGTGGTATGAGAAGAAAATACTCAAGTTAAGAACAAGCACCTCAAACTTGTACTTCAGTAGGATACGTGAGTAAATATACTTCATTCCACCACTGCTCATCACTGTTTATTCAACTGACGTCATCTCATAACACCGTGAAAGGTTACATTGGGCCACCGTGGTTTGATATGCACCATGCTGCGGCAGTTGTTGACAGTGGCCTCAGATACTGGTGCTATTTCAGTGAACGTCTGTGTAAGATTCCAACGCATAAAGCCACATTTTGCACCATCATACTGAGCCAAACAGTTACGTTTTTTTATCTAACCATATGCTTTTGTGGCACAAGGAAATAGCTGTAAATACAGTGATTTACCAATGTTGTAACTTTATTTTGAAAAGACTGTACACGTCTTCCTGTGAATACGGAAGTGTACTTTGAAAAGACACAAAGCATGTAACGAGTCTTAATTGAAATGGCGTCCCAGAAGTGTGTCACATGTAGACGTGAAAGTCTACTAACCAAACAGTAATATTTTGGTTCAGATAAAAACATGCTGGAGTTAATGTTAGACCTACTCTTTCTTTTTTCTTTCCATCTTATTCAGAGCCAGTTTCCTTTTTTTCCCGTAAAATCAATTCATCAGATTTTATAGTGTATAAAAGCATAAATGAAATTAACGAGGGAAAAGTGTACTTGTACATACAAAAAACTTACACATGGAAACTTTCTACTGCTGACTGAAATTTTGTTTTAAAAATGTACTAACAAATAACTTCTAAGGTTTGAATTCCTCTCAACTTGACATGTGAGTTCCTTCATTAAAAATGCAAACTGAAAACTTTGGGAGAGTTTATTATTTAGGATAAAAGTAAAGGACAACAGTGTACCAAACAAATAAATAATAAATAACCAGAGGAGACGCGGACGTATTTATAAAACTTTTTTATTTATTTTTTAAATCGAAGGCTATAACTGAAATGTGTCCGATTCATACCATGTTCTGTGACAACAACGATAAACCATTGTCTTCTGTTTGCAACAAACAGAGAAGAAAATAACAACGTAACAAACCTTGCAACACGTAGACCATTCAATATAAATTAAAATAAACGGTTTTTAATACACAAATAAGCAAATATTATCATTGAGAATAAGTAGGCCTCTATATAAGTATGTGAGCCATGCTGTGAACAGAGAACAGACTGGAGTCACGTCAGCAGGCGTCACCTTCCTCCCTCTGCGGCAGGAGAGCGATGATGAGCCTGCTGCTGAGTGTCAGAGTTCCTTCATGTTTGATCTGACATGCCACATGTAGGAATCCTGACCACAACAAACAGATCTATTGTACAAGTCCCACATTTTTAGATGCTTGCAGGATAAAACAGCTGGAAGACTTCTACAATAGTCACTGTGAGGGACGAGCGACAGAGCGCCGCCGCGTCCTGTAAGATATCGAGGCTTTGTTTAAATACGCACACATACCGACTGCAACCAAAAGAGAGTGTTTTCATATATTTTCTTCAACATTGTCGGAGGAAGAGGCGCCGTGCAGCGCTGATTCAAAGAGCAGAGCGAGCAGAGAAGAACAGGCAGAACGAGCGAAAACACAAAAGGGGAAAACAGTTTTCTTTAACACTTCACCTTCCTCCAGTCTGAGTGTTAACCAAAGACGATTTTTAACGAGTTTTTCTTTCAAACAGGAACCAGGATGTGTTACTGTTACAGCAGGAGCTGGAGAGAGGCGTCTGTAAAGCAAAGTGTTTTACCCAAGAGATAAAAAACAGAAAAGTTCAAGTCAGGTGGAACTCTTGTCTTTTTTTTGTTTTTTTTTTTAAGCAACAAGAGTCTCGTTTAGGATGATTCCTTCTTTGGAAATGTTTTTAACGATGCAGTGGACAGAGGACAGAGCCGTAGTGTAGTGTGTGTGTGTTGAATGCCGGAAACTTTTTTGTAAAATTTTTGTGGCGGCCATTTTGGCTCCGCTGTTGTTTCTTATGTTGCGTTCCATTAAATGTCTGACGTAAAACAAAAATGGCTCGTAGTTCCTCGACAAGCAGGAGAAACACGACCTTAAAGATTTAATTTAACTTCAAACAGTGTTTAACGTCCAACAGCTAAAATTCACACAGGACGTTAGCAACTGAGCTTTAATTTTTTAGCACATGATGCATTTGAGGTCATGCTGTGCTAAAAATACAACTTCAGAGGAGCTCACTCTCGACGTTAACAACACTTCAACTTTCCGACATCTCTGAAACGCAGCATGAGTAACTTTTTTCATCAATATGGAAGCTCATACGTGCCAAGACATGGGGAAATAACAGATAAGAAGTTTGAATAATAAAAGAAAAAATACTCAAAGTTAACGCTATGTCAAAAAAGAGCCATAAATGTTTATGTTGCCATTGTGTCCATAGTAATGAAGTGTATTGTATGTTTTGTGTTGGACCTCTCGAGAGATGGTTCATCTCAAGGGGTCAGCGGCAAATAAACTGTCAGTTAAGATGCACGTTTTACGTCAAGGTGAAGGCTGGAGTTTAACAAACACAAACACTGGAAGTCAACAAAGGTCAATTAATGTTGGGATGATTATGTAACATGTCTGTTTTGTTTGTGTGACCTAAAACAGTCCTGTGTATGTATGCAGATATGTTTGTTTTACATGAGCGTATGTGTACATCTATTTCAATATGTGTCAATATGTAAAGGTAGCAGCAACACAGTTACAACACTACAACAAGAGGTGTTTTGCTTTCACTTTTTTCTTCAGTGCTATTTTTTTTAAATGATTTCTACACATATTAGTTTTTTTCCTTAATTCTTCATGTGGTGGTATTTTAACAATGTTCCTTTACGTATGTGTACTAATGCATCCCTTGACCTTTTGTGGTTAAAAAAAGAAGTCGAGAAGAAGAAAGATGATGATGACGTCATTATTTAGTTGTTTTTCATTTTGTGTGTTTGTGATTTTTATTTTCCTTCCTTTTACTTGTGTATGTCTCTGTCAGTGGTTTATGATGCGTTAAGGTGTAGTTGCGTAATTTGTAGTGTTTAAATAAAATTTTATTAAAAAAGACGTCAAAAAAAGGAAGTTTTTAAGTCAATATTATCAATTTGTCAATATTATGACAGTGAAAACATCAAATCTTATAATTTTGGGTTAGTAAGTCATTCTTTTTTGTTTTATCATTCCTCACATTTAATCTGTTTCCCCTTTTCTTGTCGTCAATGGGCTTCCATACATCAGGAGTATTTTACGAACATGTTGGTGCTGTCTAACGGTAAAAGGCAACAGTACTGGAGTATTTGAGGAGAAGTGTTTCACAGACGGACGAGGTCTCCGTTGAGCCGGGACACCAGAAGGCACACATGTAGACGCTGGGCCGGGCGAGGAGAGCTGATGATTAGGGATGCAGTGAACAAACTGGGTGAGCAGGACTTGATGTTTACATGCACAAATTAGAATACTCAAACTCATAAGTGCGTGGAGGAAGACCTCGGGACTGAAGGAGGTGCACGAGCGAGTGTGCGGCGGTGGTTTGCACAAAGTTTCGGTGAAATGGCACTTAAAAGCAGACGTACATGTTCTTGTATTTACAGCTCCTCCCAGTGATCTGCAGCGTGTGTGTGTGTGTGTGTGTGATAGGTAGTTTTACACTCTCAAAGTTGGTTTTACAAATAAAAAAAAAAAGGTTGTGTGTGATCGATGGATTGAAGTAAAAATGACCTTTTTTTGTTCTCAAGTGAATAAACAACAACAATAACAACAACAATAAAAAAACTTTACACTTAGCACACTACGTTAAAATGACTAATATCAAAAAGGCAAATAGTAGGTGTATTGCAACGCTCTCTGCGGCATCACTATCAAAAACATCAATCTTCATCATCCTCAATCTCATCATCATCATCCAATCATCATCATCATCATCATCATCTGAGACAGTAAGGAGGCGTGGCCTGGGATGATTGACAGCCCAAACTAGCCACTCACGTTTCGCCCGTCTCAGCGCAGGCAGGCACACTTGTACGACATAGCAACAATAATAAACGAACGTTTCCAAGGAGACCGACAGACAGACAGCCAATGGCAGCGAGGGTCGGTCTGAGAGGAGCTCTGTCATTGGACAGCAGGCATCTCTAGGGAACAGGAAGAGCTCGTTGAGACAGGAGGAAGCAGGAGGAGGAGGAGGAGGAGGAGGGGGTCCAGGTGTGTGTTAGATAAATGTTTTTGCTATCTTGTGTGGTCCACAATAAGAGTGTGTGGATGAATGAAGGTGCACCTGTGTGTGTGGAAGGTCTGGTTCTTAGGTAAGTTTGTTTAGTCTGCTCGGCGTGAGTGTGTTTAGTTTTTGTCTAGACAGCTGGAGGTCTTTCCCAGGGCAAGTCAGTGTACATTAACAGCACGCACACACACACACACACACACACACACACACACACACACACACACACACACTGCTCTGGGAAAAGTCCGCTGACTTTACAAAAACACTCTGCTGTAACTCTGCCTTCACGCTGGCTTAAAGCAAAGAGAGACGTGTGACCAGTTCAAACAGATGCAGATTATTACAGACTTGGACACATTTCAGGAGACAGAAACCTGATTGGTTTCAGACGTGAACAACAGTTTAAGTGGATTTCACTCAACCAACTCCACTTAAAGGGTCACTTCGATATTTTTCAACCTGGACTCCAATTTACCATGTTTTATGTCAAGTGACTAATAGAAACAAATGTTTTGAAACTGGTCCAGTACTGAGCGACAGGGCTTCAGACAACAGCAGCAAAACAGGCTGCGATGTAATCACTTGGGGCAACTGTGCAATGTCACCTTACATCCACTACAAGTGTTTGTTTTTGACACTCACAGGCTCAGATTGTTACTCTAAGTGTGACAACATTATTGACGGGATTCCTACAGAGATAGACCTTCTTGTTAAAACACAAACAGCCCTGAAATCGCCATCGTCAAACCCACCAGACACCCACCTATACACGCTTAAATTACTGTGTATTATAATGGAGTCTGGTGGGTTTGACGATAGCAACTTTGGGGCTGTTTCTGATTCAACAAAATTGATTTTACTCTTCGACAAAAAGGTCTTTCTCTGTAGGGATCCTGTCTCTAATGTTGACAGACATTCATAATAACAATCTGAGCCTGTCAGTAGCAAAACACACTCTATAAATAGACGTACAGGTGCACAAACGCCCCGAGCGTATACATTGCAGCTTGTTTTGCTGCCGGCTGCAGCACTTTCTCTCAACCAACTGGAAATTTTTTTCTCCCTATTAGTCCCTTAAAACATGGGAATATAGGATCCAGGTTGAAAAATACAGAAGCCGCCCTTTAAGCTGAACTTACAGATCTCTCTGCAGCAGAGCGGTTATTGTGCTTCACCACTACATAATGTCAACTGTTGTCCCCTCTCTGCATGTAAACACACCAGCGTGTACATGTAGGCAGTGTGTTGTGTATCAGCAGCACATAAACATGAGTGATTTGTGTTTCCCCTCCTCTATCCTCCTGTCTTTCTTTTTTTGTATCGTCAGCCAGCGCAGGTTTCCCTGAAGTGAGAGATTGATCCTACACTGTTTTACTTCTCATCCACTCTACTGTAGGTACATTAAATTATTACTACTATCCAGCCTTCTCATACCCGCTGCAAACCCTCCAGGGCAGGGAACCGAACCATTTTGAAAAGGAAGCAGCCCAGTCCAAACACAAGTATAATACTGACGGAGGGAAAGGGGAGAGAAAAGGGAAGAAAGGGTCGAGTTATTGAGACTTGTGTCAGGACCGGGCTCATAATCTCATTCTGAGGTCAAAGTTGATTCGTACTTTGATTGATCCACTCATCGCTCCTTCAGCTGCTTTGGGTCAAGAGATTAATTTCTTCATATCGTGATTTTTTGTTTCTTTAAGTGCTCGTCATTAAATTAAATAAGCCGACATGGCCGATCAGCACAGGAACAAAAGGAGAAAGAGAGACAGGTGAATCGCTTTTGATTATTCGTCGACCTTTAGAAGTTGTTGTAGTGAAGTTTAAGGCAGGATTCATACAACATAAGATAAATAACTTCCTCTGTTTATCTGAGGAAGAGCCTGTGGAAGAAAATCTAATATAATGAGGGTGATCGCTGTTTAAAAGAGCTACAGTCGAGTCACAGAGCTGAGCATCTGTTTTTCTGAAGGGTAAATAACTGAAAATCTTTTCACAAACCCAGACGGTGGTGAGCAAACACCAAGCTGTGTTTGAGGATAATGTATTTCCAGAAAACTTGAGGACAATCTAGATAAAAATTACTTCATCTGCTGCACAATATTTTTTTACTGCACAGAGACTGACTCATTTTTTATCAGGATGGTTCAAAGATTCTGGAAATAACAGAGCCAAAACAAAGGGTGTTGTTGAAGGTTTTAAAGATCGCCAGGATTTATCTTTCAGATAACCAGATGTTTCGCTCTGGGACTCTGATGTAACGATGACACATGAGAAAGAAAAGACAAAGGATTTCAGGATTCACCGTATCAGATTAAAAAATAACAAAATGTCTTCTTTTCTTTTGGCCTTTTGACTCTCCTCTCCTCAGGCTGCAAAGTTAAGTGGACTCAGCTTCGGGAGTTTTGGCTGCGGTTTGGTTCGGTCCCTGTGGAGGGCGCTGTTGCATAAAGACTGGACTCTAAAAGGCGCCTTCACATTGATAATAATTCAACTTTAAGAGAGTGGAGGCTCCATCGAACACAAGAAACAATTAAAAGACAAAAACTACAAACTTTCTAATCTTCTACTTCAGTGAGCTAAAGTTCGACCTTTAGTTTCACGCTCTTGAAGAGACGACACAAGACGACTTGCCATTAACACTCGTGTCACTTTTCAACACTTCGGCGTGTCTAGTTTGCAACAACCCATCTCATGCTGCGTTCGGCGCACAAAGAGTTCTGCTCCAAAAGTTAAAATCCACCACGGGAAGAAGAGGTAAAAAATACAAATAATTACTTCTAAACGTTGGTACTTTAGCTGAGTATTGAACCTCAATACTTTTATAGTGCAGACTGAAATGTGTCCACAGCAAAGAGTATTGAGAACTGCTAACACATTCACGGTCGTACTTACGACTTCTTTGATAAGGCAGTTCCTAATTTTAAAAAAAGGTTTTGCTGATTTTACACTGTATTTTATTTCACCAAAGTTCTTGTACTGGTGCTTGTATACAGAACATTTAAAATTTGAGAAATAAAAGAAGGATTTTGTGGCAAAACACTTCTTAATTTCTCAAAGTAAGGTATCAAAATGTTCGTACTGGTACTGAAACTGATGTTTTACGATAAATCATCGATAAATCAATGATTCCTGGTGTTGGAGTTACAATTTGTTTTCCATTTGAAGGATGTTTAAAGTTCTGGAGCACAACTCTTTGCATCTCTCAAAAGCGTGGCTCTGAAGGTCAGAGAATCTAACCTAGAATACCGTAGTTTTTATCGTCTGACGCTGGCTGACAGAAGATTGTTGTCTCGTTCCTGCTGCAGTAAAGTGCTCAGAGATGCCTGCAAGAGAAAGAGACTCACCAGAGGGGACTGTGTGTGTGTGTGTGTGTGTGTGTGTGTGTGTGTGTGTGTGTGTGTGTGTGTGTGTGTGTGTGTGTGTGTGTGTGTTGCAAAGGCAGGAAAGATGAAACTGGAGGTGTTTGTGACCAAACATATTGGTCTAATGTGCGCATGCATATGTGTGTGTGTGTGTGTGTGGCCACAGCAGTGCACAGTCAGCGTACCACTCATTTAGGGCCTGTAGGGCGACTTGACTCCTCAGTAGTGTACTACAGAGGGGACGTTAGGTGTCACTGGATCTGCGTTGTGTCTCTCTCTTTTCACCCGACAAACAAAAATTCTGACATTCGAATAAAATAACACACAGCAGGATTAAAACTCGACTACATCCTACTCTACTCTACTGTTACATTACACATTGTCGTGATTAGTTCAGATGTCTGTTCGATGTGACAGAGTCTGATCAACGTGAGCGAACTGTGCTTGGCTTGTTTGGTCGAGGTAGTGACAGCCAGCTTTGGGATTGGCGAACGATTCGGCCAATGGGATGAGAGAGAGAGCTACAAGCAGAGTTTCTGATTGGGCCCACAGGTTGAACGCTGACTTGTGGTTGGCTCGCAGGACTCGGATGTTTGCATAAATGAGGGATTTGTTTTTTTATATCAATGGTACAGTAACGGTTGATCCGAGTCCGTTGAACCAATCTCCCCGTGATATGTTGTGGTGATACTGGCTGCTGTGCACTGAGCAGGTTCAACCCTCTGGTGAGTCCCCGTGGTTTCTGGTCTCTCGCTGTGTTTACGCCTCAATACACAGAGCTCCTTCACAATAAAAGTCTCTCTCACACGTTCCATCTGCGCATACTAAAAAATAGTGCAATTCTTTTCAGCAATTATATAAATAACTCTAAATTCGTGCTTTTAAGTTCGCTCTCGGTTTGCATACATGTGTGTATATATACTCAAAATGTAATAACATGTATGCAGCAAAATGTTCAACGTGAAAGTTGGCACCCCAACAGATCAATGATGTTCTTTTTCTAAAACTAGACAACATATAAAAACAGAAAAAAAACATCTTTACTCATAAGAATCTATCGAGTTTAGAAAAATACCCCTACTTTCTCTGTTTTCTTTCTTACGTCAATCATATTGCGGATTCTTTTTCTGTGGTGAACTGTCTTGTGCAAACCTTCTTTAGAAACATAAGATAAAAAAACTAAAAAGGATTTTAGCGACGACTCCTGCATCGGTTGGTCGATATAAGGCAGAAACCTTTAGCTCAGGGACAATTAGCACTGTGCTACGACTGGTACGCTAGTTTAGGATAAGCTAACTAAATCTAAACTCTTTCTGGAAACATCCTAACGTGCTAACACGTCCCAGTGATACAGCTAAAGCCTGGTGCAGGAGTCACCGCCGACGTTGGACTGTGCGGTCGTGAACGTGGAACAGAACTAAACGGAGTCAAAGCAGCGAGGGGGATTATCACTACAGGACAAAACAAAACCTTTAAGAACCAAGAAGATTGCAACGTTTCGCCATTTGCCTGGATAGAGAGATTTTCTGTAAGCGCGAAGGAGACAAACAAACAAACAAAAGGTTCTATAGAAACAAACAGAACAAGTAAATATTTATATGAATGAAGTTAGATCAGTCCAGTAGAGGAGGGACGAGGTGGAGTTAGGGAAGAAGGAGGAGGCTCCTGTAGCCGCCCTTCCCTTTGCACCTTCTGCCCTTCTTCTCTGACATCATCATCGGTTCATCTGAAGTGCTCCTCAGACAGGAAGTAAGAAGCCGTGGAACAGGAAGTACCAGATTTTCTCCTGCAACTGTGCTCTGCAGGAGCCATGTGGCTTCCAGGTGTTCTTAACGAGAAGCCAGCATGCTCTTCTTCCCAGTCCTAGCCCGATCCATGAAGTGGGACTACAACTACGACTAACCAGCCCTTAAGCCATTCAGAGGGGTGTTACCATTCACCAGGTTGTTCCTCATTGACTACTGACCACTTCCCAAGTGGCCAGCAGACAAAAAAATCCTGGTTTTCCCGCAGGCTAGGAATAAGGAAGCAGTACTGTCACACCTGCTGGGGCTTCTGGGACTTCTCCTTCGTATTCCTCGCGTTCCTGTTGTCCACGCTTCCTTGCTGCTGAGGCGGGGGTCGGAGCAGGCCGTGTATAAATGAGGACGGCGGTGCTTGTGTGGACGATACAGTCCGACTGTTGTGGCTGGGAGTCAGGGATGTCGGGTGGTAGTAGTGCCCGATCACCTCGCTGTAGGTTGGCGGAGCTCCTTCTACTCGAGAGCCCTGCTTCTGGTGCCGGGACAAGGCCTCCTGGGCTTCTAGCACACTGACGCCTGAGTGGACGCTCGGTGGAGGGGCCTGCAGTCTGGGAGCAAAACAACAACGGTCATGAACATGAATGTTGAGAGCAGAACAGCAAGGAGGAAGCCAACTGTAGGAGCAGGAATATGAAGGAAAACATGCAGACTTAATGAATTAAACCAAATCCAACAGTCCGTTTCAACCACAGGAACTTTTCCAGGAGCACAGGAACTATTTTAGGAACTCAGGAACCTTCTTACATTTTGAACTTAAGGAACCAAAGTCTTAATTTAGTTCCCCGCCACAGTTACTAACTCCAAAACAGTTAATGCTATGGGGATAGTACTTTCTAATGATCCTGGAACTATTGAGGTGAAATCTAAGCTGCCGATTGCCTCTTCAGCTGAATCAATAGAACAGATATCAGGATGAAGAACAGATATTACTCGTCACATTAATCAAAGTTAAGAACTACGTTACGAGACCATGAAGGAATGAGAGAGAACCATTGGGAACAGTCTCTTATATAGTAACTTGTTTACCTGGCCTGCAGACAGGAGCTTGATGGGTCGAGGGGGTGGGAGTCGAACACTGTTCGGTTGGGCGGCGCTCTGACCGACTCGCGGTTCAGCTCCATCTGTTGTTCCGGGTCTCGAAGCTGCAGGGTGCAGGGGCCCTGGTACGGCGGGGGTTCCTCCCCATCCGAGAGGCAGATGGTCGGGGGGAGATCGATGAGGCTCTGGGGCAGGTAGGGGTACGTCGGCTGAAAGCGACTCGGGGCGTACGTGTGCTGGAAGCGCTGGGACTGGAGGGGAGGCTGGGACTGGGACTGGGACTGGGCGTGCTGAGGCTCCCGCTGCAGGTAGGATGAGGGGACCCCTCTGTCTGGAGGGCGTGGGTTATACACCTGGTGCTGTGGTGAGGAAGGACATCAGATTACTGCTGTGTCACACTGTGTAACATTAAACTGAGCTACGTTTAGCTGATTTCTGGTTGAATGAACTCGCCACAACGTCACTCACCTCATTTAGACCACTGCTGGTCCCCGTACCCTCAGAAGACCACAGACATCCCTCCTAAGAGACAGAGAGTGAATTCATTTTGAATTAAACCCATTTACCAAAAGTATCACATGCATCTTTAGTACTATTTCGTACTGTCATACTGGACTATATTTCATGCCAATAAAGATGATTTCAATAAAAATAAAACAGGCATGAGAATAGTGTGAGTATATGTACTACATTTGACGACTAACAGTGTGTTCCATTTGCACTAGGCAGTCCGAATATTAACTGTAACGCTTTCTGAAGTCCAACTCGGAGACCAACTAGGAACCTTACCAACCCTGACCTCAAAATCCAAGATGGGTGCTCCATGCCTCAACAGTAGTGAAAGCTGTAGTTACATACTGTCTGTTAGCACTTTCTTCTTTTTGTGTCTCATTCAAATAGTCATACACGCAGTACAGTCCAACTTCTATTTGTGGACATGTTGCTAAAATGTTTGCGTGCGAAAAATACGGCTTGATACGTTGTTATGAACTGGTATGGCTACGAAGATATTGGTTTTTATAATGGAACGTTAGCATTAGTACAGCAGAGGATATCAAAATTTCAAATCTTTTCCATGACTTTTCAAGGACTCATAATAACATATCTATGACAATTCACAATATATAAAACTAACTTCGTTCCATCTTAAAAAAACGGAAGAATTTAGTCATAGTGCGTGGACACTTTGGGATTTATGACCCTAAATGTTAAATCACACTGTCATTGCATTAATATCAGACTCAAACTATACTCAGACATAATTGTAGTTAACTGGTATAAACTGTGATAGAGACAGAACATGGGGAAAATTGAAGAAACATTTGTGAAGGTCAGCAAAACGTTGTCACACTTCGACACAGCTATGTTATGTCAACAGCATGGAACAGGCCTGGAAAATGAGATTGTAGGGTTCCACGACTTTTCCAGGTTTTCCTATGACTATGGTAGCCCAGTATATCCTGTCGATACTTGTTTTAGAATATTAAATACTATTAAACACTATTAAATCTAATCTATTCAATACATCTTTACATTGTAAAATAAATGATATACACTCCACTGTTCCACTGTGGAACAACTGGGTCCATTGTGTTGTGTTATTCAGAATGAAAACTACATGCATAGAACATGTTTAGATTGTGTGTACTGCATGTACATGAACTCAGCTCTGTTGTGGTTATATTTTTGTCCACTAGAGAGCTCCACTTACTGCAGCATCTTTATATCTTACTGATACTGAAAAATATAATATTTATCAGCTTTATTTATTAATTTTGTTTGATTTGAGTAATGCACACTTTGTTATTGTCTCCTCACTGTTGCAGATCTCATGATTTGTTGCAGCTGTAACAACCTGTAAGTTAATAAAGTTCCAGAGTGAATCAACACTGTTGTGGAAATAATTTGAAATCGGTCTTGTCTCGATGCCTCGCAGTGAGAAGACAAAAGCAGCTCTTTACTTCTATAAAAAGTCTAGGGTGAACTTTTCCAACTTTTGTGCAGTTTTTTATTGGCGACAGTTTCCCTGCCTGTCTGTCTGTGTGCGTGTCTGGCTCACTGACTGTATGTGTGTCAGTGTGTCTGTCTGCTAATCCAAATTAACTAGGACAATGACTCCCCTGAGCTTATCAGGAGCTCTGTCTGTGTGTGTGTGTGTGTGCGTGTGCGTGTGTGTGTGTGTGTGATTATGCTTCATCCCTTACTCATGTCTTGTAGACTGGAGCCACACACACATCAGTGATTCAGTAGCAGGTGATTCAGGGAGCACAAGTGAAATCATATGTTTGTAGAAGCCTCAGGTGTAAGTCAGCGTGTGTGTGCGTCTGTCTGCGTGTGCGTCTGTGTGTGTGTCTTGAAATAGTTGTTGCGAGCCGCTGTGGCCCTTAATGAAGACATGAGTCAGTGTGTTAGCGTTCGCCTGCAGCAGTGTTTAATCACTATGATCACATGCTGTCACTCTGAGCTCCTCAAACTCTGCTTTTCTTCTGATTGTGTCTTTCATTGAGACCTGACTGATAAGCTCCGCCCCTCATTCAGCACAGTGGGAAGTCTGTTTGGACCTGATCATGTTTTTATTGAACCAAGTACAGTTTGTTTCTATAGTGATATCTGTGTCGCCTAATCATGTTCGACAGCTTTTAAATTTCACACTGATACAGGCTGTAATTTAAATATTTTCATTTCTTGCGTTCATGATCAAATTTAAAGGGACAGTTCACCCAAAAATCAGAAATACACATTTTTCCTCTTACCTGTGGGCTTTTTATTAATCTAGATTGTTTATTGTATTTTTGTCTTGCTTTTTTCTTGGGCTGCTGTAACAAGTGAATTTCATCTGGATAAAATCTAATTACAAGTATCATGGCAGACTAGGTGGAACCGTGTGACTCACGTTGGCAAGCGGCAGGTGTCTCCTGCGTGTCGGGGCGTGCCTGGAGAGGAGGGAGCGTGCTGACAGGCGATAGTGGTTCAGCAGACAGGTGATGACCACCACCATCACCATCATCACCACCACGATCACCAGGATCTGGACGAACTCCAGTTGGGCTGCAACAACAAAACAGAGACAAAGATCAAGATGAGCTCACTCGCCATGGTTACTCCTGTTCACCTGTACAAATTACCTTCTGTGGGTGTGGAGGTAAATGACCCTGATGATGTCATAGTGATGTCATCAGGGTTATCTCTGCTCGGGCTTGGCCATTTTAGATTTTGAGTTTGCAAAACGTGGGCATTCCCCAAGCAGGGAGAGTCTAATGAAAAGACTATCCAGTTGCATTATGGGAAGTGTAGGATGACTCAGGATATCGTGTACAGAACAAAGCAGAACACTTTACTCAACAGCTTACTGCTTTTCTGTTTTCAAAGGTCAGTAAAACACTGTTTTATATAACTTTTCTTTCTTAATAGAACAAAATAAATTTATTTTTAAAGCATTACATTAGAAAAGGGTACTATCACATCTTTTTTCTGTTTTACCGAAAATGTCAAGGACAGAATCTCACATACACACTTTCATTTTTATGCATCGGCATAAAAAAAACACAAATAAAAGCATAACCTAAATTCCTCTTAATCTTCTAACATCTGTATTAAACCTGTCAATACAATAAAAATAACAAACGAAATATAGTTCATATGTGAACAAAAGCACGAATACAAACACTGGTTTGTATTTAAGACTTTACTGCAAGGGTTAGTTAAAAAATAACTATATATGATTATAACTAATATTGACAAATATTCTTGATAATATAAAATATGTCACCCAGATCAACAGTATGGATCCTTTATAAAAATATTTAAAGTTGTCTGTGTGGTCAACCAACAAGCTGTGGTTACATGAATTGTTGTTAATCAGTTTATCATTCAGTCTATAAAATATCAGAAAATTGCAACATCTTCAAATAACTTGTGATGTCCAACCAACAGTCCAAAAAATATTCAATTTTAAAAACAACCACAGCAGAGACTTTAGACTAGAAAACCAGACAGTAAGTGACATTTTTGCTTTTAACATAAATCAGAATATAACAGTTACTGATTAATTATCTCTTTGGAGCTATGGATTAATTGACTCAACAACTTCAGTCCCTGATTTATTTATTGTTAGTTTGGGCTTCTTGATTGGTTATGGTGATAAAAAGAAAATAACTCAAATGATAAATAATAAAACACACACACACACTGACGCCACTGTGACTTCAATCAGCAGTTTGCCATTAAAACAGTGTCTGAGTCTCAACTGTAAAATGTCAGCTCAACCATGAGGTTTGTACGTTGCTGTGTTGTGAGAGAGAAAAAAGGTTTTCAGACACAGTCCAGACAGAGATGTAGTCCTTATGTAGAGGTCACACACACACACACACACACACACACACACACACACACACGCACACACACACACACACACACACACACACACACACACACACACACACACAGACGTAGAGCCAGACTAGACCAGACAGACAGGGCTAGCTTTGTTTAGAGGCAGTCTGCTCTGACCCCCTCCTGCATCCACCTCCCCCACCACACACACACACACACACACACACATACAAATGGAGCATTTTTCTCACACTTTTTTTCACAGGGAGCAGGCGGAGGTCAGGGCCAAGTCAGACAGCAGAACATAAAGAGGCCTGCAGACAACACACACACACACACACACACACACACACACACACACTGCAGACAGGTTTTCAGACAGTTCACACCAGTTCTCACAGTCTTGTCATGTTCTCCTGACCAGCTAACCAGACACACACACACACACACACACACACTCACAGTCAGATGACCCTTTTAACTCATTCATAAACTGTTATGAATTCAACCTTTCATACATGATTCTCAGGCCTGTATTGAACATGTTTAGCTGCTCTGCAGTCACTTTCAGAACAACACTGATGAGTCTTTACAACACTGCTGACCAGGCCACACACTATATGAACACAAGACGTCAATAACACTATAAAATACTACCCTATTACCCTATAACGTGAACGACAACAGAAGCCCACAGAGTCTCAGTGTGTGTGACACCCATGGGTTAAACAGAACAGTCAAAACATCCAGTGGTTGTATACTGGAGGCCAGGACTGATTTATCAGAGTCTATGATGTCACTTTGCGTCACAATATCAACATATATCACAATGCAGTACATTTTCTGGACAGTCAGGTACCACTTTTCTAACGAGGCGGTCTTAACTTCACAAAGAGTTTATACGCTATGTAACTGGTTTCTTTGTTGGTAAATAATAGGTCATTTACTAACTGTTACAGATCATTTATACGTCATTAATACCAACATTAAGGTTGTAAGGATGTGAAAAATCTCTCTTGACAGGTGTTCAGAAAGACGCTGGCATTAGTTTCTACTGAGCTCCTCAGGAATGCAGCTGCAAGTGATTTCCTCCCTTAGTTAACTTTGGGAAAGGTTGCAGAAAATTGGGTCCAAAATCAACTTATTACCAACTTTCAGAACATTTTTACATCCAGATTTGATGGCTCATTACTGTAACAAGTGAGAAACCAGTAGTATTTATTAACAGATTACCAATGAGGTGTCTAAATGTGTCAGACATTTTCAGACAAAAAGACAGTTTTACGCTCATTTTAACCAAATTTAAGACAGATTTTTGGACAAATCATCTTTTTCTCAGTCAAACATTGTGTGTTTAAAGGTAAGTACATATGTGGCCTCATTCATCGGTAGGTTTTACGGAGGAACATGATTGTTAGAGTGAGTTTGGTACATTTTATCAACAGGTAAATGCAAGTATAAAGTAAAAAATGTGGACTTTTACGCAGAAGAATTTGTGTCTTTTTGACAAAAAGTCATTAAAAGATGGATAAATTAAATTAGCTGAAATATTTGTGGCAATTAAGACCTTACATATTCAAATTTAAGAGTATTTTATGACTTTCAAGGCCTAAAATAAAAAAAAAAAAAAGCAAATGTAAGACATTTTAAAACTTCTTAACAACCTACAGACACCTGTTATAATCAAGTAAAGCACCAGTCGCAGGGATTGTCACCAACTGGCGGCCCAACACTTGTTCTATTATATCAACAGAATTTCCAAAAGCCTATGAAGATATAGGATTCATATTGCATCTTCCGTATGAGCAACTATTTAAACTTTGCAGATATTCATTCTATGGAGATACAAACAACATTACAACGGCAAATCATGACAGTTCAGAAGCTGATATTAGTGAATATTTGGCATATTAGCTTGATGAACGGCTTGTTTCGGACAACTCCAGCATCCTAAACAACGTGCATTTAAAACAACAAAAGAGAA
This sequence comes from Cephalopholis sonnerati, assembly GCA_019142605.1. NCBI lineage: Eukaryota > Metazoa > Chordata > Actinopteri > Perciformes > Serranidae > Cephalopholis > Cephalopholis sonnerati. Next base: position 421,350 of record JAGQAX010000065.1, read on the forward strand.
ATAACTCAGGAGAAAGACCCACAGAAAGAAAGTTTCAGATACCAGCAACAATATCATCCTTCAGAGAATCCCAGACGTTTAAAGATAAATCTTCCTCTCTGTGAGCACAGATGAGAAACTCACCGCACAGTTGCGTCTGAACACAGTTGTCATGGTTGTGAGTGCCTGACGAAGGCTGCATACTCTCTTCGCTCTATAAGATCTTTGCTCGGACCAAGACTTTCTCCTGCAGTTTGTATTCCTGTGATAATCACCTGAGGATCTTGTTTTCACCCAAACTAAACACAAAACAACAAAAATAAAAGAAACTAAAAAACCAATCTTCCCGCTGCAGTTAAACTCCAAACTACATGTCCTCCTGCTGATGCTCCGACACCGTGTGTGTCCTCACCGGCTGACACACACACTCTGAGGCTCCACCGAGCTTTGTCTGCAACTTTTTCTCACACACATTCCCACACTGTCCAGACTCACACACACATATTGAGGAAACAGCTGACCGTTCCCCCCCTGCCCCACCACCACCCAATAGCTGTGAACAAAAGGGGTCAACGTGAGGGAGGAGGGGACGGAGAGACAGAGACAGAAAGAGAGAGGAGAAAAAAAGAGGGGGAGTGGTGGGAGCGTCTGGGAGACACAGATGGGTCAGAGGGATGGACAGAATAATGATGAGAGAAAGAGACGGGGGTCGGAGGGGGGACCCTCTCACACATTAGAAATTTAAATAAACTAATTTGTTGTAAACTCATTATTTATTACAAAGAATCTTACTGATTCTGAGGCTTCATGCCAAGTTGGTCAAATTTTAAAAGAAATATGATTCAAGATAATTAAAAGGATACTCCACTGAGAAGCTGTCCTATGAGTGTTGGGATGATCAACTTCTCTGTTTTGAAAACGCTGCCTCTTTGCCAATAAACTGACAGGAAAGTGGTGTATGTTTATTTGCTGTGGAGAAACTATGAGACACTGGAACACACTAAACATATGAATCAACAGTTGAGATGTGGATTGTGCTGCAGGGTTGGTTTGAGACATTTCTGTGGATATGTTTTATACCTTTTTGGTGACTTTCATTTTGTCTCCAGGGCCGCTGTGAATCTGACTGAACTACAACTGATGAGGAGAGTTAAAAACTTTTTAGAGACACTTCTACAGTCACGAGATGGTGAGAAATTTATAGTCAAAAGACTATGACTACGCACTTTTCACTTGAGTATTTCTTTAATTTGCACTACATAAGCAGGGACTATTTTCTCTGTTTTTATAGGAAATTATTAGGCAGGTGACAAGCAGGCGCTAGAAACTGCAGTTCATTGAATGGCCACTTGAGGCTCCCTCTAAAAGTGAGTCCCCAACAGCAGAAATAAACATGTTCACAGCCTGGTACAAAAAACAGTACCGGACTCTACAGCTAAATTAACCTCACGTGACAACTGTTCAAGGGGTGAAGTCACCCGTTTAACTGTTATTAAGGCCTAAACTTATGCATAATCAAGGGTGTTCTTGCTTTGAGTGACAGATGGGTGCCAACATTGGTCAGGTAACAGCCGTGGTGTAACCCCAGATTCACAGAGTATAGGTGTAGCCGTAGCTGTCACTATACCAGTGTGTTTTCAGTATATGACAGTTAACTGTAACTTTCTGGTTGCCTAAAAAAGTCTTGTTTAGCATTTGATTGTACTAACAGACCCTCCCAGGAGTCGTATTTTCAGTTTTTTTGGCAAGTACATTTAAAAAAAAAAATTCTGCGTCTGTTTTTCACTAGCAAAAGTTAGCATTAGCATGACCACAATTAACCTTAGGTGTGAATTCGATGTGCTAACTAAGCTAACAGCTAGTATGGGGTTATCTCCACCTTCTCGTTCAAACATGGTTCAAATCTGGCTCCAAAAACTCAAATGGCGACAGCCTAAATGCCAGACTTGAGGCCTCAAAATGGGAGCCTGTGAACCAATGGGTAGCGTCATGGTGGCTACGTCCATTATTTTGTACAGTCTATGTTTACCTTCTTGGTTTTACCAAAGGTTCTGGTGTCTGAGTTGTGGATAATTAAAAGCATGGCTGCTACCACAGAAACAATGTTGGTTAGGGAACTTATCTATGGCGTGACCATGACATGTACAAATAATGGACATAGCTACGGTGACATCACCCATTGGTTTGTGGACTGCTGTCCTGAAGTCTCAAGTTCAGCATTTTGGCCATCGCCATCTTGGTATTTTGTAGCCAGGAATGGCCATATTTGGATGAGAGGATGGAGCTGTGGAGGAGCGAGGGGTGGATGTGACTCACAGACCTTACATATGCGTCACTTTGAGGCTTAAGAAAATGTAAACTGGTGACTTATATAAAAATTCACCCCCCTACAGTTGACATGAACTCAGAAATTAGCTACAGAGACTAAAACTGTTTTTTGTACCGGGCTGTAAACATATTTATTTCTGCTGTAAAGTTGGATATTTTAACATGGGGGTCTGTGGGGATTGACTCTGTCTTGGAGCCAGCCTTAAATGCAATGGCATCATTTTGTAGCCTCTGAGTTTTCCACTTGGGTGTAATCCCAGATTCACAGTGTAGGTGTAGGTTTAACAATAGCTGTCACTATTTTCAGTTAATTGTAACATTTTAGTCTCCTAACAAAGTCGTGTTCACTGTATGGTTACACTAAAAGAGCCTCTAATGAGTCAGATGTTCAGTTTCTCCGGTAAGTACATTTTGTTTTTATGCTTTTAAACCTGTTTTTTTGGCTTGAGTTTTTCCTCGGTTGTTGCCTCACAGATATATTCAGTGTGGTGCTAAATAAAATGTCTAAATATAAGGTCTATATTCAGTGTCAGTTCAATAATGAGGTGTTGGACAGAAATAGGAGATTCATTTTCAGAGGGACAAGTCTGGAACTGAGTCTGTTCGCAGCTGTAAAACATGAGGGTTAATGTGTGAACTGCTGCTTAGCCAGTAAGACACCAGCCACATAACACACACACACACATACTGAGTATGACTATACCGTGGTTACTGAGTTCAAAACCTACATCAGACAGTCACATGGTCCCACTTCCACCATTACACTTCCACTTTTAATTTTTTCAGGACTAGAAATTTTAATTATTGAAAGAAAGAAAATTCTCCACAGTCGCCATCATTATATTTACTATTGTAGAGAAACAAAGTAAAGGATGGAGTGAAGGCAAGAAGAAGAGAATACACACACACACACATACACACTGGGAAACATAAACTAAAATAATGAAATGTAAACAGATCACATTCCTCTGCTTGTCCAAGAGAAGTGTTATTGTAAAAGGCAAAAAGGAACAGACACTTCAGCACACTGTGATGCCAGCCTCGCCATCTGTGTGAAGCCACCCAGACCCCAGTGTGTGTGTGTGTGTGTGTGTGTGTGTGTGTGTGTGTGTGTGTGTGTGGGCACGCTGCCTGCTGACAGCTTGTCTGTCTCTCTGTTCTGTCAGCTGGTGCTGAACTTCGTCTTTCAGCCAAAAACACTCCCACAACTCTTTTCTCAGTCTTTCTTGTTTACCTCTCTCAAACTCAAACACAACAAAACCTTGTTGTCTTGTTGTTTTCCTGACGCTATACCAGATTACTACATCGTCAGTGCAACAGTCATGAATGCTTTATAAAATGACATAATGATCCCAAACTTCTCCCATCATGCCCCCCTTTACAATTCCCATCAACACTAATTGATTGCAGTTTTTCCAACCAATAAAAAACTGCCAAGACTCAAGACTCACCTGCTACATTAACTGTGAGATAAAGAAAATCTTCTTCATATTTCGGTCTTAACTGATGTTTGTTTGATGAGAATCACCTGTTTTTTTCTCCTGACAAACATCCGTCCATCTTGTGCCTAAAATGTGGACGTGTTTTTTGCCTAATTTTGCAAACCTGAAGAATGACAGCCTTGTTTATGTATTTCCAGATTAATGGGATTCATAAACATTTTTCTCCGCAGATGTTTTGAAATGTTTTAGCAACAAAAGCACAAGTGAAACTAATGGTATTACTGCTGATGACTCAGTTCTAACAATGATGGCAATAATTAAAGTTATTAATAGGATGTCAGGTTTAATTTTGCTTTCAAAACCGGTTAATCTTTAAAAAAAAAATACAAAGACATGAAACACCAGAGGCCTTTCCTTTTAGTCTGGCGCTCCTTTGACTCGATGGGCTTTAGCGGTGCATTTGACAGCGCTATCTGATTAGAGGTGGTGAAATTTCAATGTTTTGCCTTTTATTGTATTTTCTTTCTGCTTTGCTGACAGACAGCTGTTGTTAACATGTAAACATGTGCTCTGCCCAACCTCTGGTCTTCACTGGGTTTCTTGGCTGCTCTGCACTGCACACTGGGTTGGGAGGGAGCTAACGTTAGCTAGCTAGCGCCGCAGCTCATTCAGCCATTACAGCTAGTGCTGCCATCCTGCTGATGAAATGTGTTGCTGTGTAAACACTGCACCAATCCTCCAGTCTTTTTTTGAACCCAAATCCCTTTTAGCATCGTTTATTATGTTAGCACCACTAGCTGTGCTGACACTGTTAATGGTAGTAACATAGTCAACAACGCTTAAGGGGTTTTTAGGGCTCAAAACTGAGCTGCTTACTCACCAGGGCGACCTGGGGGAAGACTGGAGGGGTGGCGCAATGTTTCCACAGCGCAATGTTTCCACAGCAACGCTGTTGGGTTACCACCACTACCACCAGTAATGGCTGAATGAGCGGCGCTACTAACACTACTGCAGCTAGCTCCCACCAGACCCAGTAGGTGCGCAGTGCAGTAAACTAAAGAGTAGCAAAATTAAACCATAGACTGACGAGTGTAACAGGTCGAAACTATTCTCTGTGGTTACCTGATTAATGGTTAACCACAGAGATGCATGATAATATCAGCATTTCTCAGTATCAGCCGATACTGGCTTCAAAATGTTAATACCACTACAGTGGAGACTTGATGATCACTGAAATTAGGTGGAGAAAAAAGTAGATATTTCGATATCGGTATTGGCTATCGGCCAAATGAGTTGTTATATATCTGCATATTGAACATCCGCAAAAAAATCCAATATTGTGCGTCCCTGGTTAACCATTGACATCCCTAATTATCAATCAATTTGTGTTAAACAGTGTCTTTTACACTTTCAACATTCCCCCCTGAAATTGTGTATCTGCGGGCTACAATATGAACTCCTTTTATTACATTTTCCAGTTTAAGAGTCATGTATATATTTTTACACTTTGATTTAATTATTACTTTAATAGTTATTGGATCATTAATCACAGTGCGGCCGCTTTGTTGCAGTATTGAGGAAATTTAATAAAACATTTGCTCTTTCCATTCAGCTCCTCTGATTTGACGAGTCATAATTCATAGAAAAACACTTGCTGTGTGTGTGTGTGTGTGTGTGTGTGTGTGTGTGTGTGTGTGTGTGTGTGTGTGTGTGTGTGTGCGTGTGTGTGTGTGTCTGCCAGCCTGCAGTAAAACTTGACAGCTCCCAAATGGAGAGGTCACGGTGTCAGTCAGCAGACCTCCTCTCTCCTTTTTCTCTCTATTGCCTCCCTTTCATTTCCTGCCCTCCCTCCTCCCTCCCTTACCTCACTCCTTCCATTCTGCATACTAACAGGGAAATAATCTTCTTATGTTATGTTTCCATCCAGATGTTCTGCACATTGGAGGTGAATTTCCAAAAGAAGGTGCAACACGATTACATAACAATATTGATACACCATTTTTTTCCACCTTAGCAAAGCAGAGAAACATTTTTGTGCAACATCCAGGCACATTTCCAACCCCCAAAAATCCACATAAAAAGTTGACTTTCTTGCCTCTCTTCTCTCCTGCTCCTTATTCTTTATTCCTACTTCTGTTCCTTTCCATTTTTAGGCTCTTTTTTGGCATGACAAAATAGTTTTTAATGTGTTGTGCAGATGCAGCGGTGAAAAAACATCCTTCAGGCCAAAACATGCGTCAGTGAAGATACATAATAACACTGTTCCTTTAACACTGAGCCAAACTGAACTCAGGCTGCACCGAGCCTGTGAAGTCAGTTATATACGCCAAATACATATAAAATACTGAATGCAAGGTTTTCTTTTTACAAACTGAATTTTGCACTTGCTCCATGTTTTTATAATGTCTCTTCATGACTGCTTTCAAAAATACTGAGGTTAAAAGGTATTTATTAGTAAAGTTAATTGGTTTTCTACATGATGGTTTTAAAAAGTTTTCTCTACTCTGCCAGGAACTGATATTGATATTTGATTTTTACTTTGAACATGTAAAAAACTGTTGGAGAAAATTTTTTATTGTTGTATTGGTCCATTTATTTTTGTGTATCATTAATTTTTCAGTATAAAACTGTAAGAAGAAGCAAGAAATGCATGAGCTGTGTGGTAGCTCCTACCCTTTAAGCACCCATGTCCTTTAATGCGATGCTGTTTGTTGATATTCTGCTCTTGATATCTGTCCTGAACTAAACATCTCATGGTGTTTCTAATGGTGCGTAATCAAGCCACAGATAATTTTCCGCTTTGTTTCAAACTTCCACAGAACAACGACTTGTTGGTTTTCCCGTGTAACCGTCTAACGGAGTCACCGAGTTGCAGAAAAAGAATGATTCAGGTCTTATTTCCTGCTAACAGAGAAATTTACTCACATTACATGCTGCTGTAGATTTGGTCACTGAGAGCGCTGACTCACCAGCTCCTAACCTCTCTTGTTATTATGTACTGACTTACTGAGAATTTACTGACCGGTCAAGTTAAAGGAGCACTCACACGCACTTTACAGCTCAGCTCGGGCCTGGAGAGTGCAATGTATATGATAGAAAGCCTGAGTTACAAACTGGAGATGTGGATGTTAACCAGAATTGAAAGAAAACACTTGGAGGTTGCATTGTGGGTAATGTAGGAGCTTTTTTGGAGCTTGACAGGAACTAAAAGTCAGGATATCTTGGCCTCTGCTGCATCAGTTTTGACCGTTCTTCTTTTTAAACCTGTCTTTTGTGAGTCCCCTGACTTTGTGGAAGTATGACACTAAATTACTGGAGTGTCCCTTTAATATAGATGCTCCTTTGGTCTGTGCATTACTGACCTCATCTGACAGGATATACAGTTCTTGCCTTGTGCAACTTAGAAGAAAACAACAAAAAAAAACCCCACTGAAACATTTTCACTTCTCTGCGGTGTTGCATGAGAGAGACTGCTGATCCATTCCCTCCCTCTGTGGTGTTGTCTAGACAGGAGGAGGCTGTAAGCCTCGCAGGCAGGCAGACACTCCATGGTTAATCTAAAGCAATTAGCTCATTTGTCATCCGCTGCCTGCTCTCCGTCTACGCGCCTCCTCCTCCTCCTGCATTCAGCTAAAGGTCACAGGCGGTCATTGCCGAGTCAGATGGCTCGGAGTGAGCAGACAGACAGAGAGAGGGGGGGGGGTCAGGAGAATGGAGGGAAGGGTGGAAAATAGGATGATATGAGGGTAGGAGAGAGGAAGGAATAGAAAAAGACAGGGTGGAAGAAAATATTGTGGGAGGGAGGGAGGCAGTGGAGGAAAAGGAAGGAAAGAAGTAAGGGAGGAAGCATGTAGAGGAAGGAGGTGAATCAGAGCTGGAGGTACTGTAAGGTGAGTCTATGTAATGACTACCTGCTGCACAACATTCAGAGTTTTTGCATTAATTTGAATGACTGCAAACAGACTGCAAACCTGAACAACAACATACTGTTTGTCAAAGCAGCCACAGAAACTAGACAGGCACCAACAGTCCGGTATGGAAAGTAAAGGAAGAAGAAGACGTGGCGTATGAACACTTCATCATACAGTAGTTTGTAACAACGCAGAGTGGAGGGAAAACAGCCATTTCATACAGGAGACAAGCGTATATACACGCAGATACACACTCAGCCTGCGCTGGACTTGTTCATAAGAGACAGCCGTCAGACGCTTTGTCACTGTTAGCAAAGACTCCACTCTGCAGTGCAGTCCGTACGCTTTACAGGGAACCTGAGAATTATACAGAGTTACATAAGTTTTTGTTTCATGTCTCCACTTCTGTCTGTCTGTTGCACCAGCCCGAGAGAGCTGACTCACCCAGAACTCAACCGGAGCAACCTCTAGTTACCACAGCTATAATCAAGAGCTATAAAAGCACAAATCCTATTGTACGGAGTCGCTGCACCGCCGCAGTAATTGCAGTTAAATCACATACAGCGCTGGATTGAATTCTCTCCAGGGGTCTGTCTGACAAGACGATCTGTGCCCTGACATCTTTGGTTTCTATAATTTACTTTAAAAAAAAAACCTCTGAACTCTGCAAAACACTTTAACGGTTCACGAGCTGCAGAAAAGCTCCAACCTGCCGCAAACTGCATCGCTTTGTGGGAGGTGTTATAAATAGACCTCACATGTTGATGATTAACTTAAGAAAAATTACGTAGAAGCTCTTTCCTGCCACAAATATCCTTACATATACCTGCAATTTATTTATTTTAATTACGCCCTATTTAAGGGGGAGCTGCAACCCTCCCTACCTCTTACATCCATGGATGAAAGGGTAAAGAAAAAAGGTGTGACAGGAAATACATGAGAAAAGGAGAAAGAAAAGAAACAGCTCACGAAGAGCAGATGGTGAGAAGTAGGGAGAAAGGGAAGGGAATGATACAGGAAGTCTGGAAGAAAAAAGAAAGTTAGTTAAAGGGGAGAGAAAAGAGAAAGGAGTAAAAAATTAATGACACTGAGAGAAGAAAGGGAGAAAAGGAAGGAGAAAAGGGCAGGAAGAGAGAGAGAAGCTTGCTAATTCCTCCCCCCTGCTCCCTTCTCAGTCCTGGGATGACTCGACAGTCTGGGTAGTCAGAAATAGCACAGACAGCTGTGTGTGTCTGTGTGTGTGTGTGTGTCTGTCTGCCTGTGTGAGTGTGAATGTGTGTGTGTGTGTGTGTGTGTGTGTGTGTGTGTGTGCGAGAGAGAGTTATAGGTCATAGGTGCACACAATTTGCTTGCTTGCCAATTTCCATGAGAAAGGCTATGGGGGTGAATTTGGGGGGGGGGGGGGCACACAAACACACACACGCGCACGCGCACACACACACACACACACACACACACTCCACTGACTTTGGAAGCCACGGTCACGGTGCAGCCAACAAGTGTGGGAACTTTGGTCCACAAAACTCCCACTACTGGTTTCAACAGTGGGAAAACCAGTAGAGAGGGAGGTGTGTATGTGTGTGAGAGTGTGTGTTGGGTTGTGTGTGTTTGTGTGGTTGTGTTTGAGGGGGGGTCAATTATCATCCCTTCCTCATGTTTCTGTCTTTCTCCTGTCTGATTCTCGTCTTTCTATCTTCGCTCTGAAAAAGGAAACGTCATTTTCAACACGTCTGGTTTGGGACAACTCACTTAAGCTGGACTGACACGACACGGCAGGAGAATTAACTAAAGTCCTCGATCACTGTAAATGTTATTTTAAATTGTGATATTGAAATACAGTAAATTATAACACAACAAACTGTCTGATAAACTCTTCATGGGTAAAATAACCAGATGGAAATGTCTTTTTTTTGTCTAATTTAGTGAATAGAAACGTAACAAATGAAAGCGCTTATCACAGTGATTTAAAAATCACAAAGAAATCCCACATTGTCATAAAGCAGTCCTGATTATCGATAGCAAAATCTCAGATCTCATGGTATTTATTGTCCAATAAAAATGACTGATATGTTCTTTACTCGTGCTTGTCCCCTCTCCACTGTGATTAAACAACCACTGACAGTGACGTGCACAGTGTTTTACTCAATTAAACATTCTTTTAACTCTCATTTTAAATCGGCAAATGACCACAGAAGACATTCAGTGTTGGATTTATCATTGTGGATGTATTTTACTAAGTCTCCAGAAAGACACCAAAATTCAAGGCTAAATTAAAAAGCTTCTGAAAGGACTACGATCACACTGGAGCCCTTGTTTGATCGGCAAAATGGCTAACATTACCTGCTGGACTAAAAATAATGAGTCTCTATCTCACGTGCAGCGTTACAGACATATTTAAGGTTAGTAATATTGTGTTGTATATGACATCATCAACCTCAGAGTTGCCTTCTTTAATGTCCACTATGTCAGATTGTTTCTCATCAGTCCTGTTCAACACTTAGTGATGAGACGAACTCACGTGCGGTGGAGGAGTGTTACAGTACGCAGTTTATTTTAAGATAAGATTGGATGAATTCCATCTTTTCTTAAAAAACGAGTTGTCTTCTTTGCCTAGCACTTTGCATCGAGCACTCTGATTGGCTGTTACAGACTAGAGCAAGAAAAAAACCCACTTTGGTGGACACACAACACTACCATGTAGAGTGCACTACTCTACTCTCGAGATAACGTGCCATTTTTTTCCCCGTCGACTGATCCGTTGGTTGAAAAAATTTCAGTCGACCAAGATTTTCTTTGGCTGACAGCCCTGGTGAGATGAATGGACTGAAAACGTTACCTTAACACATAAAACAGATGTTAACAAAGTTTTGATTTGGGGCCATAATTTGCATTTGAAAAAAGGTAATTAACTGCAACATACTAAACTATATTGCATCTCGTAGAATGTTTGAAGTAACAATATATTGTATTGTGACTTAAGTATAACAATAATATTGTATCATGGGGCCTGTGGATGGAAAAAAAAAAGATATCACCATTCTCAAACTGTAATATGCATCCTAATAAAGGGCCTTTTCCTGCTGAATACATCAGAGAAGAACAAAGTGTGTCAAAGGTGCACAATGAAGTAGCGGGACAGTAACAGGAATAGAGTACTGGGTGAGTATAGAGTGGAGTAGGACAGGTTAAATGAAGACAGTAGATCAGAAGAGAAGGGAAGAGAATGAAGTATTAGTCTAAATTTAGCATGCTAATCCAGGGAACTCCCATGTTACACTGAGACTCCCATCTGGAGCACCAGCTATGCTAACGCTAACAGTGAGTGGGTAACAGACTCTAAAGTAACTTTAATGCTTTTTGAAAATGTTCACGTTTAAACTTCAGTGTGATATTCTCTATGGGCCACAGAATGTATTTCCATGAGGTTTGTTCATGTCAGCATTTATGGAGCTAAGTAACTTCAGATCTCCCTCACACACATTCAACTTTCTGAGTTGAGGTGCGTCTGTAGTTCATGTTATGAGTCCACACACTACCCACCCTGCTCATATCCACATCAAAGAGGCGGATCAACAGACAGGCCGACATTAACATCCCCAAAACTGCCTTTTGTACTGTCCATCAAACACGAGCGCCTTCTTTGAGAGAAGGATATGAACTGCTGAATGAAATAAAGTGGCCGATACATCACAGAAGGTCACCACTACTGGATAGAGCTGAGTAGTATGAAAATGAGCAGCGTGTAACTGTGAAGGTCACAGTTTTGATCTTGTCATGCCGCCTCCAATTCTGTGATTCATTGTTAGTGAGAGCGACACATCAGGCCGGCAACAGCAACATGGACCAACAGCTGATTAGAGACAACTGAAGCTTCCTGCAACCTCAAGAGGAGCTGCATACATCACTGAGGCTGACAGTAACATCTAAAGTCATTTTAACACAAGTTTGAGGGACACTATTTTATTAGCACTTTCTATCTCGCTGTGCTAATTCATCAGAATGATGTAACGTCATGAGAAAGAATTCAAACAATTACAAAATTACATTATTTGTAGTTTTAATTTCCAGGACTTCTCCTTGATGTATTCAACCCATTCTTGAGAACTGGGACAACTGGGACACTTAAAATTAAACTTATGAACACATTAAGCTCATCTGAGAATTTTATATATGAAATAAATGTGATTTATAAAATATTTTGATCTGCTTTCATTTTTTTTTACTTCTAAAATTGCCCTGCACCAGAAATCCCCTTGTCCCAGACAAGAATTTACAACTTCAATTAAAAAATGCGTTAAAATCTAAAACTAACAGTTTGTACTGATAATATCGGTGTAAAAATGTTAAATGTTTTCCAATATATATTTTTATGAAAATGTTGGCCCTTTTAAATTATTATCACTATTAATTTTAATGTGTTCATTTATTCAAATTTAATTTTGTCATTTTGTTTTTCAGTGGACTGGGGCTGGTGCTGTACCCCCTCATGTACAGATCTCTATTACCCTGTTTGTATTGTATTTTTATTTTTGTTTGTCAAGATTGAGTGTCTCACTCACTCAAATAAAAATTTGAATAAAAAAAAAAGACAATGTTGGCTTTTTAAAGATGTGTCCAAGAGTTTTGTCAACTCCACCTAATTCCTACAAAAACATGATTTAATCTGGTATAAAAAGGGTTAGTGATATCACTTCCTGGTTTTCAAATAGGCAGGAATGCCGCTGAAGTTCTGGTACACTTTATTTTTGTCTGTTTGCTGTATTAATTTAGTAATATTTGGGTCTGTCTCAACCATAACAGGCCAACTCAATAGCCCTTCTAAATAAATACTTAATAAGAATTATGGTTTAAAAATGAGTATTTTGATCAGCATTACGAGAACTCTTTGCAACTTTCCAAAATAAAATGGCTACCCACTATGACTGCTGTGAAATTAATGAATATATAACTTTTGTCAAGTCCATACGATGTCAACTCCGTCAGATATTATCTCTGACATCCATTATGTCTGCCATTAAAAAATAATAATAAATCACTGGGAGGTTGGCTCATTACAAGGTTTAACAGTCAATACTTTGATCTTCTGAAATATATTTTCTCAGCCTAATTGAAGAGTAAAAATGAAAAACCCCAAAAAGTAAGGTTTTGTCCCAATTCCCAAGAATGAGTGATTTCTTTGTTAATGTATTTACTGAGGGGGAGTGTGGTTTCTTTGAAGCTGAAATACAAAATATCTCCACACTGTTTACGTCAGTATGCTCAGTAATGACCTATGATTTTCCATTCCAGCACCAGGGACATAAAAATAATGTAGACTCAAGACAAATGACAGAACTTCTGCCTCAGTGGCTGCTGCAAGTGTTTATCAAACACTCTTTATATATGTTGTAACTATCTTATCTTTTGTTTCAGCTGACATTTCAATTTGGGTACTAAACTAAAGGAAAAGGATTTAACATAAAATGCCTAATGCAGACCACTGTGTGAATGACACAGCACATACAAAGAGACAGTTTTAATGGTTGTGTTATTTCTGTTTTTTAATGTAACCACAAGCAGCAGTCTGGCTGTGCTTTAAAAATGAATAAAACAAATAAAAATTAACTAGAGGTCTGGTTGCTCTGACATCAGAAACATCAGTAACATGGAGACATAACAGACAAACGCACACGGCACACCTAGTGCTGTAATGGACACACAGGGTCATTACTGTTAACAATGGAAAAAGTGAGAGTATGTAAAGTCCAACAGGAATCACTCACAGTCACTCTGACACACACACACACACACACACACACACACACACACACACACTGCTCCTCTGTGTACTAGCTGACCTGCGGAGCATTCTGTCTGAAACATATGAAAATCAAACCTCATTATCAGCTGCTTGTCTGGCTCTCTCCCTCTATGTGTGTGTGTGTGTTTGTGTCTGTGTGTGTGAGTGTGTGATGCTCATTAGAATTCAAGCCAGAAGGAGCTAGACAACCCCTGTCGTCTCGCACCCCCGCACACGCACACACGCACCCACACACACACACACACACACACACACACAGTCCTACATACACAAACGCACACACACACAGTCAGACCTTCGTACACAAACACACACACTGTTCATTTGAATGTGAAAGAGAGAGGGAAGTCAGACAGAGTCACAGAGGGCAGGTCACATGCAGAGGGCCGTGTGTGTGTGTGTGTGTGTGTGTGTGTGTGTGTGTGTGTGTAATGGCTGTGATCCAATGTGATACTAGACATAATAGTAATCATTAACAGTCTGCAGTGGTGGGTGTATGTGTACACACAGGCACACATTCACAGAGCATCAGGTTAGTAATGGAGGTTACTGGTTAAATCCCTGCTGGCTGCAGTGAGTGCCCTCGAGCCAAGGCGTCTAAAATCTAATAATCTGCTGACTGCTTCCTCAGTTATCGATCATTCGGTCCATAAAACATCAAAAAACAATGTCAAGATTTTAAACTGGCCATTCCTGAGTCCGACTCTCCTTAGTTACTGTTGCTAAGTCGGACAAGCTTGACAAAAAGCAACATGGCAATGCTGGTTTTGGTTAGCCATGTGCTGCAGTGTTTATTGGAGAGTTTCTGGGCATAAACAACTTCATGAAGCCGACAGAAAGGACTTTAGTATGTGATGGAAGGATACAGTCACAATGTTGACTTTTATGAACAAGGCAAAACGATGCAAATTCTGCTCTCAATGATAAAGGGAGAAGTAGAGACCAAGCATGATGTGAGTATGACCACTTTTCCACCAAAATCAGCATGTGTACGCAGGTTTTTTAAACATGGGAAAACCCGTCAAAAATAAGTTATAGACACCTTTGCCATTGGCAGTAGATCAGAGCCGTGTGCAGGGCTCTGCAGCAGACATGTATGCCTTGTGTCACGTTCGACTTCACGGAAAGACCAGTGTTGTATCAAAATATGTTCCCCGTTTGAGTAGTGTTTCCCTCCTGTTAATGTGTAACATCCCCCTTGGTGGTTAGGGTTAAGGGTTTAGTTCAGGTTTAGGAATGGGGAAATGCCTATCGAAAGGGGAAACAGTCTTCAACACAAAACCGGCACTGGACAGGTTAGCAAAAAGTAGCAAGCAGCATGCAGACCAGTGAAAATGTTTCAATGGTTACTTCTTTTTGTACCTCTGCCTTATTCAGTCTCTCTCCCAAACACCGTGCCAAGTAATTTGGAATGATACTAGAGCGCTGCTTGGATGAAAAATGGATGGTATTTGGTCGTGGCATGTCATAGCTCTCTAAAATTAGGGAGCTAAGGGGCTAAAATTAGTATTAGTTGAACTGCATGTGAGTCTGTCTCACCACCAAGCAATTATGAGAAAAATCTGACACACTGGACACCATAGAAGATAACTCTGGGATTGATGATGTCACCTACAACATAACATTTGTAACCTTCAATATCTCTGCAATGTTGCACGCGAGGGATTCAGTATCTTTAGCCCAGCAGCTAACGTTAGCCATGCTGCCGTTCCAACAAGGGCTGCGGTGTGATCGTATTCCTTTCAGAAGCTTTATAATCCAGGCTTTCAGGAGACTTAGTAAAATAAATCCATACTGATAAATGCTTCAGCTATACGTTCCTTTAATGAGCTGACTTGGTGTTTTGTTTGTCACGTTAAAGATTCTGGACTTTGAGCTGATTAGATGCCATTGGATGATGATGGTGACGAGATTAAATGAACGTCGGTAAGAATTTCACTGTAATTCAATAAATTGGTTTCTAGCATCTGGACGCCTTTCAGCTAAACAATTTTAAAAATCCACAGAAGCTGCAGGAACAAAGCAAACACTGACGGTTACACTCTGTGTCGCAAATCAATCTCTGAGAACTCGACTGTCTATAATCAGCCAACAGTTTAAAACTATCTTCCCGAAACTCAGTTGTAGTTAAAGGTCTTAAGCTGACTCATAAGTTTCACAACAAGCCAGCGTTATGGACATCATTGATACATACGCATTCATTTTCTGAAAGTTGGACACATTTCCACCTTTTGTCTTCTTCATGAGAACACTGGAGGGGTTTCGGTTCCAGTCACTGAGAGGGCAGGGATTGAGTCAAAAACTATACAAGGACAAACCTGTTGTGCTGAAGCTGCAGGTGTGTGTGAGTGTGTGTGTTAGATAAAGTGTGAGATCAAGCCTGCAGAGGAAGGGGATGTGGGTAAACGTGTGTGTGTGAGCCAGACATGCTGTTCCTGTCCAAACAGTGTTTTTCTGCCAAACCAAAACCAGCTCAGCCGGTCCTTACACACACACACACACACACATATACACACACCTGGCTAGACAAAACAATGTCTGAATGCTCTGAATGTCTGACCCTGTGTGTGTGTGTGTGTGTGTGTGTGTGTGTGTGTGTGTGTCTCGGAAAATCAATTCCACATTAATAAACAATGATAATGAACTGAAAGCACATCTGACTGTGGATACAGTTTGTGTGAATGTGCAGAAAACAGGTCAGCATCATGAATAATGCTAACGTATTACACGGATATCTACAGCATGCGTCTTAAAACGGTGTGTGTGTGTGTGTGTGTGTGTGTGTGTACGTGTGTGCCATGATTCAACAGGCTGTTTTCAATGAACTAGCATCTAAGCAGCCTTACTGCAAGCGCCACTGATCAATACTTATATTACCAATGAATCAGAAGACCACATGTAAAGACTTTGCTCAAGACTTGGTGGAGACCAAAAACAAGAGTGATTACAGGTCTTATATGCATCAGCTGGATATAATTATGACTACAATGAGATTATAATGTTGCTATGTGTCTGCTGAATGTCTGAATATGCAGCTGTTTGCTCACACTTTGGCTGTAAAGACTTTACAAGATGATAATAAGTGCAAGGTGTATGTTTGTCTGCCTGTGGAGTTCTTCTGCCTCCGAAAAATATGTAGCTCTAAATGACATATTGTTATCAATGAACTAGTTTTATGTTGTCATATATCATAAGTTTGTTCAAGGTTTTTTTCATCTCCTCATCTCTGAAAATGAAACAACCTAGGAAAAATATGTTGGCTTGAACTGTTCATGCATCCACACTGGCCAAAAACCCACTCAAGCGGCAACCACCAGGCTGTACAAAATGAAGCCAAGCCAATGCAGAAGTGCTAAAAACTGCAGTTCATCAAATGGTCACTTGAGGCTAGCTCCAACAGCGAGTCAATGTCCACATCCGATGTTAAAATGTCCAGCTTTACAGGAGAAATATACATGTTTATGGCCTGGTACAAAAAACAGTTCTGGTCTCTACAGCTAATTTGTCCGAGCTAGCAGCTAGTGTTGGGATTGGCTCCACCCTCTCATCCAAATATAACGTCCATTACTATGTAGAGTCTACAGGACCACTGTAATAGACAACAGTAATATCAAAGTCTAAGACCATGTTTACACAAAAACAATCTGCTGAAAACTTAAATGTTTCTCATTTTCGTTCTGAAAAAAGTTCCGCGTTCAGACAACCACGTTTTGATAAGAATCGCTGTGCCCACGTATCCGCAAAAATGACCAAAAATGCTGTAGTATACATGCCAGGCCAGTTGTTGGTGGTGTGAAACAACACTTGCATGCGCTTCCTTCTACGGAGCGGTGATGTATAAACAAACAAAATGGCGCCCATACAAACGCTTGTCTGGATGGGAGACAAGGTGGAGTCGCTACAGTAAATCTACACTTTGCTGGAGAAACGTTGTTAAATTCAAACAGGGTGAGCAGCACAAACAGAGCTCGGGAGTCCGCCATTGTTGTTGTGATGTCGGCTTTCTCGCACATGCCTAGTGACTGGAACCGTATGTGCAAAAAAGTCTCCATTTTCAGAGGAACTGCTTATTGCAAGTTTACATGACAACACAGACGGTGCTGTTTCCAAATAATTGCACTCTGGAACCTGTTTTCAAAACAATGCATTTTCAGGCACCCAAAATGCTACCATCATGTAAAAGATCGGCCAAAACACAACTAAAGTTTACCGTTTTCAGTTGAAATCGTTGTCGTATAAACAGGACCTAAGATACAGTTCCTCCATGTTTTCCTCAGCACACAGCATGATATCAATATTGAAATCATTTAGGACTTAATTAGTTTATATGCTCAACTGTCCATCTGTCTACTACCATGGTGCTGCCCTACAAACTATAAACCAACAACACATAGTAATGCCTTAATGCTTCCTCTCTTTCAGCATCAGCTGCCTTTGAGCAGGACTCTGAAGCTTCACCTGCCTCACCACAGCGGCTCAGTGGCCAACAGTAGAAACAGTAGAAACACCTGGCTTTGAAAAGATCTTTTCTTCCTCAAAGACTCGGCTCAAATCAGCCCGGATCCTCCGCATGAATCAACTCGCCCTGTCCTTTGTGACTGTGTGCATGTGTGTGTGTGTGTGTGTGTGAGAGAGAGAGAGAGAGTGAGATAACCACTACTTTAGACAAAACAAATCTCTGCAGACACCCAAACAAGATCACGGTGACAAAGCTGTTCAAATGACGCGAAGAAAGTTTAAAAAAGGAGAGAGTGTGCGAGGGAGGTGCAGCGAAGCAAAATATTTAACTGTCTGGGTATCTCATGTTTTTCAGCAGCTCGTGGACCAGAAACAGAATTTCTGCTGGCTGGAAAACATCTCAAGCTGACGTTTATCACATGTGACGTCTGGGAAAAAACCCAACACACACCTGGAATTTCTCATTCAGCCTCTGTTTACGAGAGTCCCATGCACTCGAGTTCGCAGCTGACAGTGACTTACGTTGACAATGTTTCTCCACCGCATCAGTGTCAGAGATGTTTACCATGAGGGGATCTGTGGTTGAGTAATGAAGGCTTAATGGATGGACGGATGGCAAACAAGCTGGGAAACTGGCTCTGTGCCTCCGGAGCACAAAACGATATGGGCCTCATATATATGTGTGTGTGTTTGTGTGCCAGCTGGCAAGGACTGCCCTCTCTTCACTGAGCGAGGTGTGGGAGGCTGTCGGACACAATGCGACCAGCGATTGTGTCTCTGATGTTGCCAAGAATCTGTCAACTCAGGTGTGACGGGAGATTTTTTGTTGGCTCGCAGTTAACTTCCTGCAACAAGACTATCCTACATGCGCTGACTTTGAGAAGTTTTTCAAACTTTCCAAATAATTTTCCTCCACATCTTCCTATTCTACAGACTAAAAAGAAAAGTATTCCACTTTTCAAGGCCTCGTGCTTGAACTGGACCAACACACTGTGCTCAAAGCAACATCAGGGTGAGATGGAGTCTGACGTGATAACAGCGCTATGCTCTCAAGGCCCAAAACAGAAACAGATGCTCCAAGCTCATTTCTTTTTCAGCCAAGTCCAATACTCATTCCTATTTTAGTTCTGTTTTGGCCTCCAACAAGATTTAATCAAGGAGCCCATATCACCAAAAACGTTGCGCAGACACATTCACGACATTCCTTAAAACTACAGACCTGCAGATGGAAAGTACACTTGAACCTAACTTACATACCACTGTGAGCGCGATGCATTTTTCATGACGAATTGATTGTTTAGTCTATGAAATGTCACTGAAGAGTGAAAACTGTTGTTCACAAGCTCTCAGGGTCCAAGGTTAAGTCTTAATATTGCTTGTTTTGCCTGAATGAAAACTAAAATACAAGGCCAGTGTTTTCAGATTCACTCATTCTCATTCTGAAAACTAAGGCTGAGCATCCACATCCTGTGTTTTTATGAGTGCCAGCATTTTTCTTTTTTCAATTGTTCCCAATGAGGAGAGAGCCTATCTGGCCACATGTGTCCTGTGTCCTTTTTCAGAGTACTCCAACCTTTTTATGTCGCCACTCCGTGCACTTCTAGCTTAAAATCTGTGAAATATTCAGAAAGGCGCTGGTGTTGTCACTGTCTTTACTGTCCATCCTGAGCTGTATAGGCCCGTCAGAAACAGTCACAACAAAGACAGAGAAGTCCATTTTAGGGAGTATGTCAAATGTTGCTCGTGACTGTTGTGCATTGTAAGCTTGTTGTTAGCTGTGTCGACCCTCTGTTAATGTAGCTTTACGTTAGCTTCCTAGCTAACATAAATGTCAAGGTATTGTTGTCATAAAAAATCCACATGCAGTGCTTCTTTAAAAAATAGATAATTAAATGTGATTTTGACGCGTTCTTTTACGTATTTTGGGCCTTAAAACCATGAAATAAAGTTGACTACTCTGTGTGTGTGATTTTCTTGCCTGCTGCTCTGTCTGTGTGTGTGTGTGTGTGTGTGTGTGTGTGTGTGTGTTTGTTTGTGATAGTCACAGGGTTGTTGCCATGGAGGTGGAGCTTGGTTCGTGTCAGGCTGGGTGTTTATAATAAGAATACCTTTTGCATTGTGCCTGTGTGTTTGAATAGTTGGATGATAATATTCAGTAATATAAACAGAGAGGCGGGGTCAGAGTGTCGTCTGTCTGTGTGTGTGTGTGTGTGTGTGTGTGTGAGTGAGTGTGTTTGTGGATGCAAATGTTGTGGCCCCAGCTGTTTCCTGTGGGCCAGAGGGCAAAGTGAGGCAGACGCAGTCCTCCCTGCAAGTCTGCGAGTGTGCAACCCAGTGTATGTGTGTGTGCGTGTGCATGTATGGGGGTCAAGCCCACGGTCATGAACGCCAGTGTCATGTGTTGGGGGGGGGGGGGGGGGGGGTTAGAGCGTGTGCGTGTGGTTTGCAGACTCAAGTGTCTATTGTCTAGACTCGGTCTGCAGTCAGAACCAGACCAGCTGACTGAATGACGTCTCAGCCCGTGATGTTGAGGTGCATGTATTTAAAGAACAATATGTATGTCACTGTGTCAGGAACATGTCGGCGTTACTCTCGTGACTCCAGATCATCTGCACGTTCAGTTAAAATCATATCTCGGCCACAATATGCATATGTCATCTTTACAACGAGCTATAATGTTGTTATAAGCAGATATAGGGACATTTAATATTCGTCAATCATTAGAAACCCCCCTTAAAGACAGAAAGTGCTACAGAGGAAGTTACAGTTGTTCTAGTGAAAACTACATTATAATGTGTCATAAATAATTTATTAAATGCTTATATTGTGCTGTAAAGTGTTCCCCTTTTATACTTTTTGAGAACAGAATAAAATCAGCATTGAATATTGTAATTTAATGCAGAATATCAGTAACCGTCTCTAATTTATGACAATATTGTATCAGCGTAAAGTTCTTTTTTTACCAGGGATTCATCAAGTAATTTGGTTTAATTGTTCAAGTACAAAAATAAAGTTTATATTCCCTAAACTAACAATTTATTTCTAACAACACCTCGAGCTGTCAGAATGTAAACTCAATGTGCATATTTAGCATATCTGAGCCTGTGCAACTGAGACTGTCTGGTAAGCTACAACACCCGTCAAATCAGCGTATTAATGATAGTACAAACAATCAGCTCTCGATCTCTTAGTCGCTATACTACATATGTATATTGGCAGCATTGTGAGCTGGTAACGCTTGATGACTTCTAAGTGACAAATGAGTCAGCAACACCTCATCAAGACCTCATACACACACCTAAATGTGTCTGCTGCAATCTATAAAACAAGAAAATTAAACTGAACGAATCAATGAAATCAATAAATTCAGTGAGTTGAAAACGTCCAGAGTCACAAACTTAAAGATGTGTGTTTAACTGTTTGCCCACACAATAAGACATATAATAAAAATGAGAAGAAATGAGAAGGAAACTGTAGTGAAATATTACTAAATAATACAAATACACACATGCAGCTCCAAAACCAGCCCCCACTGCTGCGACACGAACCTCTCACCCTCCCCCTCTCTGCCTTCTCATGACCTGACCCTTCACCTTTGCCCTCCCAGACACCCAGACTGCCTCACTCCACCCCCCTCTCCCCGCAGATGCACGGCCACTCTGGTTTCATATGCAAAAAAATCCTGCATCGACACAACAAGCATTTGCATACATACATCTGAATATCTGAATGTGTAATAGCAATTATAGGCTGTGCATATGTGTGCAGACTGAATCACTCATGAGGGTCTGTTTGGATAAGTGTTTCTTGTTTCTTGGCATACAGGATGTTTTCACCAGGCATATTGTGACATTAAAATAAATATGTATTAGTTTAAAGGGTACATTTCTTTCCATGTCATGTAAGATCACCCTGCTACTTTCACATTAAAACATTAAAATCAGCTAAATAGAGTTACCTACAGCAAAATAACTCAAAAGTGAAGGTACTCTTGAATTTAAATCCGCAACACAAATAAACAGCTTCATCTGGTGGGACATGAACTACTTAAGTATCACAGTTTTTCTTTTCAGGCATCGTTCATTCAGCTACTTCAAACAGACAGAACTGTGCAGCCGCACATTCTGATTTGGACATTTTATTCAAACACGCCTCAGACTCTTTAATGGACTCTTTTGACAAACTTTACACAATTGATGATATTGACCTTTAGGTCAAACAGGACATATAAGTCTTGCCATAGCAGGTATAATTCAGGCTACTTAAGCTGAAAATAGGTGATATTTTTGTTTGAAAAATAACTTAAATGATTAATTTATTGCCCAAACGGAGGTGCAGGAATGAGTCCTTGAAGTCAATGGGATGTTTAATGGCTTTTTCGTTAGATGCCTAAAATAATGTCTGTGGTCAACAAAAGCTAAAGAGACTTTTACCTTTTGTTCTGCAGTAAAAACACATCAGTAAGTACCTCACTTGTGAATTTTGCTTTTAGGTGTCTTTCAAAAGGAGGCTGAATGAGACTACAGAACATTATTACACCGCACATGGCTTTGCAGATTCATTGCGGTGGTGATGTTAAGTCATGCGATTGTAGTGTAGTTCGTTTATAGGCTAATGTTAGCTTTTTACTTCTGGTGATCGCATTTACGCTTCAACAATCCTTAAAGTGGTGTTTATTTGTGAGGATTATCTTGCTGAGCAAAACATTTATAAACTTTTGTTATCCACAGACCAATGGAAAAATATAAAAGGCTTTCTAACCGGGGCGATGCTAACTTCTTCCAGCAGCACTCTATTGTTTAATCAACTTGAAATACTTTAAATATACCTCCTTTTTCCAACAGACAACCTTACATTGACGAGCTATTCCCATTAGCAGGTGACTCTAAGCACTTACAGACTGGGCTTATTAACAAAAGCCAAAAGACACTTTAAAATACTACACCAACAGTCTGACTCCAACTTCCCCTGGGCCAGACTAATTAATGAAAAACAAGACACGGTTGTTTTGAACTGCATAAACAGACTACAATTGGAGTATTTAGAAGACCAGACAGCCATACTGGGTTTTTTTCTGCTTCAGACCAATTAATGAAAAACAAGAGACGACCTTTTCTACATTGTCGCATGACGCTCTATGCATATAGCAGGCAGACAGTCATTGCCTTTATTTATAGAGCAGGCTCTGGGTCCTCAGACAGCCTCTGTATGGATTTATTCACACTGCGAGACAGACATATAGGGCCGGCTCTGACTTCAGACTAATTAATGGGACAATACAAGTCCAACAGACCACTAGGGCCTCAGCTGAACACTGTCTTGTATGCAGATTATATGCAGAGAGCACACACACACACAAACACACACAACCCCCAAAGTGACGATGACCTTGACCCCTAGACGTGCTCGCTGCATGCATCTACATATATGCATGATGAGACCCCGATGATGACTTCTTTTTGGTTTCTCTGTGTGTGTTATTGGCGTCTAGACCGAGAAACAAAGACCAGCTGAGAGGTTGAATGGAAGGAATGAAGGGAGCAAAGAGGAAAGGAAGGAGGATGTGACCAAGAAAGGAAGAAGGTCGGGAAGCAGCTTTACAGGAAGTTACAGACCTGCCAAGATGGAAGGGTAGTTTTACTGGAGGTGTTCTCCAACATTTTGTATCCCTACTTTAAATGTTTCTCTGAATATCTTACTTTGTTTATGAGAAATATGGTCTTAAATACTACAATACCCATGAGCCTCTACCACTAAGGCCAAGGAGAAGAAACCAGATAACAAAACACGGTGCCAGATGCCAGCCTTACATGAAACGATTTCACAGGCGCAGACATTTTCTAGTGTTGGAATACAATCATGACAGTTTTACCTGCACGCTCCCACGATCTCCATCTTTGCTTATAGATAGGTAGATGGATGGATGGATATGTTGATAAAGTATCTATCTGTCTAGTTTTTCTATAGAGTCATATAACTCAGTCTGAGCTGTCTTAAGCCGCTCTTTTTCTCATCTTGACATTCCAACAAAATCAGACATTTAATATTTTAAGTTTTCAGTCTTGGCGCATACAAATACTGAAGGTCAATGACATGAGCGCTGTCAATAACCAATAGCTGCGCTCTCTCCAGCACCAAACAGAAAGCAGCAAACTGGGTAGACAGTAAACATGAAGGGGACTCTGGGGAGGCACAAGACTGTGAACAAGTTTCGCTTCCCCTTACTGTGGAGAAGGAGGAGAACCTGGTGGAGTCATGGAGTGAACAAGTGTTCAATTCGGCGTGTGTCTAATCTGTCGACCACCATCTTGATTTTTAAAACGGCTTGCCTCTCGTTCCCACGGTCTCCTCCCAGGTCGAGGCGACAAAATCCAAAATGTTAAGCTTGTACACAAATACAGTTTATCTTTATGGATCATACTGATGCCGAACTGATGAGAATACTGTCAACATATGAGGCCTTTTGCCTTGTGTTTCTAGAGTTATGTGTTATTGAGGACACATAAGGAATTGTTAAAATGTCACATTTCTTAAAGGGAGTTTGGTGAAATATTTTCCAGCAGGAGCGGGATAGGATATACTCTCAAAAAGAATCTCATTGTAGTCTTGAAAACAGTGACCCTGCAAGACCCCCAGTCTTAGCAACATCTTCTAGAGTGTGACTAAAAATGCATATTGTCTTTAGATGTGAGAGAGTGTCAACTTTTGTCTTTCAAAAGTATTTCAAAGTCTTCTCAAAGTCTTCTGGTGTCGACTTAAGTTGCTGAATTTATTCAGTTAACACAGAATTTAAAAGTGAATTGATTAAAGCTGCAGATCGTCTTTTAAGTTTAGTCAATATGTCATCTTTAGTTTCCACCTGCCATAAGTGGAATTTAAAGCTCTGTGGTTAGATGGTCCTTGCCACAGTGCACCCTGGGAGTCGCAGTTGTATCAAGGGGAAAATAAATAGGGTCAGAGGGACAGCAAAGTTTTCAGCAGAACTTAAAACACTGAACAGGGACACTCCAGTGCAAATGTTCTTCCCTCCATCAACAGCTACTATTGATGTGCTCCACTGAGACTGTGGCTGAACTGGGCAGCTCCCAGTGTCATGTGGTACATGAAACAGGGGAACAAAGAGGAGGCAGCTGAGTCGACTTTCGGTGGATAACTCATTTCTTCCGAGACAAATTACTGTCTGTTTATCGTACACGAGGATTAAAGCGATTCTGGCTCTGGGACGATGCCAGCTGTCAGTCAAAGAACAAAAACAAAACACAAAAGGCAGAGTTTGATCCACACAGGCTTCTGTGAACACACTTCATATCTGCTGCTCGTCTTTACTGCAAGAAAAGGCAAATGTAGAACAGAATTTTTTATATAATTTTAAAAAATCCTCTTTTACAACATCACACACACACACACATAGGCACACAGTCACACACACAGGAAATTAATAGACAACTGCCGAATAACACGTGTGCACGCTTACACACACTCACACACACACGCAGAGCACTGAGACAGCCAGACAGAGAGGTTTACATAATAAGTCTAGGAGGCCAGCCAGAACAGACTCAATCATTTAATTTCCATGATTCACTGAGTGAGAGAGAAAAAGACACAGAACGAGAGACGGACAGAAGAAAGGAAAGAAAACCAATCAATGAGAAGTAAAAGACAGAGACAAGAAACACAAACATCGCCTAATAACTGTTGGCAATGTTTGAAAAATATGACAGAACTGAACTTCTTTTCACTTTTTGTTTTTTGGAGCGCTCAGTTCCCACATGGATCTGTTGAAACATCTCTCCCTGAAGCCAAGTGCTGGAATGTAACGACACAAATACTTTCTGAGGTACTTTACGTTTTATGCCACTTCATACCTCTACTCCGCTGCCTTTTGGTTACTGTTGACCTCACTATATTTATTTCATAACTGCAGTTACTGTGCAGATTTAGATTATTGATTAAAATATAACTCAACTCACCTAGCAAAAGAAAAACATACCAAAACACTAAGTCTGTTTCTGGGGTGAAACACTGCATTATTTATAGAGGACTTATATGTATGAAATAAATATGCTTTATAATATAATCTGATCTTCTTTAATTTTCTTAACCTGACACTTGCCCCGTGCCAGAAAACAGCCTTGTCCCAGACAATCATTCACAACTTCAGACAATTAAAAAACATGTTAAATGCCTTCAAAATCAAAACTAATAGACTCTACTGTATTTATATTAAGATATATTTTCATGAAAATGTTGGCCCTTTAAAAATGTGTCCCTGATTTTTGTCAACTCCATCAAATTTCCACAAAAACATACTTAAATCAGTTATATAATGAGTTAGCTATTTCCCACGGACTCCTGTCTTACTTTCTGGTTTCCAAAAAGGCGGGAATGCTGCTCAAGTTCTGCTGTCTATTTTCTGATAAATGTACTAAATCATATTGCTATGAGGTGTGTCTCAGCCATAACAGGCCAACTCTGTAGCCTTCTAAATCAAAACTAAAAAAGAATTATGGTTTAAAAATTAGTATATTGATAAGCATTCAGAGAACTCTTGGCAACTTTGAAAAATAAAATGGCCGCTCACTACTACTGCTGTGAAATTACTAAATATATAACTTCTTGTTAAAGCGTCAATGCCATCAGATCTTACCTCTGACATCTGTTATGTATGCTATTAAAGAAAGAAGTCGATTGAAGGTCAGCCCATTAACAGATTTAATAGTCAAGACATCTTTTAAGATATTTTCCCAGCCTATAGAAAATATTTTAAAATAAAACCACATAAGATTTTGTTCCAGTTCTCGAGCTCATAAACTATCATCTATTTTCACAGGTTCATCTACCCAGCAGTATATACAGCAATTAAAATAACCCCACCTTTCATTTACATGATTCTGAACGGGCCATAGAGCATAATGAGTACTTTTATTTTCTGTACTATAAAGATATACTAATGTATAGACTCACACAGAGGTAATCATCACCTATGACCCGCTCTCAGTGGCAGTACATTTATCTGCAGGGACTCTGTCCTCTGCCTGGACTTTCTAATTGTCTGTGCTTGTGAAATTTATGAGCGTGTACTTCCACAGCGCTCAGGTGAGGTCAGGGCTTTATAAAAAGGTAGCGGCTAGGTGTCGAACCATAAGCAGCAAGAGGCATCCAAGAGACACAGTGCTGAGAAAAACATGGTTCTGGTGCTAATACTTTTGCACTTGAGTACAATTTGAAATGCAGGAATTTTACTTTTACCAGAGTATTTTTACACTGCAGTATTGCTACTTTTATTTAAAAGTGAAAAGATCTGAATACTTCTTCTAAAACTGCTTCTGCCAGCATCATCCCTAAAACACCACTTATATCTGACTATGATGGAGATCTGATATTCACGTATCAATAGATTCTAACCATTAAACCAATGTGTGTTAACAATAAAGTCAAAAAGAGCAACATAAACAAACACCAACGCCGTTCAGTTACAGTTTGTGCCTAAATTAATGTGTCTTCTCGACTCTTTGTCTTTCCTCCCATTGTTGTGTCTCGTGGCTCCGTCACACTGCTGCAGCTAAGCCACAGTGACAGCACATTTAAATGGTGTAAAAGTTGCTTCTGGTACGGCTATTACAGTTGGAGCGATCAAAGACGGAGCTGAACGCAGGTTGCCTCAGGATGTAGTTTTGCACCACAGTCACGCTGTCAAAAGTGGAAGTGGATGAA